>CH003266.1:131565-186414 GCA_000149265.1 Ciona savignyi
GGAAAAAAACTTGAAATATACAATGCCTCTCCTAATGTTACGTAGAATAAATGCCAAGCTGAAATAATTAAATAAAAGGCAACCCCGCAATGGTTTTTTGGCGGCTTTTAATATTATACAAAGATACGAATTCAGTATAAACTAATTTCGATTCCACTTTCAATGTTCATTATTTTTCAGATGAAATTAAACACGGGAGGTCGCCAGAGGGACTGAGTTGGAAATTGCTGACGAAAGAACCGATAATCTTTCTTTTCTTGCTTCTTCGTAAATTATTCTGGTACGTGTTCTTTAACGTGTAGTACTGACGTGGTAATTATAGTATATCGATTGTGATCAGAATCAAGTAGATAGAGTTTCCAGTGTTATTTAAATCGATGACATATCAATGAAATGTCGAAGTACTCTTGTGTGTTTTAATGGACCGTTCGTTTTGCCGTCATTTCCTGTTCCTGTGCTGTGATTTGCTTTACTTGACATTAATTAATACTGTGGCAAAATTAAATAAACTGAACTAATAATACTTGTATAAACGCTTATCTTGTGTTGAATATGCACAAGACTCGGAAAGAAGAACTAGAAAGAGTTGGAAAAACGCAAGAGGGTTAACACACGGGCAATCGTCATATCACCATCGGGTTACCTGATCAGCAGTGTGTTGTATGTAATTCAGACGTTCCTTTAATTTAGTAGATAGAACCCATTATTCGGCTGAGTTAAGAAAATACCCGCTAAGTGCCCTTTCCAAGGATACAATCGACTAGCTAGCGACCAGTTTCGAATCTGTAACCTTTGGGCGAAAGGCGACGTACTAACCCGCCAAGCTAAGCGGTAGAAAAATGTACAACTCCGACACTGCTAAAATGAATGACTTCCGTTTTACATGATACAATAGAGCAATCGGTTAAGCGACGAACATTGCATTGATAAGCGCCATTGTTCACTCAGTTATATGTATATTGTGTTATTTATTAGAAGATTATATTTTATTGCGTTCGTAGTTAATATTGTAAAACAATTGGTTAGTAATCGTGGTTGTTATTATTCTTACATACTAATCCGGGGATTATATTTAAATAAAAAATTAATGGCGTGTTTACTAAAACACGAAGAGTATACGATAATAGAATAAAAAAGAAACGATATGAATATTCCGATTAGCTTGGTGGGTTAATGTGTCGCCGTTTTAACCGACTGGTTTAGGTTCGAAACTGGCCACTAGCTAGTCGAGTGTATTCTTCGGCCTCGCAATTAACGGGCATTGACTAAACCCAGTGGATTAATGGGTTCTACCAAATTCAAGGAACGTATAAATCATACAAAACACAGTCAACACACTGCAATAGCTCCCGTAACCCAACGATGGGCGCGAGGTGATCTGACAATTGCCCGTGTGTTAACCCCCTTGGTTTTCCCATTCACGGAGATAAACATGAATATCCTATCCTATTCAGAACACACCGCAATAGCTCCGGTAACCGGACAGTGGGCGCGAGATAATCTGACGATTGCCTGTGTGTTAACGCCCCTTGCGTTTTTCTATTCACAAGGATTAACTTATTCTACAGTAGTAGAAATATAATAAACCCCCTTATATTAAATTCCATAACGGTTTAGGTAAAATGTCTCGCACAACGATAACCACGGCAGGTCTAGATCTTTCAGCAGAATTATAGACCTCTAATCGACTAAACTAAACGTCCGGAGAAAATGAATGATTCAATCTCATACAACTCAGTCCTATTTTTTAGTTTCAATCTAATGAGGTACTTGTCACTGAGTTGTTTTAGTTTAGTTTTTTTTAGTTAGTTTAGTTTATTCATTTTTTGCCCCAGAATTTAAAAATGGCAAGCGAATAAAATAACGACACTGGAGCAGGAAAAGACGTCAAAACTAACAGTCGATTAAAACACGTGATTGAAAAAAGGATGTAATTTAATAAATATAGCGGACGCGGCCGCCAAACCTAGGCGAAAAAAACAATATTTAGCAAACATAATTTAATTAAAACCAAACGATATAAAGCCCTGAAGAAGAGTGTGTGGTAAAGCGCGACCAGTACTGTGAGGGAGCCGGCTTTAGGAGAAGGTGTGTCCCGAAAGCGTGGACCATTTTTGATATGAAATGTTATTTTTATCGGCCGCGCTCCATCCTGTCCAAATACAAAAACATTCAGTATTTATTTTAGAATAGGATATTCATGTTTATCCCCGTGATTGGGAAAACCAAGGGGGTTAACACACGGGCAATCGTCAGATCACGTCGCGCCCACCGTTGGGTTGCCGGAGCTATTGCAATGTGTTGTGTATGATTCACACGTTCCTTTAATTTGGTAAAATCCATTAATCAGCTGGCTTCAGGCAATGTCCGTTAAGTGCCTTGCCCAAGGACACAACCGACTTGCTAGCGACCAGTTTCGAATATGCGACATTTCGATTGAAAGGCGTCGCACTAAACCACCATACTAACCGGTCGGACTTCGAAAACGTAAGGGTCTGTTTGTGGATAATGGGAAACTACCAAGCTACCAACCAACTATATATCGATACAGAAATAGACTAATTTCGCACGGACTAATTTTTTTGGTCGAGTAGCCGCGGGGGGTTTCCCATAATCGACAAATAATAAATAACAATAACTAAAAAAATAAGTAATAATATTCCTAAAAGTTCCAATCCTGATCCAACTGCACATTTCTTAGTGCGTATTCTTAAATATTTAAGTTATCAGCAGGAAAATATATAAAAGTAATGAAATACTCTCTTTTGCCCTGCAAAATTGATATATACTTTAAATTTGAGTTTCTATCCATATAAAAATTGGTGTTTCGTTGACTGAAATTTGCACATTCATGTTTTTACATATGAGTCATCAAATTTCAGCCAATCAGAAAAGCCCACGAACTAGCCACCGGTAAAAGTAAACAGTGAGTATCTCTTAGCTTTATACAGCTGAGTAAGTAGTTGATCGCTACTTTATGTAGTGTAGGGTTTATAGGATAACTTGTAGTAAAGTTTTTGTGGACAAAAGTATAGATTTAAACGAGATATTTTTTGAATAAAAATACCTGACGTGGTGTTGTACATTTAGACTTGAAAAGAGAGATCAAAATTCTCGAAACTATCTGCAAATAATACATTTATCGAGTTAGTTTATTAATTTGTTTTGACCAAGTATTAAATTACAGCAAGTCAAAATTTATTACGACACAGGAACAGACAAAGACGGCAAAACAAACAGTCGTTCAAATACGTTATTAAAAAGGGATATAAATATAAGAATAACCTTTAAAACAGAATTGGCAGATAGGCAAGTTTACACAACAAATTTACACTTAAGTTTAATACATATTTAAAGCGATAAATGAATATAATATATATATTTAATGTTTTACACAGGTTATCCTACCTACTATTTCTAAAGATCAAATTTCTTTAAAATGAAAAGTTATATTAAGAAATATTATCGTCAAATTCTATCCCAAGTTCCTATCATGCTTGTTTTGATGGACTTACATTTTGAAGGTAAGTAGTAATAGGACTAACATTTTAATTTGCAATAATGATCGAATAGGTTTTAAGAATACCGGTATGTTTTCTTGTTTAATGTTGTGGTACTGGTGTATAATATAATCTTTGTGGCTAGGTAAAACACACAGATTTTAGTCCCTGGACAGAATAAAATGGTTGTGTGCTTGGGAAAGGCACTTTACGGACTTTGCCTGAACCCAGTGGATTAATGGGTTCTACCAAATTGAAGGAACGCGTAAATCGTACATAACACACTACAATAGCTCCGGTAACCCGACGGTGGGCGCGGGGTGATCTGACGATTGCCCGTGTGTTAACCAAGTTGGTTTTCCCATTGACTGGGATAAACATAAATGTCCTATTCTAATTCCCTTACACCCTCATGCTTAAATATTGGTTTTACATAATTATCCACGTAAAACTCAATGCCATGTAGTGGGTTAGGGATCAACAAATTCAGATTTTACCAGATCCACATATTTTTTGTCCCTGAACAAAAATTTGTGTTTTACCTAGTATTACACATCAAAACCATAATATTAAATAAAAAACAAACCAGGTAAAACAGCCCTATTCACTGGACAAACCTATAATTTTGGAATTTACGCATGTATTTCATATTTTGTCTGTCGCTCCATAGTAAATGTTCTAATTATTACTTTCCGCGCAGGGGTAGATGGATTGGACAAAGCTGAATCGCAGAAGCATTTATCGCGTGGCAATCAACTCCTGAACGCCGGTCAATTAGCGGATGCGCTAACGCAATACCACTCAGCTATTGGTAAGCTATATTTATGTAAACCAAACCATTCTGTGACTAAAGATGCCTAGATATGCAGGCAATATATGTTTGTCATTAAAACGGCAAGTGACTTGGTTTATTGTTCTGTTTTGCTGTAAACTATACAAAACAAAATCTTAGGTTGTCATACAATGAGCTGAGAGATTCTCAGTTTTGAAGTTCCTATGATTAACAGTTATTTTTTACTGACTGATTAGCTTGGTGGGTTAGTGCGTCACCTTTCAACCTAAAGGTTGCAGGTTCAAAACTAGTATTCAGTACAGAATCATCTATAGCTAGTCAGTTGTGCTTTTAGACAAGGCTCTTAAAGGACATTTACATAAACCTAGTTAATTGATGGGCTGTACTTAACTAAAGGAAAGTCTAAAGCACAGACAACACACTGTGATAGCTCCTGAAACCCGACAGTGGTCACGAGGTGAGCTGACGATTGCCCGTGTGTTAAAGACCATTATTTTTTTGATTAAAGAAATAAGCATAAATAAACCATCCTACCTAGGCCTATACTTTATTTTAATTATTATTCTAAACCACCCATCATCCACAGATAACGACGATCGAAACTACCAAGCTTATTACATGCGAGCTACTGTGTATCTTGCTCTGGGTAAAGCTCGGCTTGCGATGCCTGATTTAGATCAAGTTGTTCAGTTGCAGCCTTCGTTCGTCCAAGCTCGTATGCAGAGGGGAAATCTCTTCCTTAAAATGGGACAATTTAATAAAGCGCACGCAGACTATGAGGCAGTTGTAAGTTGATTGATTTATTTAGAGTTTAACTCGATTACCAAAAACCTTTTTTTTAATATAATTTAAAGTCAATTTGTTGCAAGTGTTTGGGTTTTGCTTAATTAACAGAGAACCAATTAGTTAAATGTATAAATTAAATATGAAAGGCAACAATAAATCAAACATAAATTGTGTGCGGTTTAAAACTTATTTTTTAAAAACTTATTGTGAGAATGGCAGAAAAACTTTACTGTATCCTAATCGATAGATATAATGCTCAGTAAAAAAAATGTTATTTTCTCTATTATGTGTCTTTCAGGCCTATTTTCCACCTCTGAACTAAACTAAAAATAACCAATATCTCGTTTTGCATATCTGCTAAGTTTTAACAAATGTAATAATTTAATACTTTCATGAAAACCTAATGCAACACTTCTAATAAGTTATTAATTTTACAATTTTCATACCAATTGTTCCAGCTATCGCATGAAGACAACGCCAAAGCAACTGCGAAAGTTGACGAATTAAGACCATTACGAAGGAATGTGATTAAAGCTCATCAGTTGTTAGAAGCGAATGAAAATGCCCAAGCAATTACTTTGCTCAATCAAGTGATAGAGGTTTGTTGTTCGTCAAAGCTTCACATACTTTGTTTGGTATTGGGCAACACTAAAACTATGGAAATTCTAACCCTGCTTCAACTCCAGAACAAACCCTAACTCCGGACCTGACACTAACTTTAGTCCCCTAATCTACATTTCAGTTTGAAGTTCCCCCCCCCCCCCCCCCCTTCTTTCCCCTTTTCCCTTTCAGATTTCTTCTTTTGTGTCGGTTTATCATTGGGAATGTCCATTTTAATTAATTTTTAAACAATTCTAGAAACACAACTTTATTCAAATAAGGACATCCCTACATACTAACAAATACCTAATGAATATTTAAAAGTTTTTTTAAAATTTAGTGGAATCCATAAATCCACTGGGTTCAGGAAGTGTCCGTTAAGTGCCTTGTCCAAAGACACAGCCGACTAGCTAGCGACCAGTTTCGAACCTTCAACGTCTCTGCTTAAAGGCAACTAACCCACCAAGCTAATTTGTCAGATGCTAAATAATGTTGTCTATTCCAGTCCTGTCCATGGAATGCAGACTACCGAGAAATGAGGTCGACTGCGTACGAGAAGTTGGGAGATTATCGTCGCGCAATCAGCGATTTAAAACCAACCACAATGCTTAGATTGGATAACACGAGGGCTTTCTTAAAAATGAGCATTTTGTGGTATAATCTCGGTGAAATAGAACAATCTCTTGCGTGAGTTTAAAAACTTGTACATTTTTTGCTTAGAAATCATAAGAAGTACTGTAAGAATCTGACGATCAACCCCCCAAAATAAAACTTGAATATGTTGTCCTTTTTAAAAATTGGTTCCACATATTTTGCTTCACTTAACCTGCATTGCCTAAAAACTTGGCAGACATTGCCTGGATTATTGGTTTGAAATAAAGCTAAAAGTAACATCGCAACCACACACAACACACTGTAATAGCTCCAATAACCCGATGGTAGGTGCGAGATGATCTGAACATCACTCCCCCATTGGTATAAAACTTAATTATTTTGTCCTTTACAAAAATTGCTTCTACGTATTTCTAATTCTGAACCCAGTGGATTAATGGGTTTTACTAAATTAAAGGAACGTCTAAATCATACACCTCACACTGCAATAGCTTTGGTAACCCGACAGTTGGCGCGAGGTGATCTGACGATTGCACGTGTGATAACCCCCTTGGTTTTCCCATTCACAGGGCTAAACATGAATATCTTATCCTACCCTAAGCACTTTATTTTTACTCCCCAGTGAGATTCGTGAATGTTTAAAGCTCGATCCTGACCACCAGGAGTGCTATAGTCATTACAAGAATGTTAAGAAATTATTTAAAACCTTAGAAGCAGCCAAGAAGGTCATGCAACAGAATGAGTAAGTTTGATGGAATTTTGTATTTCTTATTGTTATTTTCTTTGGAAATTTGTATTTCTTTTGTTGATGGGTTAAAAGCAAAGATTTTAAAAGTTGTTTTCAGCCTTATAAGTAGCACCTTTAGTATAATGGGCTAAAAATAGTTACCTAACTAAATAAAAAAATTCCTAGCTAAAAGTGTTAATAAGGTATCTGGCTATTAATAAGGTGCCTGGAAAAATGTATTAACCCCCTGGATTTATACTGATGGGAAAAGGCTTAATTTTTCGTGTTAATTTAGAAGCATAATGCATGCAATTTCTTGATAGTTGGGTAAGTAAGTAATGCTACTCTAAGAAATGCCTTTCTTAATAATTAAAAAATGTAAGAAATGCCTTTTCTTAATAATTAAGAAATGCCTTTAATTAAGAAGTGTAAGAAATTAAGAAATGTAAGAAATGCCTTCAATTAAGAAGTGTAAGAAATTAAGAAATGTAAGAAATGCCTTCAATTAAGAAGTGTAAGAAATGGCCTTTTTTTTATAATAAGGTTATAAGTGATTACCTGGTCCCCCTTTTACACTGAACTTAAAACAACTGTTTGTTCCTTAGCTGGGGGGAAGCGATTAATAAATTCCGCAAAGCGCTGAAGCAGGAATCAAGAGTCGCTGCATTAAATGTCGAGATTCAACTGAAAATTTGCGAATGTTTTATTAAAGTAAGTCATTTTTTAATCATATTTTTACCAGGCTAGGTTGCGAACCCATGATGGGCCCATCACTTAAAGTATAAGATAAGGTATTTGTTGTAAATATAAAATAAAATTACATTTTTTATAAATTGTGTATAAACGGTTGTATGAAATACTTTCCCCTGATTTTAGTGGAATAAAGATATACCTGGTGCCCTGGACGCCTGTATTAACGCCCTTAGATCTATGAATCCTAAAGACCTACGTACTGCTATGGTCTATGTGTATCTGGCTCATTTACATATAGAGTTAGGAAAATACCAAGCAGGTATGAAATTGCTACAAGGTGGTAAATGTAAGGGGTAGTTGAAACTAACTTGTAACCAATTTTTTTAGTATTCTTGCAAGCGGTAAGTAGGAATTACTAAATACAGGATATTTTAGAGAAAATAACATTTTATTTAAATAAAATAATGTCTGTCTTTCCTTAAAAGATGCCTAGTGCTGAGTGTGTGTAAGAATAAATAATATTTTATTTTGGGATTGTTTCCTTTGATATTTTAAAAAAAGATGCCTGGTGTTACATTTTCATAAACACTTTGGCGCGAATACATGTATTCACACTTTTTTAACTAATTTTTTTAAATTTAACATTTTATTAAAAAAACTGGTTTCTTTCTTTGATAATCAAAATATGCCTGATGCTAATTTAGTGTAAACATTTCAGCTCGGAAAAATGTATTTACACATTTTTCTGCTGATTTCCACTAATAAAACAAAATGCCCTTGCAGGACAATAATCCACAAGAAGCATTAGTAGATTGTAAGAAAGTGCTAACCCTAGATGAACGCAATATCCCCGCGCTTCTTCTAATATCTGAAGCTCATACTCAGCAAGCAGAATATGAGCAAGGTAGTTTTACTAATCATTACCGCTATTACTAATACTAACATTGGTTTTGTGTATAGGATATTCATGTTTATCTCTGTGGAATATGCAAGGGGGTTAACACACGGGACAATCGTCAGATCACTCGCGCCCACTGTCGGGTTACCGGAGCTATTGCAGTGTGTTGTGAATTATTAAAACATTACTTTTAATTTGGTAGAACCTATTAATCCGCTGGGTTCAGGGAATGTCCGTTAAGTGCCTTGCCCAAGGACACAACCGACTAGCTAGAAACCAGTTTCGAACCTGCAACCCGTCAACTAAAAGGTGACGCGTTAACCCACCAAGCTAACTGCTTATAAGTGGATTGGTGAATAATGTCCAATTTGAATGTGTGTTCGCATTAGGTTGGACAATTTCCTGTAGTTGTCTTCAGTCTTCACCCAGTGAATTAAAATGAATATATCTTTAGATGGTAGCACCTGACTGGTTGTTACAAATTCCCCTGTGTTTTTTTACCTTTATGTAAAACAAAATTTTGTAATGTAAACAAAAATAAAAAAAAACTCGCCCAAAATTTGATGGATTTTTGGCCCTGACAGTGTGGTGATAGGTAAATTCTAATCAACCATTCATACAAATCCAATAACATTTGAAATCCAGCTGTTGAAGATTTACAAAAAGCTGCATCAATTGACGATAATTACCCTGGGTTGAATGAGAAGTTGAAAAGTGCGCAGAAGATGCTAAAACAATCACAAAAACGAGATTATTATAAGATATTGGGTATTCCAAGGTATGTTGTAATTTTAGGTCCACGTTTTTTTTGTTTTTTTAATTGTGGATACATCATTCTGGTCCTGTTTTAGTTAAAAGTTTGCAGATTAGAGATTAGTCGCTTGTGGCCTTGGGCAAGGCACTTAGCAAACCATTGCCTAACCATTAAGACTGGTAAAAAGGTAATCTGATGATTTCATATTGGGTATTTCAAGGTATGTTGTGATTTTAATTAATAAAATTTTAAGTCTTTTAAATATACATTGTTGATGCAACACACTGGTATTGTGTTATCTAAAAGGTTGCAGATTAGGGCCTTGTCGCTAGCTAGTTGCTTGTGGCCTTCAGCAAGGCACTTAGCAGACATTGCCTAACCATTAAGGGTTCTAAACTAAAAAGGTAATCTGATGATTACACTTGTTAGAACTCTTCTTGCGTTTTCCCATTCACAAAGGATAAGCATCAATATTCTATCCTATCTATTAACTTCATGCAAAAAAGACTTTCTTATGTTAATCCTTTGATTAATGACAAGTGAAATTTATTTAATTATTAGCATATAAAATTTACTTGCTAGTTAAAACTGGTTGCGTGGAATTATTGTTTTGCTAACTTTAAACTTTTGTTATATGCATAATGGTTTAAATAGTTTGTAAGTTACAAGTAAAATTTATTTATTTGGTAGCTGTATTTATGACATAAAGGACTTGCTAATTTTATTTGATTAGTAGCTGTATTCATTACATGAAGGACTTGCTAATTTAAACTTATTGTGTATTTGATAATAAATTTATGATCGCCCCTTGCCAACTGGTCATACTAATAACCATCTATTCTCTGTCATTGTGCTGTGATTTGCTTTATTTGCTGTAATTTAATACTGTAGCAATAATGAATAAACTAAACTAACCTAGTTATACCATTAAAGTTCTTCAGGCGGCTAAAATTGATTTAATTTATGTTGGCTTTTTACCAACTGCTCATAGTATTAACCGACTTTTCCCGTTACTGTGCCATGATTGCTTCATTTGCTGTTATTTAATACTGGGACAAAAAATGAATAACTTTGCCAATATTTATTAATGTGGGAAAACAAAACTAACCCTTGAGTATATTCACATTACCAGATCCCTAAAACCTGTTGAATTTTCAGGAACGCCGACAAAAGATCGGTAATCAAAGCGTATCGCGTTCTCGCGCGTGAATGGCACCCCGACAACTTTCACACGGAAGAAGAAAAAAAAATCGCCGAGAAAAAATTTATTGAAATCGCAGCCGCAAAAGAAGTTTTATCAAACCCAGGTAAGAATATACAGAATATAATTCCCCTTTTTTATTTTGCTGTTTTTTTATGATGAGTAATTTTGTTAAGTCTCAAATAATAAAAAGCCCTAACCTTTTGGATTTTCGCATTAAAATTACACCATCAGTACTTGTTTTTTTAGTTATTATAATTATTGGAAATATTGCAAACTAAATAATGGTATCTGGATTTTAGTATGATAACCTAGATCAACTATATTCAGTGAATATAAGTTGTTAAAATCATTAGTCCTAGAACTATGTTGTCAGAATTAATAGAAATATTGCGAACTAAAAATTGGTATCTGGTTTTTAGTATAATTTAGTAAAAAATAACTTAGATCAACTATATTCAGTGAATATAAGTTGTTAACAGCATTAGTTCTAGAACTATGTTGTCAGAATCACAAAGAAAGAAGTTAATTTAGTTGATAAATAGTTTTATTCATATTGGTAGCCAAATGTAGTCTAAACACCTGTACAACGGAGCCTGTTGTGGCGTTTGAGCGTCAGGTAAGGAATTCATTTGTAATTTCGAAATTAACTTTCATCACTTATACCCTTTGTGTCTTTAATCTTGGTGGCGGTTACTTCCCATAACATTTATTCTCTACAGTAGATCTAGATAGAAAAACTGCAATATTTTCGCATCAGAATTAAGGTAACTTGATTTTTTGAATTGTGCGTTTTTCACACTTGGCGCCTCGCTAACAAATATTCTGTTTCATGGTTTGGTGAAGAAAAGAAGAAGATCTTCCATGATGGGTACGATCCTATGGAACAGGAGGACGTAATCGAATGGGAAAAGGAACAAATGAACGGAAAAAACGAAAACCTCTTTCGATTTTTCTTTAACCACGGTGGGGATTCCCCGAAGAAGAAACCATTCGAGGATTGGTTTTCAAAGTTTTCGAAGAACAGGGATGAGGATTTGCAGGATGATAATCTGGGATCAAATCGGAGGAATTCTGGGCAGCAAAGAAGCCCTCCGTTAAGGAGGGAGGATGAAAAACAAGAATCTTCAGATGAAAGACATTTTCGGAGATCGCAACAAGCTCACAGTGAAGATGTAAGAAACCGCGCTCAGTACCAGAGCAAATCAAGGTCGTTTGGTGAAAAAAGTAAAACCGATCGACAAAATAAACGAAATGAAGATATAGTTGATGATGAAACTGTAACGCAGCCACGGAAGGAAAATAAAAACCCAACCCGGAGTAAAAAGTCGTCGAAGAAACAATTCAAAAAGAAGTCGAATCCGAAAGATGCAAAGGACTTCGCTCGCCAGTATACTCAAGGCACAGATGGGAAGTGGTATCACAAGACAAAGGATGGAAGGTGGGAAGTAGTGGATGGAACTCCCCCGAAGATGGATCAGAAGAATAAATCAAAACCGAAGAAAAACGAACCGAAAGATTCAGGTCCGAAACCCGAAAGTTACACTGATGAAAATGGGAACGTTATAGTGAAAGGTGATGACGGGAATTGGTATATGAGGGTTAAGCCTCCACCTGCTGTGAGCAAAAAGGCAGATTCTTCCCATGAGAAACCGAAAACGCAGGAAAATAAGAAAAAAGAGGAAAAAGTGAATAGGGAACCCCCTAATTACCGGCTACCGCAAGGTCTGTTTCGTAACGACCGTGGTCAAATCCATGATAGAATGGGGAATATATATGAACGTCAGAACAACGGGCGTTATTTGATGGTCATGTCTGCTGCGGACGCTAAAGCTAAACTGAAAGAGCAGCTACGGAGTAATAAACAGGAAGATATAATGCGACAAGCACGGGATAAAACTGCATCGCGGACAAATCAACCGCTGTACAAGGATAATAACGGGAACGTATTCGTGAAGGATTCGCTCGGAAATCTAATCAAGGTGCGAGTGGGTGGTGGACGTGGTAAGCAATCCGAGCACACAGAGCATCGGGATGGTGCGACCTCTAGTGGAAGGAGGTGGAAAGATGAAGAGGATATAGAAGATGAAGAAGAAAGAATGTTGCGGCAACACTGGCAGCGAAAGCGGCGATCTCCCGCTCACGAGGAACTGTGAACACTGGAACCTCGTTTGCCTAACCATGTTGTGATTATATGAAATTCCTGTAACTTTAGTTTTGAACGGTACGTTTCCATTATTATTCGCATTTTCATTGTAAACGCCGATGTTGTCGTTGCGATGAAGTGTAGTTTGTAGTAAACCCTCGATTATTGTGAATGTCTTGAAGCGTTTTCAAATGTCTTGAAATGTCTTAAAGCATTTCAGTTAAATCTTGAAGGTTTTCCAGTTGAGATTAGAGAAAAGGGAAGCCATACATTTCGTTTTAATCGCATTTTCGTTCTGAGCGTCTAAAGTTTAACACCCATGCATAAGTGAAACAAACAGAAGAACACTCGCGTCTTTATCTCACACAGTGTTCTTTTCCTTTTATTGCGAAATATGATTAGTTTTGCAGCTCCCAGTGATTTTTTATTTTATGGAATATCAGTTAAAATGGCTCTTTAAGTGCAAAAGGTTGCCAATCCCTGGTCTAATATATTGGTTCGGTAAAGTTTAGTTATAGTTAATATATAGCAAACCCTGGACTATAAAGGTTTCGATCGTTTTTCAGTTTGGTTTAGAAAAATAACAGTCGAATCACTATTATCCAGCAAAACGTAAGTATTAATCATAGTCTAATAATTTTTATATAAACATTTATTTTTTAAGATTTTTTAAAGAAAGATTTTTTGTTTTTTGAATTAGGTTTACCGGCCACGTCTAAATATACCGAAAGTAAATAATTGATTGATTCTTAGACTTGTTTTAACGACTGTCGGTTTGCCGTCTTTTCCAATTTTCCAAATTATTAACAAATGTCCGGTTTCCTGTTTTATAAACCGAACAAAAAATTCCTTTTTAATTAATATACTATTTTAAAGTTTTTTGCTCCAGCAATTAGCATTTTTTTAAAGCCTAAATGACCATCTCTTTTAAGCCCATATACCTGGTCTATTTACTGACCACTATTATAGTAGCCATGCCTATTCTAATGATTCAAACCAACTATTACCGACCCAATTGTTTATGACTATTTTCAAACCAACTATTACCGACCCAATTATTTATGACTATTTTCAAACCAACTATTACCGACCCAATTATTTATGACTATTTTCAAACCAACTATTACCGACCCAATTATTTATACTCAATTTTTATGACCAGATCTATTTTTTATGCTCTTAGGAGTTTTATATTATTATACCGGATTTAATGCATCGTAAAACAACTGCATTTTCTGGAAATTGCGTCTATTTATTTCATTTTAATACCCATGTCTGAACCAGCCCTTCCTGACCCGTTTATTCCCCAGAAATGCGGAAAAAATTTGACGCTGGGGTCGATCCGCTGGACCCAGACGAACAACAGAATTCGCAACATCATCAGGGCTTCAACCCCTTTGGAGGAGGGGGGTTCACCTTTCATTTCGGGGGCGGAGGGTTCCATAATGGATTCCACGATGAATTTTAACACTTGGGTCGTCCATCTCACTACTACGAGGTATTGGAAGAATCAGTGTGTTTCCCTGCTTAGTTCTGGTTTATTAAAAGAACCAGCATGTTTCCCTGCTTAGTTCTGGTTTATTAAAAGAACCAGCATGTTTCCCTGCTTAGTTCTGGTTTATTAAAAGAACCAGCATGTTTCCCTGCTTAGTTCTGGTTTATTAAAAGAACCAGCATGTTTCCCTGCTTAGTTCTGGTTTATTAAAAGAACCAGCATGTTTCCCTGCTTAGTTCTGGTTTATTAAAAGAACCAGCATGTTTCCCTGCTTAGTTCTGGTTTATATAAAAAAGGAGCATGTTTCCCTGCTTAGTTCTGGTTTATTAAAAGAACCAGCATGTTTCCCTGCTTAGTTCTGGTTTATTAAAAGAACCAGCATGTTTCCCTGCTTAGTTCTGGTTTATTAAAAGAACCAGCATGTTTCCCTGCTTAGTTCTGGTTTATATAAAAAAGGAGCGTGTTTCCCTGCTTAGTTCTGGTTTTTATAAAAAAAACGTTTTTAAAACTTGGTCGTCGATCTCACTACTACGAGGTATTGGAAGAAGTAGCGTGTTTCCGTGCCTTTTCTAAGCTTCCCAGCGAAATGAAACCAGTTTTGCAATGTTACTGCTGTAACTTTTATTTGCGCAAGAGTTTAACCTTTAAAAAGAGCTCGTACCACTACTACGAGGTATTAAAAGAACTTCTTAACACAATTGGTTTAAACAAGGGTTGGGTAATTTCAATAGCATATGGGAAAATGAAGTTCTTGGCGGTCTGGTTTATAACAGGATCAGTATTTAGTATCTTAATTACAGGGTATGGTTAGATACAGTGTGTTGGCCGTTTTTTTACATTTCGTATTTGTTTTACAATTATTTAATACATTGACCATATTTCTACAGGTTCGAACATATGGACGCCACACTCTGCACTTATACCCGATGTCTTGGTGTTCCTAGTACTCTTAAACCCGAGGCCTTGGTGTCCCTTGTATTCTTGTGCCTTTTCAAGCTTTCTCTCATCATCGGAATCTATTTATTTCCTGGGACAACGAATGTGTCGTCGGCTGCTGGGTTATCTGTTGCGTTTTATTCCTTTCTGCATTGTTTTGTGCAAACTATTTACGGATTTCAGTAAAATGTTTTGAAATGTTAACGTGCTCTTATTCCGACTGAATAGCTTCGTGAGTTGGTGCGTCGTCTTGTAGCCGAAGGGTTGCGGGTTCGAAATAGTTCCCTAGAGAGTCGTTTGTGTCTTTCGATGAGACATTAAGCATAACTTGCCCAAAGCTTTTGGATTGATGGACAACACACTGCAGTAGCTCCGGTAACCAGACGGTGGGTGCGAGGTGATCTAACGATTGCCCGTGTGATACCCCTTCTTTTAGTTTTCCCATTAACGGAGATAAAACGTGAATATCCTATCCTAACTTGTGGGTCATACGAAAATACGTGTTAAAATATACCCAAGTCGACTGTATATACCAAGGTGAAAGGGAAAGCGATAGTTTTCAAACCACGATCCATTCACTGAGATACAAAACGTTTAGCTATGCATTTGAATAAACCAGTCCAACATCTCAATTAGATTAGTAGGATAGGATATTAATGTTTATCCCCGTGAGTAGGAAAACCAAGGGGGTTAACACACAGGCAATCGTCAGATCACCTCGCGCCCACCGTCGGGTTACCGGACCTATTGCAGTGTGTTGCGTATGATAGACCCGTTCCTTTAATTTGGTAGAACCCATTAATCCGCTGGGTTCAGGCAATGTCCGTTAAGTGCCTTACCCAAGGACACAACCGACTATCTAGCGACCAGTTGCGCACCTGCAACCTTTCGATTAAAAGGCGACGCACGTAACCGGCAGGACATACAAGCCGTCTTGCTGTGCATTTGAATAAACCAATCGAACATCTCAATTAGATTAGTAGGATACACGTTTCCTGTTGGCGAATAGGAATCCATTGAATACAGATATACATACGGTGTGCTAATGCATGCAACGTCCTCGCAAAGCCCTTGGTAAAAACTGAAATGAACTTGTGCGGTAACAGCTGCCTTATCCACCACAAACCGTCTATTCATGGCGACCGTTCAAGTTCTCAGCTGCCGTGTTGGTTGATGTACACGACTTGGCGAACTTCTGGAGGAGCTATGTGTTATACTTGTATATAACGTATATGTTAAGATAATATGTACGGGACTAGCCAAACTCTTGTACAACCTCTGTCTTATACGGGAATATAAGGTAGCCAATTACAATTGTACGAATAACGATGAATATGACCTTGTAGGTGATAAGACGAGAAAGGAGTACTGTCAAATCATTTGTGTGCGTATTGAGGTTACTAGAGTTCAGTAGGCTAGGCCGATACCTGAGATTTATTAAATAAAAGCATGGCGTATAATTTATACAAGCACTCTAGTAATTTCCGACTGTAAGCACGCGGTATAATAATTAGCTTGGTAATAGGTTAGTGCGTCGCCTTTCAACCAAAGGGTTGTAGATTAAAAACTGGCCGCTAGCTAGTCTGTTGCAACCTTGGGCAAGGCATTTAACGGACATCGCCTGAACCCAGTGAATTAAAGACTTCTACTAAATTGAAGGAATATCTTACACACTAACCCGACGGTGTGCGCGATGCCCTTTGGTTTCCGTTTTACAGAAATGCGACTCATATCCTATTCCAAACATGAATATCTCATTCTATATAAAATAACATATTTGATATACATTTAACCAACCAATCCACATGCTAGAACTGTAATTGCCGTTTTAGCAAACAAATAAATGCATAAGATCAATATCTCTTTTGCTGAAATTTAAAATGTCTACAACCGCTAGCCAAGAAAATATAACTGAAGACACCCAGGATAAAAAATGGCGGCCAACACTCAAAGAAAACCTTGTTATACTGTTACTACTGGTTATCTACATCCTTTTTAACCTCCTTGGAGCTTATATATTTGTCTGCATTGAGAAGCAACCTGATATTGAAAGGGAGAACTGGTTTACAAAATTCAAGGAGGAATTTGTATCGAATCACAGTTCATGCTTGTCTAAGCCTGAACTCGAAAGCTTTATAGAGGTAAGTTCATAACTACATTTACAAGTTATATGGATATCCGACCGGTTAGCTTTGTGTGTAAGTGTGTCGACTTTCAGACGAATGGATACTTATTCGAAACTGGTCACTTGCTAGTCGGTTGTGTCCTTGGAAAAGGCACTTAAAGGACATCGCCTGAACCCAGCAGATTAATAGGTTTTACCAAATTGAAGAAACGTTTACAAGTTATATGGATGTCTAACCGGTTAGTCTGGCGGTTTAGTGCGACGATTTTTAACCGAAAGGTTGCAGGTTTGAAAAAAATACGAGGGAAACTACTCACTAAAGAGGGAAATTACTCACTAAAATATTGAAAACTAAGTCTAACCCTTCCCTAACACTAATCTCAACCCCAGAACTAACGCTAACTTGAACGCCAGCAGGAAAACCAAGTTTATTGTCATGTTCCTTATTTTAGTGAACATTTTTTCCTTCTTTTCTACTTTATTACTTTTCCTCCTTATAGTTTTCCCGTTTTGGAATAATGAACAAAATTGTGAATAATCTTTCGTTTCATTTTAGAAGTCGACCATCGCTGTAGAAGAAGGCCAAGTATTACTTGGCAATTCAAGTTTCAGTGTATCGGAAAATCGTTGGACTTTAAACAACGCATACTTGCTGGCAATTACAATTGCAAGCACAATAGGTTGGTAGAATCTGAGATTTGCTGGTTTACAGTTAGCTTTTTGATGAAAACAAGGGTATTTTTATATTAACCGATGGCACTAACCATTTGATTACATAACCGTTTCTTGCCTTATTTTATTTTATTTTTTGACTGTAAGTTTCGAACCTACGATGGGCTCTTTAAAAATGCGTTATTTTTTCATATTAATCGGTATATGAATCGGTCGCGTTAACCACTCGGCCACACAATCGTTCGTAAATTCGATATCATTCCAGGGTACGGTGTATTAACTCCAGCGACACCTGGCGGACAAGTATTTTGCATTTTCTACGCGCTCCTGTCGATTCCATTCACGGGTTTATTGGCCGCCAAGATCGGAACTGCTTTGGCATATCACATTGAACAGGTAAACTAGTTCTAACGTTGATATTTATAAATGGTTGTCGCTAGCTAGTCAGTTGTGTCTTTGGACAAGGCACTTGACGTACATTACCTGAACCCAGAGGCAATTAGAGGACATTGCCCAAATACAATAGTTTAATGGGTTCTAAGTCGGTTGTCTCCTTGGTCGGTGGAAGCGAGGTGATTTGACGATTGCCTGTGTGATATCGCAACTTTACGTATTGCAGTGTGTTGTGTATGGTACACATGTTTCTTTAATTTAATAGAACCCATTAAGCCGCTGGGTTTAGGGAAATCCATAAAATGCCTTGCCCAAGGACACAACAGATTAGCTAGCGACCAGTTTCGAATCTACAACCCTTCAACTGAAAGGCGACGCATTAACCCGCCGGGCTATTCGATCGGTTATGATCATTTTAAATTTACTTTGTCTAGGCGTCCAGCAAAGCCGTGGAAAAATTTTCGAAGGCAAAAATAGTTGGCGTGGTGTTGACATTCGTGGTTGGAATTTTACTTTACATCGTATTACCGAGTATTGTACTTCGGTTTGTTGGTAATGAAGAAGGGTGGACTTACATTGAATGCCTTTACACAGTGATTATAACCCTGACGACTGTGGGGTTCGGTGATTATGTTCCAGGTAAGCACCTTTATTTATTTATTCAAATATTTGGATTTTGCTCCCCGTCTGTTTAATATATTAATTGTCGTAATAGCTCTAGTGACTAGGATAGGATATTCGTGTTTATCCCCGTGAATGAGAAAACCAAGGTGGTTAAAACACGGGCAATCGTCAGCTCACCTCCGGCCTATCGTCGGGTTACCGAAGCTATTGTAGAGTTCCTTCAACTTCGCACTTAACCGCCAGACTAACCGGCCGGACAAACGATAGCGGAAAGGTAATTTTCCCCGTTTACAAAATTTCCCCAACAAACAAAATGTGCTTAAGTTTTTCTTTCAATCGAAAGGTTGCAGATTAGAGACTGGTCGTTAGCTAGTATGTTGTGACCTTGGAAAAGGCACTTAACGGACATTGGCCGAACGCAGTGAATTATTACGTTCTACCAAATTAAAGGAACGTTTAACAACACACACAACACATTGCAAAAGCTCCGGTAAACTGACGGTTGGTGCAAGGTAATCTAGGATATAGGATAGGATATTCATGTTTATCCCCGTGAATGGGAAAATTAAGGGGGTTAATACACGGGCAATCGTCAGGTCACCTCGCGCCCATCGTCGGGTTACCGGAGCTATTGCAGTGTGTTGTGTATGATAGACACGTTCCTTCAATTTGGTAGAACCCATTAATCCGGTGGGTTCAGGCGATATCCGTAAAGTGGCTTGCCCAAGGAAAGAACCGACTAGCTAGCGACCAGTTTTCGCACCTGCAATCTAACGATTTCCCGTTTGATAGCACCCCTTTGGTTTTTCCATTCACGGGTATAAACATGAACGTATCCTATCCTTTCCTTTAAGAATAAAGTTCATATACCGCTTAGATGTATTACGGTATATAGTTGTGTCACTGTTAAGTTGGAAAACATGATTATTTCCCCCAGATCCGAGCAGCCACGGCGGTATTTACACGACCATGTTCGTGACAGTATGGGTAATTGCTGGACTAGCCTGGTTCGCCACTATTTTCAACCTCATAGCGGCCATTATGTCCGAAAGAGCGGTCATAATACGCAAGGAAGTTAACACAAGAAAATCCATTATAATTAATAGTGAGTGGGCAAACTTCTTCGTTGCACAATTAGCTTGTTGGGTTCTTGCGTCGACTTTCAGCCGAAGGATTGCAGCTTCGAAACTGGTCGCTAGCTATAGTCTGTTGTGTAAATTAGCTTGTTGGGCTATTGCGTCGCCTTTCAGCCGTAAGATTGCAGCTTCTAAACTGGTCGCTAGCTAGTTTGTTGTGTCCTTTGGGCAAGGCACTTAACGGATATTGCCTGAACCCAGAGGATAAATGGTTTCTACTAAATTAAAGAAACGTTTAAATCACACACAACATACTGCAAGAGCTCCGATAACCCGACAGTGGGCGCGAGGTGATCTGACGATCGCCCGTGTGTTAACAACCCTTGCGTTTTCCCTTCTACAGGGATAAACATGAATATCCAATCTCACCACACTAAACTAAACTATTTTAAGGTAAACATGTGAATTGCGACTTTAAAATGATATTATTTTCGACAGGAGTTAAACAAATAAAACATCCCACCCCAAAGTTATCAAGGGCAACTGGTGTAGCAGAAGACAAGTCACGTGGTAAATATTGTTACGTAATAATGTTCATTGTCATGCTAACTAAGGGCGAAAAGGCCAGTCGTTATAAGAACTTAACCACCTTGATTATTGCCGACTTACTGGTTAGAATATTTCTGTTTATCCCAATAAATGGGAAACCAAGAGGGTTAACACACCGGCAATCGTCAGATCACCTCGCGCCAACCGTCGGGTTACCGGAGCTATTGCAGTGTGTTGTGTATGATTCACACGTTCCTTAAATTTGGTAAAACTCAGTATTCCTAAGTTCAGGCAAAGTCCGTTAAGTGCCTTTGCCAGTCACAGCCGACTAGTGACCAGTTTCGAATCTTAAACCCTTCGGCTACGTTCATTACTTGATAATGCTTTGTGGGTTTTCGTCCTATATGTTATCAAATTAAATAGGGAAAGGTAGGGCGTCGAGCTTAAAATCTCTATAACTCAGAAACTTTAATTTTATTTTTTCATGGCGTGCTACAGCTACTGTCGTTTTAACTACCCGCTTTCCTTTTCTATATTTAATTGTATTTTCCTTTAACTATTGTATTTTTAAAGGAGCAAAAACAAACAAATTAAATTAAACCTGCACACTTTATCTGACCAACTAATAGCAGATGTAATTGCAGAGCAGGGGACGAATTAATAAGATGCAAGAAGAACGATTGATATTTTTAAACGCCATGAACGACTGAAGGCGTGGAGAAGGTGGAAAACTTATTGATTGAAGTTTGTTCGAGCGAAGTAGACACGTATTTACTATGACACGATTTGCTTGAAAAGAAGAGACGCTATACCAAGGGTCGGCAATCCTTTTTACTTAAAGAGCCATTTTAACCGATATTTCACAAAATAAAAATCACTGGGAGCCGCAAAACTATTTTTCGCCATATAAGAAACACAAAACTGTTTGTATTTTTTTATAATTTTAATATAACAAGACTAACATGCGTTGCATTTGTAATAGCAGTTAATGCATTAATAAGAGCCGAATTAGAAGGATGCCAGAGTCACAAGTTGCCGACCCCTGGTCTACAGTCCGGTAGACGTTAATAACAACTTTCAAAACGAGTTTTACAGCTGACGCTTTCCGAGTACGGTGGTGTGGCCGAATGATTAACGTGACCGATACATATACCTTCCTATACAAAAAATGGTCCTGGTGACGAACCCATCATGGGTTCGAAACTTGGCTCGGTAAAAAATATAAAAAAAATCATTATACTAGAACGGTCGTGTGGCCGAATGGTTAACGCGACCGATACATATACACCTACCCTTATACAAAAAAACGGTCCTTGTGACGAGCCTATCATGGGTTGGAAACTTGGCGCGGTAAAATACTCTTTCCGCATATTGGACCGTTATGTTGTGTGTGTTGTCTTTATTTATCCAGCTATTTATGTTTTTTTCGAATCCCAAGACAGCTCATTTTAATTTTACTCCGTGTTTTTACTTTATTTTGCATCACGCTGGTGACAGGCATGTATGATCGACAAGTCTTTGATCCAATCAGGTTGGAACTTTCAGGAATCCTAACTGGCAAACTATCTTAATGTGCCCGCTATTTTTATACAGTATATAACTTGACGATATGTACCGCGCCGATAGGATAGAATATGATATTCATGTTAATCTCCGTAAATGGGAAAACCAAGGGGGTTAACACACGGGCAATCGTCAGATCACCTCGCGCCAATCGTCGGGTTACTGGAGTTATTGCAGTGTGTTGTTCATGATAGACACGTTCCTTTAATTTGGTAGAACCCATTAATCCGCTGGGTTCAGGCAATGTCCGTAAAGTGCCTTGCTTAAGAAAACAACCGACTAGCTAGCGACCAGTTTCGCACCTGCAACCTTTCGATTGAAAGGCGACGCATTTAACCGCTAGATCAACCGGCCGATTATCGCATACCACTGGGTCTACGTATGCCATTGGAAAACGCAACTTTAAAATAACGGATTTTAAATCGGTGGCAAATACCAATTGGAACTGTAATCACACTTAGTATATAATGCTCGTGCTTATGAATCATTATGCAGGATTGGCGAAATGTAAAAAAGGCTTAAAAAAACTAAAAATAATATTTTGACAAGGATAAAAATGATGTACAACTAAAATTATTGCTTAAATTTATTCTTGAAACTTAGTACAGCAGCATAAGGGGGTTCTGAATTAAAACCGTTTAAAAAGTGAGGCATAGCCGTAAGACAATATTGATATTCAAAGCAAAAGTGAATTTTGAAAAGAAAACATAGAACAACGTAACGTATAAAGGCTTTCGGGGGTTTCCATTGGTAACAATTCCATTTTTTACAAACAATGGGTAACAATAGAAATTGTGCGCGAACAAATAATACGCGAGTGTTCAAGTATTTGGTTAGGTGACAATAGCAGTTGAATAAACAGGGATACTTTGGCGTAAAATCAATAAAACGCAGATTTTGAACGAAATAAAATCGACAAAACATTGCTTCAACACAAATACAAATAATCGGGTTGTGTGGATGAATCGTTAACGCGACTGAATTATGTACTGAATTATATAGAAAAACGGACTTTAAAGCTTATTAAGGGTTCAAAACCAACCCCGATAAAAATACCAATACATCGCTTGAAACAATAAAATTAAGACTACAGTGCAGTTTGTATTGCAAATAAAAAAGGAAATAACAAGAAAATGAAAATGTAGTGCATTTCTTACTTTTCTTTAGTGCGTGTGGAATCACGTAAGACAGAGGACTTTACACTTTCTAGTACCTCACGTATTATATTTGAGGCTGGGTAGTGTGAGGGTATTTTCGATTCTATCCCGTCCGTGCGAATGTAATACCTTTGGATGTGAATGTGAATTTTACGTGAATGTAAAGGACTTTTCCCATTTACGGGAAATGTGAATGTAATACCTTTGGATGAGAATGTTATGATAATTTGTGTTTTATTTAATAGGTGAGAGGTAAATAAAAAATCAGTGATTTTTCTGTAAATGTACAATTTTTACACTAAATTTTGATTCTGTATTTCTTTAATTATTGTGTTTAAAGGGGCAAAAACAAAAATAAACCAATTTAAACCGGTCAATGGGAAAGGGGTTATCATATGGACAATTTGCTAGATTAACTGACGTTTATTGTAACAAAGCTATGTTACCTAAAAATAATAGAATATTCATGTTTATCCCAGTGAATGGGAAAACGCAAGTCCGGTAGGAAAGGATATTTAAGTTTACCCAATTTAATGGGAAAATTCAAGTGGGGTTATCACACTGGCAATCGTCAGATTACCTTGTACCCACTTTCGGGTTACCGGAGCTATTGTAGTGTGTTGTGTATAAATCACACGTTCCTTCAATTTGGTAAGAACCCATTAATCCGCTGGGATCAGGCAATGTCCGTTGTGCCTTGCCCAAGGACACAACCGACTAGCTAGCGACCAGTTTTGATCTTACACCCTTCGGCTTGCCAACCAAGCTAATCCATCGGAAATAAAACAAATAAAATATTCAATTCTTACCTGAACTCTTCTTTAAACTTGAGCGCATATTGCGCGATAGATTTGCAATGTAACATTATTTGTTGAAGAGTGTACAACATTCGATACAACTTTACTGCGTCACCCCCAGAGATGGGTTCATCATAGGTCAAAGAGTTCGTTGACCTTTGGCTGCATTGTGACGTGGATGACGTGTCGCCTCCTTCCCATAGCTTAACGCATTGCAAAACAACGTGGTCAGTGAACAGGGTCTGGTGATGTAATCGTTACAAGTTGGACCAATATCCGACTGATTAGCTTAGTGGGTTAGTGCGTCAACTTTCAGACGAAGGGTTGTACGTTTGAAACTGGTCGCTTGCTAGTCGGTTGTGTCTTTAAGTAATATGATAGGATATTCATGTTTTCCACGTGAATGGGAAAACCAAGGGGGTTAACACACAGGCAATCGTCAGATCACCTTGTGCCCATTGTCGGGTTACCGGAGCTATTGCAGTGTGTTGTATATGATAGACACGTTCCTTCAATTTGGTAGAACCCATTAATCCACTGGATTCAGGCAATGTCCTTAAAGTGCCTTGCCCAAGGACACAACCAACTAGCTAGCGACCAGTTTCGCACCTGCAACTTTTCGATTGAAAGGCGACACACTTAACCGCCAGACTAACCGGCCGGACTCAAGTACAGCATTTCTAGATAAACTTAATAACCGTTACTGGTTATTAAATGTTAAAATCATCTGTAATAGATGTCAAAAACACAGTTATATTGGATTAAAAACCTATACGTAGAAATGTATTTACACCGACCATAGGAAAATAGGATTGAAAGACGAAACAAATTATTGTAAAATCTGGTGATTGGGATTTGGAAAAAACACTATCTCTGTCCAATTTATTTGTGGAATAGCATATTGATAATGGAAAGGAACTGTAAGTGGGAAAAATATCATAATGGCCTTAAGGTAGCTTTAATGCAAAATAATGGTAAATTAACCAATTCAAAGTTGAACCTCTGACCAAACGTGCTCTTCAAATTATTGATGATAAAAATCCATGAAAATTTGTTTCTTACCAATCCAGATTGCTTTTTCAGCTCGGTAAACAACTTCTGACTGGTTAAAACCGGAATTGTAGGTTCTACCCAATTCCATGACACCTTTGAGCAATTAAGCAGGTTGGATTATTTATAATTTGTTACAATTTGTTACAATTTTACAACACAATTACGACATATTACAATTTTTCCAACTGATTAGTCAGGTGGATTGGGGTGCTTCACCGTTCAGCCAAAAGGTTGCAGGTTCGAAACTAGTCGCTAGCATGTTGGTTGTATCCTGGGCATAGCACATACCAGACATTGCTTGAACCCCAGCGGATTAATAAGTTCCAAGATATTAAGGGGAACATCCGGTGGGACGATGGGCGCGAGGGATTTTGACAATTGCCGTGTGTTTAACCCCTCTGATTTTCCCATTCACGGGGATAAACATGAATTTTCTATCCTTTTAAGGTAATGCTAAACCATATAATAATCCAGTAAATTGTCGGCATAAAAACTATTTCCCATGCACCAGTATAGTTAAATATTCAATCCATAAAGTTGATTAAAGTTGATTATTCAATCCAGTAAACCAGTAAAGTTGATTATTCTATCCATGTGTAATTAGTTTGGAATTGACTTCCACCTGCGAAGTTATCTCAATCAGTTGATAAATGACATCTGCGACGGCTGTTTGATATTCTTCCATTAATTCAACATCAATCATGAACGATGGAGCTTTGGGGAATAGACTCTCATGTAACAGGGAACCAACAAGACAAGTGTACAATGAACCACTGTGGAAAGGAAATAATTTAAATATTTTATTTAAAAAAACACATATTTTTTGCTCCTTCATTACATTAAAGAAGAATAGCACAATTATTTTAAGTTAAGGAAGCAGGATAAAATGGTAAAACCACAGTAGTTAAAACATGTCTGTGAATACACATCACTAAATTATATTATTTGCATTAATATGTAAAGATTACCAATTCAATATTTTGTTTAGCATAATCCTGTTATTTAGAAATATTACAACAAAGCATATACTGGATATGTCCATACAAATGTGATTTTTGTATTTCTTGATTTTTTATGCCAACTTGGAATAAGCTGGAAATTAGATTTTTTGGATGGTTTAAGATATTCATGTTTATAACCGTAAATGGGAAAACCAAGGGGGTTATCACACGGGCAATCGACAGATCACCTCGCGCCGACCGTCGGGTTATCGGAGCTATTGCAGTGTGTTGTGTATGATAGACACGTTCCTTCAATTTGGTAGAACCCATTAATCCGCTGGGTTCAGGCAATGTACGTTAAGTGTCTTGCCCAAGGA
Organism: Ciona savignyi; assembly: GCA_000149265.1. NCBI lineage: Eukaryota > Metazoa > Chordata > Ascidiacea > Phlebobranchia > Cionidae > Ciona > Ciona savignyi. Next base: position 158,034 of record CH003266.1, read on the forward strand.
CAATACCGACTAGCTTGCGACCAGTTTTAAATCCACAATCCACACCGTGTTGTGGCTAATATACAATGCAATTACCTGCATGATTGCAAGACTTTGTGGCAAGCTGGCATTCCTTCAGTTTGGTGAAGCATCAGTGCTATGATTTCAGCCACAAGAACCATACATCTGTGGATATTAAGATGAATTGTGTTTGTCATGATATAATAAAATATTGATTCGATTATAGACATGTTTTAACTACTGTTGTTTTGTCGTTTTTTTCCCATTTTCCAATTTTTTAACAAGGGTCGTTATGGAAACAAAAAATTAAATAAAATTAATAAATCAACCAAAGTGTATGTCGCAATATTACATTACATTACATAAATATAGGTGGGTCCACGGTAGCCCCGGGACTAGGAATTTAGGCCATGAAAGGCCCAATATTCTAGCGCCCCGGGCTAACATGGATCCGGGATATAGCGGTCAAGTCGGCCAGTGTCCTGAAGGAAGCTGACTAAATGCTTGACCGGGATAGATGCGAGATTATAAGATTTAAAAATATAACAAAAAATACAATACAAATTTCCTATAAGCGTTGATATCCAGGCTGGAAAAGGTGGCATGTCACACCCATAAAAAATGTAGGGTGGTATTATACAAATATGCCACAAGAATGACAATAAATTCACCAAAAATTATGTCGCTGTATAAATAATAAAACAATGAAAACTAAACTATAAGCGTCGATTTCAATAGTGACATGTTTGTCCTGTATAAAAATGCGGCGTGCCATAATATAAAACAAAAACTAAACTTGTCACACAAAAATGTCACGCCTCTCAGGAAATAAGATGGCAACAGAATGAATTTGTAGCACGAAAAGTATAGCTTATTTTGTTTGTAACTTGTAAGTATTTATTTGTAGTCGTTGTAAGTATTGTAAAAGTATATTTTGGTAAAAAAAATTTTTTATTTATTTATTTACGATAAATTAAATTCAAAAAATGTCTATGTTTATTTACTCTATTTCATCTGCTTTGTCGTCTTTATTTTCAGTTTTCTTTGTGCTGAATCGCTCCAATGTTTGGACACACAATACAAATAACTGGTTGTCTTTCCAAAACAGATGTTGGATAATATCATTCTCCTTTGCTACGTAACACAGCTCGTAGAAATATCTGTTAAGTGGCAACATGGTATGTTATATAAGAATACCATATCCCAAGTATTCACAACTCTAGCCTGTTTATAATATGTAAAAATAAAGAAAGAAATTCATTTTGTTACAAAATATGACTAGTTTGACTTACACAACACACTGCAATAGTTCCGGTAACCAGACGGTGGGCGCCAGGTATCTGACAATTGCCAGTGTGTTAAGCCCTCACATTTTATTAATAAGTTCTAGGAAAACTGTAAAGAAATAAAGAAAAAAATTATTCATACTTATGCATAGTTTCAATCGGTTGGTTTTGTCGGAAAGCAGAAATCAAGTCGTCCTTTAAAGAAGAAAACAAAACTTTGATGGTTTCTCTCGGTGAAATGGTGGAAGTTCTTTGTATTTCTCCTGGTTCCATGTCATGGGTGGATTTCTGCGTAAATAAGACGTTTATAAATAATTAAATAAGATCCTTATATTTATCCCTGTAAATAGGAAAACCAAGGGGTAATCATCATATCACCTTACGCCCAACGTCGGGTTACCGGAGCTATTGCAATGTGTTGTATATTGCTCAAGGACATAACCAACTAGCTAGCAACCAGTTATAAATAATGTCTAAAAAAATGAAGCAACCGGTTTTAATTAATGTGGAAAAAAATATGCCACGTTTAATAAATGTCCCACGGAAATAAAGAAATCAGGGTAGGATATTCATGGTTATAACCTTAAATAAAAAACAAAGGTGTTAACACATATAATCATCAGATCACCTTGTGTTCACTGTCGGGTTAGTGCAGCTATTACAGTGTGTTGTGTGTAATTTAGACATAGAAATAATAGAATTTAGTAAAATTAATCTACTAAATAAAGAAACTGGTGGCATTATTTAACTGGTGCCATTAATCCGCAGGGTTCAAACAAGGTCCGTTAGGTGCCTTGCCCAAAGACACAACAGATTAGCTAGCAACTCGCTATAAATAATTTAAAACATTAAGGTCATCAAATTATCTATGAACCTTTAGGTTGTTACAGGTAGCGTTCTACACAACTGTTTTGTTTCAAGTTAACCAGAAAAATTACAGTTGACCAATTTGTGTTGATAAGATACAAAACAACAAGTTATTGTGAAATGTTTACACAGATTCAATATTTCTTTATTCTATTTTCAATGATGAATATTTGTTAAAAAATAATAATCCACAATTTTAAATTAATATGCAAATTTCTGAAAATTAGCTAAACTAATTTAAATTAGCTAAACTAATTCTTCAAAACCAGAGGGTGGGCGTGAGGTGATCTGACGATTGCCTGTGTGTTAACCTCCTTGGTTTTCCCATTCACGGGGATAAACATGAATATCCTATCCTATCCTAAAATTAGCTAAACTAATTAAGTTAATTCATCTATGTAGACCAGAGAATCGTTATCAAAATGTAGGTATATACACCCATTAAACAAGCAGTTCAACATTGTATAATATGCTGCATAATTCATGCCACAAACCAGTAAATACGACTTCCATACAACACGAAGCATCTGATAGATTGTGGATGATTCATTGAGAACGTAGAAGTGAGTTTCCATCGTTCCAAGATCATCTGACGAAGAGGTTGACGACGATCCTTGTGAACTTGATCTCAACATCCAGTCTGATGACCTCAAATCCACATCTTTGGAAATAAAATGTTTATTTTTTAAATTTGTTTTAAAATATGATTATTTAAATTTTTTTTATAAAATAATTATTTTTTAAATTTGTTCTAAAAATGATTAGCCTATTTAATTTTTTTTTTTTTTTAATAAAATGTTTATTTTTTAAATTTGTTCTAAAAAATAATTTATAAAATGAATATTTTTTAAATTTTTTACCTAAGTTTAGTTTATTACTTTAGTTTATATTTTTTTTTGCCCCAGTAATAAATAATGGTAAATTAAGAAAATCAACAACCGGTCTGATAACCTAAAATCCACATCTTTGGAAATAAAATGTTTATTTTTTATGTTTATTTATTTTTACCAAACTAAGTTTATTTTTTTAGTTTATTTTTTGTTCCAATATTTATTAAAACCAAATGAAGCAAATCACAGCGCAGGAACAGGATTAGATGGACGTTAAAACACTATTTTTATGTGTATGATCATGCTGTATAATGTGTACTCACAACTAATTTTTTATTTAAATTACAATTTGGGATGTATTTATCTAAATCAGTTTGGTTTCTAGAATATTCTAATATCAATACTTTTGAAAGAATTTAGAAAATTTAAAAAGAATTTAGAAACCACTCTGAAATATACTTATAGAGCAAGCAAAATTTTTATAGTTATGTAATTTAGCAAGCTAGAATTGCATGTAAATTTGGTAAAATAAAATTTTGAAACCTAACCTGATGCATTAGAGTTGTTGTTTGTATTCAAGTAAACTGAACTGTTCATTGAGTCCATACTCGAATTACTCCCAAAATTATCCGATTTCTTTTTCGTGATTAAATTCAGAACCGATTTCACAACAGAGCTTTGGTTCTTGGAAAGACGGGGAGAATTTTTCGATTTAGCGGGGTTTGAAACGACACCTGTACGGCTTACATGGTGCAAAGTGTGACGAACTACTACATGCTGGACGCTGTTTTGTAATTCTTTTTGGAGAAACATGGCGGCATCATTAATCTAAATGGATTGCAGTGAATTTTTATGATAAAGGGTGGGGTTGTGTTGCTTACCATAAACAAGATAAAATAATAAAGCTTTTGTCCCATGTACATAAAAAGATGTTTCTAATCAAACTATCTACCAGCGGGTTAGGATAGAGTATTCATAGATAGGAAACTGGTCGCTAGCTAGACGGTTGTGTCCTTGGGCAAGGCACTTTACGGACATTGCCTGAACCCAGCGGATTAATGGGTTCTACCGAATTGAAGAAACGTGTCTATCATATACAACATACTGCAATATAGCTCCGATAACCCGACGTTGGGCGCGAGGTGATCTGACGATTGCCCGTGTGTTAACCGCTTTGATTTTCCCATTCACAGGGATAACCATGAATGTCCTATACCTATCGTATGTTTCTTTAATTTTAGTGAAACTCATTAATATACTGGGTTAGGATAGAGTATTCATAGATAGGAAACTGGTCGCTAGCTAGACGGTTGTGTCCTTGGGCAAGGCACTTTACGGACATTGCCTGAACGCAACGGAATTTAATGGGTTCTACCAAATTGAAGATGTGAATCATACGTAACACACTGCAATATAGCTCCGATAACCCGACGGTGGGCGCGAGGTGATCTGACGATTGCCCGTGTGTTAACCGCTTTGATTTTCCCATTCACAGGGATATACATAAATATCCTATACCTATCCTATGTTTCTTTAATTTTAGTGAAACTCATTAATATACTGGGTTCGGAAGATGTCTGGTTATTGCCCAAAGACGTATCAATAGCTGGTTTGGATCTAAAAACCTTTAAACTAATGGCAAAACATCAACACTCTAACCAATGTTATAACTATAACATCAAAACTTGGGTAATTTTTGTCCAAAAACAAAAAATGTAAAGGGCAAAAATCGCTGAACTAATATAATAACCTGTATTTGTAAACTTAACTTGGTCAAATCAATTATAAAGCTTACCAGATCAATGCTCTTCACTGTTCTTAGAGGAATCTCAAATATGACAGATTTTGGAGGATTTTCAGTGACACAAATAGCATCACTTGTCAAATAGAGATAGCGGAAAGTGTGTTTTTCATATTTAGACAAAACAACACACGGGTCATATATCTTCACTTCATGCGCCTGTTGGGATAAAGCAGAAAAATAATTTTAAAAATAATGAAAAATAATTTTAAAGCAGAAAAATAATTTTAAAGCAGAAAAATAAGTTTAAAAATAATGAAAAATAATTTTAGATTAAAAAGATCCCGTGTGTGGTATAGGGTTGCTTGGATTGCAAAGTACGGTTTTGCATTATATTGCAGGGGCAAATTAAAAAGAGGAAAACTGTCCAGTAAAACTATGGAAAGTAATTCTAATCCTGCCCTAAACACTAATCTCAACCCCAGAACTAACTCCAACCCCATGTTTAAAACTAACTCTAATTCTTAATCTTTATTTTAATGTGCAGTTTCCCTCCTTCCCGCTACCCCTGCTTTTAGTTTTTCCTGGGAAAGTGGAGATGCTCACTAAAACTATAGAAACTAATTTCTACTCTGCGCTAAACACTTAAACCCGGAACTTATCCTTTACATGAATCCGATTATTTTAAAGAGCAATTTTACTCTTTTTTAAATTTCCTTATTCCCTCAATTTAGTTTCCACAAAGGTAAGAGAAACCTTTAACATTAAGTTGTTTTATAATACACCTTTACGAGGGCAACACTAAAAGGAGGAAAAGATCATGAATTCATGGAAAGTTTCCCCCTTTTGCAAAACAACGAGAATATAGGATAGGATAGAAGATTCATCTTTATCCCCGTGAATGGGAAAACCAAGGGGGTTAACACACGGGCAATCGTCAGTGACTTGCCCAAGGACACAACCGACTGGCTAGCGACCCAGTATGGAAAGTACGGCAGCTGCACACTCGAGTTTTATTTTTCCCTGCGTCTTTGCACACTTGGGTAATTTCACACATGCTCGTGAGCTGGCAGTATAAACATCGTATAATTTCCAACAAACCTGTAAACCTACCTCTGGACCTCGGGTAATTTACTGTCAGTACGTTTTTTGTTAATGTTAGCTGATGGACACGATAGATTTACGATAGAATAATATGTTTGTTTAAGATTTTTACAAAATAGTAATAAAAAGGAGATTTTGTGCACACTTGAAGTGTACACTCTTGGACGTTTGCACACTGCACACTTTAATATTTGGCGTGTGCACACTCGAGATCTCGGCGAAAATTGATGTACTTTCCATACAGGCTAGCGACCAGTTTCGCACCTGCAACCTTTTGATTGAAAGGCGGTGCACTTAACCGTTAGACCAACGGGCCGGACTATATTTAACCTCACTTAGAATGTTATTAGAAAACCAATCACACAACGTTTTTTTATAAAATTATTCTATATAACTCTTAAATCTTATGTAAACTTACCCTGTGTTCTAGAGTTCTCTTCAAAAAGCTCTCAAACCGAGCGTTCTTTACCGCCATAAGTAAACTTCCATATCACTTTAAAACACTAAAGTGATCATACTATTGCTTTAGTCCTACTGTAACGATAAATGCGTTATAACTACTCACTGCACAAACTTAGTCTAGCAAACAGACATTGTGTTGCAGGGTTGCCAAAACAACATACAGCGATTTTGAAATAGGGAGAATCCCTATTTAGCGAATAGATAGACCAAACTGATTTATATACAAAAAATGGTCTAAAACTCTAAACGTATGGTCGTGTGACCGAGTGGTCAACGCGACCCATATATTGACCGAGTTATACTAAAACGACCCCAGTGACGAGCCCATTATGGGTTCGAAACTTTGCTCGATAAAAAACGGTCTATGTGACGAGTCTACCAAAAAACTTGACCCGGTAAAAATACTTAACTCAAACACAGTTTAAAATTGTTTTGGTTCCCTGTTCAGTAAATCACAGATGTGCGAAAATTGTTAACAGTTTTAAATTTTGCAGAAAGAAAGATTTTTCCTATTGTTTGGAAGGTATTCTAATGATTTTGCTTCACGTTTGGTGCAAGTATTTGGTCAGGTGGTAATTAAGACAACATGACAATTATAAGAGTCAACGCGCAGTATTCATTAAGATAATGGTTGTGCAGCCTCGTAATTTTGTTGTAATTATTTTTTTTATGATAAAAAGATACTGTTGCCCTATGGTCCCCATTTTTACTTACATTTAAATAAAAATAAAGCACCCAAACCCATATCAAACAAATCAGAAGTTTAAATTAGTAAGTCGAAAACCAATTAGTTTTTGCTTGAAGAAATAAACGTTACACTAGCTTCCACCGTCGGGTTACGAAATTTATCAGTGTGCTGTGAGTGATTAAAACATTCCTTCAAAATTTGTGCTTTATACAAATACACGACCGATTGACTGTGGGCGCGAGGTGATCTGACGATTGCCCGTGTGTAACCCCCTTGGTTTTCCCATTCACGGGGATAAACATGAATGTCATATCCTATGTTCTAGCTATAAGCGACCAGTTTGGAATATGTAGCCTTGAACACAGAAGTTACATTTGGTCTTTATCCTGGTCGGTTTTATTCCGTTTTTAAACTTTTTATTGCCTCAAATGTCGACTTTTGCATTGGCGGGTTGCGCCCCAGTATTACCGTCCGCCTCGACCCTTCGTCGCTTAGCGGACAACACCTGAACTCAGTGGATTAATGGGTGGAACTAAATTAAAGAAGCTTACAAATCACATAGACACACTGTATAATCTGAAGGTGGCCAGCATGGTCCTATCTTTCGTGCAAACAGACAATCGACAGATCACCTCGCGCCCAGCGCACACGTTCCTTCAATTTGGTAGAACCCATTAATCCGCTAAATTTAGGCGTTGTTGGTTAAGTTCCTTAGTGACCAGTTTCGTACCTGCAACCCTTCTGTTGAAACGCGACGCACTTATCCACCAGACTAATCTGTCGGTTTAGTCTAATTATAATAACTCTCGCCGAGCAAAATAAGCTAACTTCTGTTCTATCCAATAGTATATTGAAGATAGTAATGAAATAAATAAATCGAAGTGAAATATAGAAGTGAACGAAATTACACGATGGTGAATAAAAGGACGTTTTGCACAATGGACACATTTTAAACCAGTGATTTTGCCTTAAAAAAGCGATACAAAACGAAATGTTTAAAATAAAATAAGGCACAATTAAAGCGGATTAAAAAACGCTAGGAAAATTTGACCAATTAAGATGTTTTTCTAAAACACAAAATTGTACAAGAACTGAGAGTTTTGAAAGCAGAATTGGCAAGCGAAAGAACAATGAAAAATATCAAGAATACAGTCACAAAAAAATCAAGAATAGAGTCACAATCGAGCACTTTGAGTGAGTTTAAACAACACTGTTATCGGGGTTGGTCCATCTACGATGTTCTCCGTTTCCCACACTTTGATGGCGACTGAATCGAGTTTGTTCACTGTGGGAGGGGATGATGTAAGTTTGATGTGACCAGTTTCGCACCTGCAACCTTTCGATTGAAAGACAACGCACTTAACCTTCAGACTAACCGGCCGTGATGTAAGTTTGAGCTCAATAGGTTGGGGCATTGACTGCCGTCCTAGAGGTTACAGGTTCGAAACTGGTCGCTAGCTAGTCGGTTGTGTCCTTGGGCAAGGCACTTAATGGACATTGCCTGAACCCAGCGGATTAATGGGTTCTACCAAATTGAAGGAACGTGTCTATCATATACAACACACTGCAATAGCTCCGGTAACCCGACGATGGGCGCGAGGTGATCTGACGATTGCCCGTGTGATAACCCCCTTGGTTTTCCCATTCACGGGGATAGGTTAAGCAGCAACGTTTTAACGATTATTCGTTTTGCCTTCTTTCCCTGCCCGTGGTAACTTGCTAATATTTTACACTGGGACAAAAAAATGAAACAAATAAAGGATAGGAATCAGGTTTTTTGTTATTCATCAATAAAATTATTAATAGTTTTATCAAAATAAAAAACACTAAGAAAAATAAATGGAAATTCACACACGATTGTACCAAAAATCGCTTACCCTGTTTGATATTGGATTGCTCACTTATATTGGTGCAAAGTATGGCTTGGGCTGGAAGGTGCATGAAAGCAATGTTGAATGGGATGAGTTGACTTTTGTTCACCCACAATGTAACTCCACGGTCGATCAGGTACACCTGAGAAGACGACAAACATAATTTAATTTATCGCAAATGTCTGACTAATTAGCGTCCGGCTGGTTGGTCTATTGGTTAAGTGCGTCACCTTTCAATCGAAAGTTTGCAGATGCGAAATTGGTTGCTAGCTAGTCGGTTGTGTCCTTGGGCAAGGCACTTTACGGACATTGCCTGGATCCAGCGGATTAATGGGTTCTACCAAATTGAAGGATCGTTTCTATCATATACAACATACTGCAATAGCTCCGGTAACCCGACGTTGGGCGCGAGGTGATCTGACGATTGCCCGTGTGATAACCCCCTAGGTTTTCCCATTCACAGGGATAAACATGAATATCCTACCCTAGCGTGGTTTAGAGCGTCGCCTTTCAGCAAGGATTGCAGGTTCAAAACTGGCCGCTAGCTAATAGGTTATATCGTTGGGCACTGTACTTAACAGACATTGCATTGGTTTAGTGAGTGTATTACCCAAGAACACAACCGACCCACATGTGACCAGTTTTAAACCTGCAATCATCCGGCTTAAAATCTAAGCAGTAACCTACCAAGTCATTCAGTTGAACATCTATTCGAGTATCTTATATTAATTCTACTCAAAATGTTATAGAAAATCGAGTTGCTTCGACATTAATTTTAAGCACTTTGATCGTGTGACCGAATGGTTAAAGTGACCAATATATACTGTAGCGTTTAGCCCAATTTATTTTAGTGTTGCTCGGTCTATATCCTTGACTGCCACAATGCAACTACACAACTCGCAAATTACAGAACTGTACAACTTACATAACTGTACAGATCTACTCTTTGCTCGAAGCACAAAGGGTACAACCAAATAAATAGGAAATCAGAAAATCAAGTAATCAACGAAACAAGACAATAACATAAAATCAGCAAGTGTCCGAAAGTACAAGGAAATAAACCCACCATATAGAAATAAAATAAAACTTTACAATACCAACAATATATATAATATGTCTAAACGACTAGCACATCATGGGTTCGAAACTTAATCCTGTAAACAAAATATACCTTAACCCGAGGCATAGCCGTTGCTACTTTAACCACGGCAGCACGAGAGAAACAAAGCTCGTGGATGATTGTGAACATTTCACCACAAGAGGGAGACACAACAGGAGCAAATCTACAGCAAAATAAAGATGGTTAATGTGGTCGTGTGGCCGAATGGTTAGCGAGACCGATACATATACCGATTTATACATATAAACACGGCCCAAGTGACGTCCACATCTTAGGTTCGAAACTCGTGTCGGTAAAAAAAAAAGAAAAAAAAATGATGGTTAATGTGCTTGTATAACGCCACCGATACATACATATACCTAATCATATATACAAAACTGTCCTAGTGACGAGCCCAACATGGGTTCGAAACTTGACTCGATAAAAAAATGTTTTTGCATGTACGGTTGTGTAGTCGAATGGTTAGCGCGACCGATACATATACCTACTCATATATACAAAAATGGTACTAGTGATAAACCCAGCATGGGTTCGAAACTTGACTCGTTAAAAAAAAGATAGTAAATTAAAAATATATGTAAAAAAGATAGGCTAATACATGTGTGTATAGGATATTTATTATTCATGTTTGTTTTATCCCCATTAATGAAAAAACCAAGGGGGTTACCACACAGGCAATCGTCAGATCACTTCTTGCCCACCGTCGGATTACCTGAGCTATTGTAGTGTTGTAAATTTGAGCTGTTTTTACTAAAAGTCATCATTCCTCTGGGTTTAGGAAATATCCACTAATTGCCTTGCCCAAGGACAAAACCGACTAGCTAAGGACTCGTTTCGAATCTTCAACCCTTCGGCTGAAAGATGACTTACCCACTAACCATATTTACAAAATGTCGCTTACCTTTTCCGATTCTTTGAGTAATATTGCTTCATATCATGAGAAAGCTGTTCCAGTTTCTTAGGGACCAAGGAGACATCTTTATATTAGAAATTAAATTTACTTTAATTACATAGTAGGTAGATTAGTGTGTCACCTTTCAGCAGAAGGGTTGTAGATTAGAAACTGGTCACTTGCTAGTCGGTTGTGTCCTTGGGCAAGACACTGTACGGACATTGCTTGAACCTAGCGGATTAATGGGTTCTACCAAATTAAAGGAGCGTGTGAATCATATACAACACACTGCAATAGCTCCGGTAACCCGACGGTGGGCGCGAGGTATCTGACGATTGCCTGTGTGTTAACGCACCTGCGTTCCTCATTTACAGGGTTAAACATGGATATTCTATTCTACTTCAGAATCGAAATTAGTCGCAAGCTAGATGTTTCAAAATTTTTTTTAATTCTAATATTTAAACAAAATTTAATTCTAATTTTTTAATTAATATGTAACACATAAGAAAAAATACAACAAACCCAACCAAAAATATAAAGATCCCTCCGTACGATTTAATATAAGACAAATATAAATATTTCTAAAAATAAATTAGAAATTGCCAAAAAAAATAATAATAAAATTCAAATAAAACTAATGTATTTACTGATTTATTTTAACTACTATAGTTCTCTCAATACCTTAAAATAATTATGCAATTGTTCTTTCATGTAATGAAAAAGCAAAAAAATAATATAACTAATGTATAGCTCTTTATTTGATATCTATCTGCGTTGCATATATTATTACTCCAAAAAATATTTTAACCGTTGGCAAAAAAAATTCCCATTTAAGAGGAACTAATGTATTTTAATTTATGTGATAGTTACCTGTGTTAAGGCTTAGTGTTGGGCTTTGTAAAATGCTGATGTAAAAATCTCCAGTTGTTAGTAGAGTGGTGACTTGCACGAGAGCGTATGTGTTCGGTCGCAACTTTTCGCTCGGAATACTTTGGTATGAGAACACCTATTTGCAGGGATAATATAAGTACTTTTATATAAAGTGTTTTTTTGCAATTAAGAAGGTAGCATAATCAAATATAATGCAAGAATAATTTGTTCCATTAGACAGCTTGGTGGGTTAGTTCATCGTATTTTAGCCGGAGGTTTGAGGGTTCGAAACTGGTCACTATCTAGTCGGTTGTGTCATTTGGAAAGGCACTTAATAGACACTGCGTAAATTCAGCGGATTAATGGGTTCTACCAAATAAAAGGAATGTGTCTATCATATACAATACACTGGAATAGCTCCGGTAACCCGACTGTGGGCGCAAGGTAAGACATTTATTTGGTGTCATTAAACTAGGGCAATGATAACTGACTTGTAAACAAAACCATACCATAGTTAATATTTGGAGTTACCATCCAAATATTCCCATCCAAAGGGATAAACATATACCCATCCACAGTAATAAAACATGAATGAAGCTGTATCGTTCCTAACAGCTTAACAGCGCAAATATATCACTCTGCGCTTTATCACTCTCCATAAAACACATGTGGGGATTAGCTAGTATATCTGAAGACCACTAATTATGAAGCCTGTACTTAGCTATCACGATACTAAAGAAAACACTCAATCTCTCACGGCCATGTATCGTCGTTTACTAAAGAATTCCAAAGTCAAACAAAGTCGCGACACACAAAAGGTTTAAACATTAAAAACAAAAAACGCACACTGGGTTGAACAGATAAAGAGCGCTACACACATACACATCACCTCACGTGGCTCCCATGCAGAAGGAAGGACGTTCCTAGGAACGTGTTGCAGAGGACAGTTCCTACCCTTCCAGCAATCTCCCTTCCAATGGTACTTGCATACCTTCACCCGGGTGTCAACGTTCTCCACTACCATGCATGGGTCGTCCGTGTTGGTGGCGTAACTGTGGGGAATATTGTGCAGATAATGATTCTGCCTTTTAATTGTAGAAATTAACTAATAATAGGATAGGATATTTATCTTTATCCCCGTGAATGGGAAAACCAAGGGGGTTAACACATGGGCAATCGTGGGGAATTAACATGGGCAATGGTTTGGAGTAAAAGGCCTTTTATGGCCAGCATTCCTGGTTTTTTCCGCAATTTGTGTTTGTAAAGTTAAACGGCCATTTTTTTCTTTGTAATTTGTAAAGTTTAACGGACATTTTTTCTTCATTTAACGGTGTGTAATTACTGGCATAGCCAAACTGCTGTAGTTGCCGGTTCATCCTGCCTTTTTTAAAACAACTGTGTCCTTGTTATTGGCGTAACTAAATTGTGCAGACAATGATTGTGCTTTTCAACTACAGGAATCAACTAATAATAAAGTTAAAATCTTAATTATCCTGTGTGATTATTTGATGAAATTTACTTAAATAGCCTATCTATCTAGGTAGCCTATGTAGAATGTAAATTAGAAAGTGATTTAAATTCTCTATATATTGTTATAACAGTTATTGTGCCGTTTCGAGTTGAGAAAGTAAAGAAAAGACATTGACTTGGTTCTGCCACTTACTGTTTAAATTTTTACATAACTGTGCTATCCTTTTTTGTGTGATGAGGAAAAAAATAAACTAAAAACCAAACTTACTTGTTCCTGTTGGAATGATATTCATCAGCCATTGGGTTCCAATGGTCCAACAGTGGTTTGTCCTGCGGTGATTATTTGTGTTAAGCAACTGGGGAGTTATGCATAGAAAGGTGGGTTAAGAATGGCACACAATGCAAAATATATTAGATTTAGATTCGTGTTATTAAATATAATTGGATGTCGTTATTACATTGTGATAGTCAAATTGTATCTCACATCCACTATCGAGTAACTAAAGTGAGTTATATATAATTGAGAAGTTCCTTTAATTTAGTAGAAACCATTAATTCGCTGGGTCCAGGCAATGTTCGTTAAGTGCCTTGCCCAACATAACCTACTAGCTAGCGACCAGTTTTGATCCAACAATCTTTAAGCTGAAAGAGTTGCATCACCCACCAAACTATTCAGCCGGACAATGTATACTTACAACAGTAGGAGGATCATCTTGTGCTGAACTTTCTGTTGTTGAATGATTGGAAACATCTGGTTCAATTGTATCCGGCTGGAAATAAATAAGATATTAGCAAATTGAAATTAGGTAATTTAATCCGGAAACCCATCTTTATTTTGATTTCACACGTTAAGTTTTTTTTAAGTTAAGTTTTTAAAATGTCAGTCTTTTTTTATAATTTAATAACAGATGTTAAAACATGTCTAAATGATGTTAAAACATGTCTAAATTATGTTAAAACATGTCTAAATTATGTTAAAACATGTCTATAATCTAATATAATTTGATCAATTATGTACTAGGTATATATAGATATAAAAATTGGTTGACGCCTCCTATAGACTTACCTGTGTGGATGGATCGGTTTGGTTGTTCCAAGCAACCATGTCAAGAAGGTGGAGGACATCATAGACGTTCCAAAGAGCAGAACTTCCATTCTAAATGTAGAAAGTTTATGGACACTTGTAAAATATAAGAAATGTTTAAAAATATTTATGTGTGTAAAATATTACAAGCACAGAACAAAGCATTATTATTTTAAAAGATTGCCATCATGTCATAATTCATATATTAATTAGTTTTTTATTGCAAAGTGCAGCAGTTGTCTTTTTTTAATGGCGTTTAAGCTGTTAGCAGCAGCTAGCAACCAGTTGGATGTTATCAACGTTGAAAGCCTTGATATGCAGTTTATCGCTGTTAATGGGAAAATGCTAGGGTCAATATCCCATTAATTGTTAAATTACTTGCGTCCCACACGACCACTGTCGGGTTACTGGAAATAGTGCAGTGTGTTGTATATGATTCACATGTTCCTTCTATTTAGTAGAATCCATTAATCCACTTGGTTCATGCAGTGTCCGTCAAGTGTCTTTTCCAAGGACTAAACCGACCGACTACCTTCCTCTTGTTTTGGCGACAAATTAACCCACCAAGCTATTCAGTCGGATGAAATAGTTACAAAATTACACGAGAACACAAAACCAAATATATAATAGAATTAAATACATAACATTCCCCGACAATATAAAAGGGTAAGATAATTATATCCCCATTAATGGGAAAAGTTAATGAGCATTATCACACGAACAATCGTCTGATCACCTCGCGCCCACCGTCGGGTTACCGGAGCTATAGCAGTGTGTTGTATATGATAGACACGTTCCTTCAATTTGGTAGAACTCATTAACCCGCTGGGTTCAGGCAATGTCTAGTTAGTGCCTTGTCCAAGGACACACTGGTTAGCAAGCGACTAGTTTTAAACATACAACCCTTCAACTAAAAGGCGATGCACTAACCCACCAAGCTACTCGGTCAGACAAACAATCACCTGGTCAATGGATGAAATAATTAAGTTGACACGACAAGGAATATCAGTGGTGAGAAATTCAGCAAAGAATTCATGGCTTGCACTCTGTCGCATGAACCATGCAGCACACGATATTCCCAACAAGTTATCTGTCCTGTTCCATTCTTCACTTGTGGGTTGGATCTGAAACGAAATCTTAAATGTCCGGCCCGTTGGTCTGGCGGTTAAGTGCGTCGCATTTTAATCGATAGGTTGCAGGTGCTAAACTGGTCGCTAGCTATTCGGTTGTATCCTTGGGCAAGGCACTTTACGAACATTGCCTGAACCCAGCAGAATAATGGGTTCTACAAAATTAAAGAAATGTTTGTATCATACACAACACACTGCAATAGCTTCGGTGACCCGACGATGGGCGCGAGGTAATCTGACGATTGCCCGTGTGTTAACCCTCTTGCCTTTTCATATTCACGAGGATAAACATGAATATCCTATCCTATATACAACTATGTTTGGTTGGTATAACACTAAACATCAATTGATATAATGCGTACAACAAAACACTAAATACCAAAGGAAAAGCTTATAGTACGTTTCATGTCACACAAACAACACACAGTTCCTTTATACCGAAGGATATTTAATAAAAAAGTTGATTAGAACCACGTCGCTACACTATGACCTAACCAGCCAGATAGAACAAATTTAAGACATAACCGACTATCTGGTTTCGATCCCACGACCCCTGGCTGACAGTCCTACACACTACATATGAGCCAACTGTACAAAACATGGCTTACCCCATCCAAACAGCATGGCACAGCATATGGAGGTGAAGCTAGGAATTGGGGGGAAATGGGGCAAACTGCATCCACAGATACCACCGATGTGTCCCCGTAGTCTATCAGTTCAATCTGGAAACAATATAACGTTTTTTTGAGTTTTACTCAGGAATAGTTGTTATCTAATGAACTGTATGAAGTAATTATGAAAATCGTACTTGTGGTAAATCTGTCGTTTTTTCCCATTTCTGGGAATTAAACATGAATCTCATGTTCTAAATAGTACAAGTAATTATAATATTTTTGCCCAGAGTACGGCAGCATGTTAAACCAGAGGTTCAATGGTAGCAACATGAAATAGATAACAAGATTATCATGATTCATGCATTTAGGTACAAACACACAAATAATTGTAAGGGTAGGAATTGAACTTAAAATCCTTTAGATTATGATCGCAGTAATATACCATTACACCAAAGCGTTTACAAGTAAACTGTTTAAAAATTGCTTAACGTCCTTAAAAAAGGTCCAATACAAAAGCTAACTATACATTTAAAACCGCTTTTCTATTTTATGTCCTTAAAAAAGAATCATTACAAAAGCACAACTTTCTTAAAAAAAGGAAAAAAAACTTAAAAATTTATGTTTGCGTTTATAAAATCAAATGTCACCTTCAATTGATCTCCACTTAAAGTCTGAAGTATCTGGGCTCGATACCAGGTGTTCCCACATAATGTGACGCAGACAGTACCCTCAACTGTTGGCTCCTTGAACTGCAACCTTTCCGTCCATGGTTGAGCGTAGAAATCGTTCATCTCTTTTTGCAGCTGATTGAGACTTGTAATATCCGCTTGGATATGAAGGTGAAAATCAAGGGGGTTTTGAAATGAGCAGATCTCAACTTTGATGAGCCCATCAGGCTTTCTCTGTAGTTGTTTAACAGTTGGTTCATCTTCCTAGTAAATATAACAATAATAATACAAGATAGGATATTCATGTTTATCCCCGTGAATGGGAAAACCGAGTGGGTTAACACACAACCAATTGTTAGATCACTTTGCGCCCATCGTCGGGTTACCGGAGCTATTGCAGTGTGTTGTGTATGATAGACACATTCCTTCAATTCGGTAGAATCCATTAATCCGCTGGGTTCAGGCAATGTGCGTAAAGTGCCTTGCCCAAGGACACAACTGACTAGTAAGCGTTTATTTCTTATGTTTATTTCTTCCACGATATTAAATATTCATCAATCAAAATGAAACACTACGAGGAAGGATGAAAGACATATGTAGTCATCGATTCAGTTGTGACATTTCGATTGTAGACTGCGTTTTAGAAAATTTATTTGAATGCAAAACGGTAACTTCTTAAGGTGCACACTGAACGCTAGCTGGTCGGTTGTGTCCTTGAGCAAGGCACTTCATGGACATTGCCTAAAATAGGTTAATAAGTTTTACCAAATTAAAGGAATGTCTAAATCAGGGGTTCCCAAACCAGGGGTCGCGACCCAAAATGGGGTCGGAGTGATAAGTAGGTGGGGTCGCAAACAGGTCATGGGGTCGGTGGGGTCAGTGAGGTATGGTAATAATGGATGTACAAAACATCTAAAGATTTGACAAACCATGTTAAATTTAGCAGTTTGTACCATGGCTTACTGTAAAACAGGCTTATAGGCATCACTCTAACTAAGTCTGTACTTATGCTATCGAAAATGTAGGTGCTTATTGTGACATCACTGTTTGATTGTTCATAATGGAATGACACGTTGTTGATTTGCAGAGTTGAATTGTTTGTATGTACTTTGCAGCAAAGATAGTTTGCTATCAGTAGGCTGACAAGTATTGGAACTAATATTTAATTTAAATTTGGAATAGCAGTGAAAGAGTAGGTTAGGCTTTTCAGTTTTCAATCAAAATAGCATATAATAGCTATCAAGCAGTTGACTTTTTTTCTAATCCATGCTTTTTTTATAAATGACCAAACTCAAAGTCCAGTGAAAGAGGCTCTAAACTAGTCCAAAGTTTCGTGAAAAAATATATATTGACCTTGGGTCGCACTGGACACTTGAAAGTTGTCTTTGGGGTCGTCCTGAGAAAAGCTTGGGAACCCCTGGTCTAAATCATACACAACATACTGCGATAGCTCCGGTAACCCGACAGTGACAGTGGGCGCGATGTGATCTGACGATTGCCCGTGTGTTAACCCCCTTGCTTTTCCCATTCACTGGGATAACCGTTAATTTTCCTGATCATTTGTCCAAAATGCTTTTACTACGCAACTGATTTAGACAAGCTATACTGTAAAATACTGCACTGCATCATATCACCTGATCAAGGTTATGTTTACTTTTTTCAGTCTCCACATTTCTACCACATTCTGTGGAAGAACATACATTAGCGATTTGGTAGGTTAAACATAAATCTGTAGCCATGCCTTTTGTAGGATTCAACAGGGGCAATGCCCTACCCTACGTTGCCAACCCTGTGTTGACAAATCAATTTGCTCAGCGTAACTTGACCAGTGGTTGTCTCTAACACAAAAACACCCTGTGTGTCTGTCGTGTAATTCCTATAGCAACATCAACGATAACAATTGGAAAAATATAAATACAAGTTATGGATTTTCGTATAAGGCTTGATCAGCTTAATACATATATTACATTGTCGTCTTTAACAGAAATACATACAATGGTAAACCTTAACATTCTAGTTCCCAGTAATGGAGAAAAGAAAGGAATTACAACAACCTTATAGATTGGCAGCGACGCCGTAACGGTTCAATGAGCACACAAAAATGTGATTTATAGATAGTTTAGGTTTGGGAATAAACTAGGGATTTTGCGGTAAATGACCTTAAAATCTTTATAGGGGTATGCTGACGTAGTTATGGTATCCTGGCAGTGAGCACGAGGAAATTTGACTCAATTTATATATTTTCATCCCGAGGGATAAAAAACAACATTCTAGCAAACCAAGAAAAGTTACGTTTGGTGGGGTAAAAAAAATATGGTAGCTATGATCCTTGGGCATTGTACCTAGTAGACATGCCTGAATCCACTAAATCTAGGTTTTACTAAACCTATAAAAAAAATTATAAATCACACATAACACATTGTGATTTAACCTGTCTATTGCCTAAGTGATTTGTCTCTTATACTTTCCCATTCAACGGGATAAAACCTAAATATCCCAACTTACTAAAGAAGTCAAACCTATTTACCTTCATCTTGAAGTGATCCAATGCTGCAGGTTGATTCCACTATACCAGAGCAGTCAACTTTACTTGATGATACACTAGTTTCAATGTCTGAATGACAAGGATTTGTTTTAGGATTAAGTATTCATGTTAATCCCCGTGAATGGGAAAACTAAGGGTGTTTACCACATGGGCAATCGTCAGATCACCTCGCGCCCACTGTCAGGTTAGTTTAATTAATTATATGTGTTAAGTATCACATGTTCCTTTAATTAAGTAGAACCCATTTATCCACTAGGTTCAAGCAATGTCCACTAAGTGCAATGTTCAAGACTACCAACCGCACAATAGACTAGCTAGCGACCAATTCATTTTTATCACAAAAACACATTATATAGTTACTAAAATCTGCAGGAAAGGCACAATGCACAACAACTAAGACTCTAATTAAAGAATGTCGCTCTGCAAAAACACAATTTAGGAACTTAACCAACCTTCCTCAGTAAAAACAAATTCGTCTGATTCATCTTTTTCACGTTGATTGTCCTTTTCATTGTCATGGGAGTTTGGGCTTGTTTGAATATCTTTCTAAGATATTTAATTAAGGTTAGGTTACCGGAGCTTTTGCAGTGTGTTGTATATGATAGACACGTTCCTTCAATCTGGTAGAACCTATTAATCTGCTGGTTTCAGGCAATGTCAAAAAAGTGCCTTGCCCAAGGACACAACCGACTAGCTAGCAACCAGTTTCAAATCTGCAACCCTTCAGCTAAACGGCGACTCACTAAACCAATTCGGCCAGATTTATTTTCACTCTTCTTACTTTTAAACATGACATCATATTTTGTTCAATTTTCCTTAATAACTAGAACAATACACAAAGACACCATTAGTTCTTAATTTGATTTTACCTAACATAACAACAAACTTTAATTTATGGAAATAAATAAACCTTACATTCACAGAACAATTTTGGCTTATTATTTGCGAACTTGTTTCTTGTGTAGAATCAGCATGTCCTAAATCCACAAGAATATCAGCCATGTTTTGTAAACTTTGGTCGATCTAATGGAAAGAATATTGGATGATCATGCATCTGAGAATCATCAGTAAACCTTGCGCCCTGTTACTTGAGCTATTTCGGGGTGTTGTGTATAATTAAGACTTTTCTTCAGTTGTTGGGATAGGGATATTCATGTTTATGCCCCGTTAATGGGAAAACCAGAGTGGGTTAACATACGGGCAATCGTCAGATCACCTCGCGCCCACCGTGGGGTTACCGGAGCTATTGCAGTGTGTTGTGTATGATAGACACATTCCTTCAATTTAGTAGAACCCATTAATCAACTGGGTTCAGGGAATGTCCGTAAAGTGCCTTGCCCAAGGACACAACTGACTAGCTTACAACCAGTTTCGAACCCTTTTCAACCCATTAATCCACTGGGTTTAAGTGGTG
This sequence comes from Ciona savignyi, assembly GCA_000149265.1. NCBI lineage: Eukaryota > Metazoa > Chordata > Ascidiacea > Phlebobranchia > Cionidae > Ciona > Ciona savignyi. The sequence goes on from CH003266.1 coordinate 178,690, forward strand.
GCCGCAAAAGGGAACAACTGATTAATAAGGGACTAGTTTTGATCCCGTAACCCTTTGAGTGAACGGTGATGCACTTACCCACCAAGCTATTCGACCAGGCCACGTTGTAAAGCACAAATACAACTTTGCAACCAAATTGCTTAAACTATTAAGAGCAACTCCCGTTACAAACGACGTTTAGGCTATCGGTGAATCAGCTGTTATGAAGCATAATTACATTGTATTGGTGGAAACACAACAGACACAACTGAACCTAACATTGTTTGAATGAATATTGTTAGTGCAACACCATCCAAAGGGTTACAGTTTCGAAACTAGTTGCCTGCTAATCGGTTGGTTGTGTCTAGGGATGCACAATATAGAATTTCGAATCTTTGAGATTCGAATCTCTAGGGATTCGAATCTTTACAAGCAATTTAATAAGAATAGTTAGGATTCGAAATTATAAACGTAAAATCACGGCTGCGATCCATCGCGCAACAACACGCGTGATGCCGATTATACAGACGTCAGCAAATCGTTTCAGCAAGCGTGCGACATTGGATAACTATGATAAGAAACTTTTGGTGAATCGTCATTGAAGTAAATTCGTAATCTCAAAATTGTGAAATGGCTTCTTCATTCGTATGTAATACCCGTAATGCGTTTCTCCATACCGAAAGTGCATCTATCGTGCAAAAGCGTAAGAACATTTTCTAAAGCGGTAGCTCGGAAATACAACGTGCATCAAAGCACAACAACATTATCTTATCAGTTGTCCCATACACGTGCATCGTGGACAGACGCGCTTAAAACGAACGCACGCACAAAGAAAGTAGGTCACGTTCGCCACGCTGTAATCACGTGGTTTATCGCACCTTTAAATATGACGCAATTATTCCAAAGGCGGAAGAGTTATTTACAGACTAAACACTATTTGCAATATATATTTCACTTAAACAACTATGTTTTCAATTAACACAATGAATGATATCCTATGTGTTCAATTATTTAGTTAGGTGATTTTGCAGTGATTAATTTATTATACTTTTACCTAGGTATAACTGTGTTAAATAGTAAATTAATGTTTAATTGTGCAAGGGCAATAACAGCTAGTCTTCATACCAAACTGGGAAAATAAAAATTGTCTGGTGTTTGGGAGCATTTTTCTCAGCCATTCATTGCAATAAAAACCTACTAGACTATTATCCTCCCTCATGGCAGATAGTGTTTAGAGATGTTACATATGATTAAAAAATATGTAATGATAAAATATTGTTTGACTACGTAAATTGCTCTCATTACAGTTAAAAAGCATATGGCTAATTCACTATAGATGAGAAAATATATTCACAGCATAGAAAATTTAAATACATGGTAAAACATTCTAGAATAGGATTCGAAATTCTAGATTCGAAATATATTATTCTAGAATATTCTAGAATACCTAACTATCCTATATTGTGCATCCCTAGTTGTGTCCTTGGGCAAGACACTTAACGGACATTGCCTGAACCCAGCGGATTAATGGGTACTACCAAATTGAAGGAACATGTCTATCATATACAACACGCTGCAATAACCTTACGGTGGACGCGAGGTGTTCTGACGATTGCATGTGTGGTAACTGCCCTTGCATTTTCGCAATATGCTATCCTGTAATCTAACAAATTAAAAGTATGATTTGCAGTAGACGTACATAAATTTACCTGTTTAGCATCAACTCTATACAAACTAACAGTTTCTTTCCTTGGCATTTCATTCATTTTGGATTTGTGGAATTTTGCCACAAATTCTTTTCCTTGAGTCACATCATCAAACCAGGCAAGGGTGAATTCAGACCATCCACCATTCATCCCAACTTTGTTTCCCGCTGGTTTAATCTGTAATTTTATGGACAACATTTTATTTCTTAAATATTTTTTTTTAGTTTTAGATAATTCATTTTTGCACCAGTTTTTAAAAATGGCCAACGAACATTATCACGACACAGGAACAGAACAAAGACGGCAAAACGAACAGTTGTTAAAACATGTCATAAAAAAAGGATATAAATTAATAAACATAGCGAACGCGGCCGCCAAACCTAGAAGAAAGAACAATATTAAGCAATCAAAATTTAATTAAGACCAAACGATATAGAGCCCTGAAAAAGAGTGTGCGGTAAAGCGCGACCAGTACTTAACTAGAGCAAAAACAAAATATACTAAACAACAAGGTTAAAACATATTCTATTCTAATGTCCCAAACATAACACTTTCCTGCTTTAAGCCACAACACTTACCCCATACAAAGAGCATAGCACAGCCTGGCATGGCAGATCAATATACTTGCAATGAATGTGCCTTAAATGTTCTCTATGTACCTTGTAAGTATTCCCATAATCAACATATTGTACCTGGATATATTTCGTTTTAAAATGCTAAATTTATTATATTTTTTACTAATTTATATGCTGGAAAATTGATTGCTAACTTAGGCCAGAATGCTTAATGATATAATTAAAATGAATTTCAAAATTGAAATTTTTCGAAATTAAATTTTAAAATGCCACGAAAATTTTTTTTTTTTATTTATATCCTTATAAGACATCAGTCAGAATACTCTTTGACATAATCAGGAAAACTTTAATGACACACTTGAACTTTTTAATACAACATAAAATATATCCTACCAGAAAATGAGACTGTGCTGTTTTTAGAAATTTTGAAAACCATTTTTTAACATTTTAATCCAAAGTTATTAAAAAATTAGCAAAGTAAATGGATTTTTCTATAAATTGTATTTTAAATTCTAGGATAACTTACCACAACATTATCTTTGTTGGCAGTTTTAATAATTTTTGCTCTGTACCACAGATTATCCACAAAGAGTGAAACGCAAACTGTCCCTTCTAATGGTAGTTCCGGAAAAATGAGTGATTTATTCCCAATTGCTTTAGAATAAAATGAACTGAAAAAAAGTCACATTTAACTTATAAGAACATACAATAAATATTTTAGGAAATTCTAAACTAACATTTCATCAAATAAAACAAAAAGTGTTGCCTTTTAGTCGAAGGGTTACAGGATCAAAATTAATCGAAAGCTAGTCAGTTAACGGACATTTGCCTGAACCCAGCGGAATAATGGGTTCTGCTAAAAGTTGAAAAAACATTTTAATCATACACAACACACTGCAATATCTCATATTCTCAGGTAACCTGACAGTGGGCCGTACTTGAGAGACGTTAATCACAGATAATTTTTTCAACATGGTTTACATGACCAAAATAAAAATGGTGCATTTATTCATTCTTGGTAATGATGTGGTACTTTGCAGCTATCCCTGATAATGTAAATCTTACTTCATATCATCTTGAAGGTCATTGAGAACCGAGATGTTTTCTTTGATCTGAACATGAAAATGACTTGGACTTTCAACATCACTGATAACCACTTTAAACAATTCATTACGATTGTTGTCACCAATTTCACGTCGGTTTGGACTTTTACCACCAGAGTCACTTTGGAATATGCTGGATTCTGGTGTCTAAATATAGAACAGAGAATAAGGTATTTGTGTTTATTCATGTGAATGTAAAATGTAAGAGCTTTAACACACAGGTAATAGTCAGGTTACGTTTAGTCCGGTTAGTCTGGTGGTTTGGTGCAACACCTTTCAACCGAAAGGTTAAAGATACGAAACTGGTCGTTAGCTAGCCGGTTGTGTCCTTGGGCAAGGCACTTAATGGACATTGCCTGAACTAGGAAGATTAATGGGTTCTACCAATTTAAAGGAACATCTGTATCCTACACAATGCACTGCAATAGTTCCACTAACCCGACGGTGGGCGCGAGGTGATCTGACGATTGCCAGTGTGTTAACCCACTATGGTTTTCCCACTTACAGGATAAACATAAATATCCTATGTTATCCCTACCATGTGTATTTACAAACGTTTGCATTTAATGTTCAAATCACTAGTTTTGCTATTTTTTCGCTCTTTTATTTATATATTTTTAGTTTATCTTTTTTACTGTAATAAAGGATCAAAAATAAACTAAAAAAATACCTTTGGACTTTGTTTGCCATTCAAAACTGTATCGTTGGCCAATTGACTTTTACCACAACATCGTTGCATAAGTGACTTTAACGCATCTGTAGAGTGTTGCTTAAAATTGGATGAATGTTTTTTGTTTTAATTTTTGAAATCAATGATTTTTCTTCACTTCTTTTAAGATTCTCGTTGGATTTGGTTTTTGTGATATTTTCACTATCGTTACCACTGTTTTGTAATTGCGTTGATGCATTTATATCAGGATGCTTGACTTGGGTTTGAAGAACTAGTGAAGTGGTATCGGGAACAGGTTTAGTAGATATATCCATGTACTCCATTTCTGGGACATTTGGGTTCGTTGAATTTTCAGATTTTAATTTTTCAGTTTCTGGAAATTCATGGTTTTTCGGTTTATTCAAACTTATCTTGGTCCCTGTTGCAGCTATATTATCATCACAACTTTCACTTTTGTTAACCTTGGATTTCACAGGATGTCTCCCGTTTTTGGAAATTTTTGGACACGACATTACATTTGACTGAATAATCTTTGAAATATTTTCCAAAAAAGGCTTATCCAGGGTAAGTCTACTCTTTCCAACAGTCTTGGCACTTTCCTGCCCATTTAGCTTCTGTGTGGTATTGTTGTTAGGTTTCAAAGACCGATTCTTTGCCATTATTTCATTCATTTCTTCTTTACTTAATTTCTGCCCAAATTTCAATATATCCGCTTTAGCAGCGACTTTTGTTGATTTGTTCGTTTTTCGTTTGTTTCGCTTTTGACTTGAATTTGATGATAAATTCTGATCACATGACTGTTGCGCGGTATTTCTCTTGCTAGTTACATTGTAATGCTGAGCAAGTCTGTAAACAGATAGCACTCCTTATTTCTTGCTTAAATGCATCACAAACCACACTAAAACTATGTAGATTTACCTTACACTGTCAGGTTACCGGAGTTATTGCATTGTATTGTCTATGATTAAGATGTTTCTTCAGTTTAAGTAGAACCCATTTATCTGCTGTACATTCATTAATCCACTAGGTTCAGTCTATAAATCCACTGTGTTCAGGAGATGTCTATTAACTCCTACTAGCAACCAGGTTCAATCCAGCAGTTGGTAATCTGACGATTACCTGTGTGTTAACGACCCTTATGTTTCACATTCTTGGGGATAAACATGAACATTCTATCCTATCAGCTGCATGCTTACAGCCAACACATTTACCGATTGAATTATTTGCCTGGAAAATAAAATAACTAATTGATCCATCTTTTAAACTGATTTATGAAAATGAGAGTTACCTGTTCTTTTTCCTTTCATAAAATTCGTCCGAATCTAAGTCCCAATAATCTTCTTGCAGGCCTGCCCTCTGAGTCTGCAACAACAATGTATAGCTTAGTGTTTTTCGGCACTTTGGCTTGGTGGGTTAAGTGCGTTGCCTAAGCCGAAAGGTTGCAGGCTCAAAACTGGTCGCTAGTTAGTCAGTTATGTCCTTGTGCAAGACACTTTACAGACGGCACGCGAACATAGTGGATTAATGGGTTGTACTTAAACTGAATAAACATCTTAATCATATACAGCACACTGTATAATAGCTCAGTAAAATTCAATGATAGGCGCAAGGTATTCTGGCAATTGTACGTGTAAAAACGCCTCTTTCGTTTCCTATTGACACGGATAAACATGAATATCCTATCATAACCATTCATACAATACGTAATAAAATGCCACCAAACATACAAACGTAGGCAAATTCATACAATACATAACAACACAGCATATTCACCTCACAAGTGTTCTCCAAAGCATAGACCTTTCTTTCCTGCATGCTCTTAGCCATAGCTTCAAACACTGCACAACTGGATAGACTTAGCTCTTCAAGCCTCCCAATATGGGTGGTGGGTCGTGTTACTTCATTTGCATCTATGGCCTATTATTAAAGCATGTAAAGTAGGATAGGATAATCATGTTTATCCCCGTGAATGGGACAATATTTGGCACCTTTCAGTTGGAAGGTTCGAAGCTGGTTGCTAGCTAGTTGGACTGTAATAGCTCCGGTAACCTGGATGGTTAAGAATGCGAGGTAATCCTGATGATTTGCCTGTGTGTTAACCACCTTGGTTTTCCCAATTCACAGGATACCTGGGTAATAACGCCGCTTGCAATTTCGCACTAACGGGGATAACATGAATACCCCATTATAAATGATGGAACTTAAGTAAACGAAACTTTGCATTTAGTACAAGGTGTACACTGTACATTCCCGGAAATGACGCCGCATTAGAATAGGATATTTATGTTTATCCCCGTGAATGGGAAAACCAAGGGGGTTAACACACCGGCAATCGTCAGATCACCTCGCGCCCATCGTCAGGTTACGGGAGCTATTGCAGTGTGTTGTATATGATAAACACGTTCTATCAATTTGGTAGAACCCATTAATCCGCTGGGTTCAGACAATGTCCGTAAAGTGCCTTGCCCAAGGACACAACCGACTAGCTAGCGACCAGTTTCAAACCTGAAACCACTTGATAAGTTGGTAGATTTCTTTAGTGGATACACCTACATTTGTTATAGTGGATACACTACGACAGTCAATAAATCACTTTGGCTTTTAAAATCAATTACCTCTGTTCTTAAAGTCATTTCAATTCCATCGTTTCTGCTGTTGGAAAAATATAGAGTCCATCATGTTTATTTGATACTTTACAAATATACAACACAAATATACTTACTGTAAACACGAAATCTCGGAGCAACTGCTGCTATCGATGTGGGTTTCCTGTTAAAAGTAACAAATTTAGTTTCACTTAAGTTTATTCATTTTTGTCCTAGTATTAAATAAAAGCAAATAAAACAAATCACGACACAGAAACAGGAAAAGACGGCAAAATGAACAGATGTTAAATCAAGTCATTTAAAAAACATTTCAATTTTAAATAAAATTAAACTTGGTAATATGATTAAAAATAGGAAACAACAAAAAGTCAAGTACTGTATTCAATGAGTTAAAAACAGGATAAAAACAAAGTCAAGAACTGTCTTTAATTACGAAATAAGAAAGATTATTTTTTTTAGTTTTAAAAACCCCCCTGCCACCTCAAATTCACTTGATTCTGTATTTACTCCATCAAGTGTGCTGATTCCCAAACCAGCTGTTACCATCAACTGTTGTATACTCTGGAAGGGAATAATGCTTATCATGAGTTGTATACTCTGGAGGGGAATATTGTTTATCATGAGTTGTATACTCTGAACATACAATAAAATAGAAAATTTAGTTTAGTTTATTCATTTTTTGCCCCAATATTTAAAAATGGCAATAAAAAAAAGGAATAAAATTACGACACAGGAACAGGAACAGACGGCAAAACGAACAGTCGTTAAACACGTTAATAAAAAAACCATATAATTTAATAAATATAGCAAACGCATTTATGTTTATCCCGGTGTATGGGAAGACACAAAGAATGCTATACTATTACACAAGTAAATCGTCAGATCAACTTGCACCAACCGCTGGGTTAATGGAGCTATTGCAGTGCGTTGTGTATGATTAAAATGTTCCTTTAATTGGACACAAAGTCTAGGTCTTTTACGTCGTGTGCGGAGACATATGTGCCTTGGACTTATATACAAGTCTTACCATAAAGATGTTATTACTACACACAAAAATAACTTATGGATCCGGAAAGAATAAAAAAA
>CH003266.1:190825-202451 GCA_000149265.1 Ciona savignyi
TAGTGTTTGGGGCAGGGTTAGAATTACTTTTCATAGCAATCTAAGTGATCCAAGCGATCCAAGCGATCCAAGCGATCCAAGCGCTCCAAGCGGTCCTGTAGTATTTAGAGGCACCCTCATTTTAATACTAAATTTAACACAATTTTTACGATAAAATTGGTGTCAGTTTGTTCTTCTAATACTCCATTTTTGACGATGTTTATTATTAGAATTACACATGTTTCATACAGTTCTATTTATTTTACCATCTACAGCAGTTTTTGCTACCATCTACAGAAACAGTTGTCCCGTTAAATAAGAGATGTAACTATTATTCAATAGGATCATATCAATGCACAACTGAAAAGGGTTGGTGGCAAAATATGTCATTAGCAGCTGTTGCTATGCACCATCATAGCCATATGAACGATGCAGGGAAAGCCCCACCAGCTGCACCGACCTCTGCTCTCAAAGGGTTGTCAAAATTCGACTGGCTTAAACAGCTGGGTGATGGGACTTTTGGTTCTGTCAACTTGTGCAGGGTGAAAGACACAAACGAGTTGGTTGCCATCAAAACGTAAGTCTATACTGTAGTTTTGTGACTGTAAAGTCCCCTTTTCCAATTGGGATATTCATGTTTATCCACATGAGTGGGGAAACCAAGGGGGTCAACACACGGACAATCGTCAGATAACCTCGCGCTTACCGTCGGGTTACTGGAGCTATTGCAGTGTGTTGCATATGATTCGGACGTTCTTTTAATTTTGTAGAACTCATTAATCCTCTGGGTTCAAGCAATGTCTGCTGGGTGGTTTTGCCCAAGGACACAACCGACAAGCTAGCGACCCGTTTCGAACCTCCAACCTTTCGGTTGAAAGTCGATGCACTTTTTCCCTAGACTAATCTGTCGGACGATTACTTGTAATACGACTTCTGTGTAATATCCTTGATGTATGCGCATAAAACGTGATCTCAATAATTTTAGCACTTGTATTAATAAGCATGTGGTATATGATTAATAAACTGAGAGTTAAATATTGTCAGCGTGAAATAAATAATAAAGCACACAAAACCTACCATGCCCTTAAGTACTGTTTAACCACAAGAGTACAATTTTAGGTCGTCATTTATATTATATGTATAAATTTATGCTAAAATTTAAAAATAAATTGTCCAGGAAGTAACTTCAATAAATATTTTTTTTAATTCATATTTTAAGCAATAATAATGTTTTAACTGAATAAAAATGTTTGCATTTAAGTTTCCATATTTGCCCAATAAGTGTCCACATAGCATTTTTACCGTCTTTTTCCAGCATACCGGTACACACTCTTTTGTTTGAGTTTTAATTATGTCATTAAAAATCATATTTCCGAGGCAATAATTTCATAATATTCAGAATGAAGAAGAAATTTTACAATTGGGAAGAGTGTGTCAACCTACGTGAAGTACGATCTCTTAAGAAGCTCAATCATGCCAACGTGGTCAAACTCAAGGAGGTGATAAGGGAGAACAATCAACTTTACTTTGTCTTCGAGTACATGAAGGAAAATCTCTACCAACTTATGAAAGACAGGTGATAATTAAACATATTTTGTGGATAAGTAGCGTTCTGTATTTTTTAACCTATTGTTGCCTTTTTTGGTTTCTTTTATGTTTAAACCTTTCGCGTATCTGTTTTTACCCCTAACTTTGTGTCGTGACTTTGTTCGACTTTGAAATTCTCTAGTAAACGACGAGACCTGTCCGAGAGTGGTCGCTTGTTTTATGTTCTGGGACTGTAATAGCATATAACTACAGGCCTGGAAATTGGTGGGTCGCTACAGATATACGAGCTTATCCCCACAGATACACATTTAATGCCATAGATTACCGCTTTTTAGTTACATTTCTGATTTCTTGTATTGCATATATGTTGTGGGCTGTGGAGTTTTCGTATATGGTTTTGTTTTGTTTTCTTCTTATTTTGTGGTCTAGAATTCTACATTATAATTGTTGTAAAGTTTAATTCCCTACTTTTTATTTGATTGTTATATTTCTTTCTTAAAATAATAGTTTCTTGAAATTTCTTAAAATAAATATATAATTACCGGTTTTATTTAATTTTTCAGTTGGTTAAAATATTTATCGCTCTGATATGTATAATATTTGTTAAGGAGTTTAATTCATTTTTATTTCGTTGCTTTATTTCTACTTTGTTATCCATACATATTTTTTAATTTATTGTTTTATTGAAAGGACCTAACACTCTTCTAATTGTGAAGTCATAATTGTGATAATGACAATAGTTCTTTTCTCATGATTGATTTAAAATTTGTCACGTCAAGTTGAATTGATCTAATGAAGAGGTCCTTGACACAATAGTGTCTGTAATAATTGTTGGTGTTTATGCAAAGCACTCTACATATCCTTATGTCTGCCCTTCAATACCCTTAAAATTTGGCTATGATATGTATAATATTTGTTGCACAGTTTAATTCATTTTGGTTGCTTTATTTCTACTTTGTCTCGTAATATATTTGTTTAAATTTATAGGTACTGGACACGATATTGTACATGGTAATTTCTAGGGTAATACATAGGACTTTAAATATCCTTGTGTATGTATCACGGTCATGGTGATACCATTATAACAATGGGATAAGGAAAGAAACTAATGTTCTATTTAAACACCGCCCATTATCCCACACCCTCAAATACATTCAGTGCCAACCGTCCATCACACAATAGTTGAATACATTGTGTAGACTAAAACTGAGATTTAAAATCAACAAAAATGGGAAATTGTTTAATTTCAACCATATGTAAATATATTGATAAAGCATTCTTATTTTACCATATGTTAGTCATATACATTAGGTTTATTACATCTTGGTAATGGTGTATGGTTTAAAAATTGTCTACAAAGCTTTGAATATGCTAGAAACCAGATTTAAAATCAACACAGAGTGTAGATTCTTTAATTTCAACCATATGTAAAATATATTGATAAAAAAATCATATTTAAATGTAGGTTAGTCGAATACATCATGTTTTATTACATCTTGGAAATGGTACATGGTTTAAAAGGTGTCTACAAAGCTTTGAATATGCTAAAACCCAGATTTAAAATCATCACAGAGTGTAGATTCTTCAATTTCGAACATATGTTGAATATATTGATGAAACATTCGTATTTGACTGTAGGTTAGTCATATACGTTGTGTTGTTACGGTATAAATGGTATCTTTAATGCTTTAAATATGCTAAAACCCGAGATTTAAAATAAACCCAATGTTGAGACATACTTTTTAAATAATAATTAAACAATTTTATTTGACCATAGGTTAGTCATATATATTGTTTATTACTTCTTCTATGATGGAATTGGGTTTAAAAGTTGTCTACACCCTCTATTGTTTCTTTCACGCTCTGTAGTACAATAGACCTATTCACTTCCCATAAATTATGCAAAAGGTTAGTCTTCAGCAGCTAAAACACTCTGAATATTAAAATATGTAGTGGGCACTTAAACCATGGTTTCGCATTATTTTAATCTTGCTAACACAGGATTAACCTTAATTTCATCCATAAGCATTATACAACATATTTCCTTAAAGCCTTAAATTTAATACAACTGATTGATTTGTTCCTTTGTCAGTTTATTATCAAAAAGAATAAGAACAACCAATTGAAATAAATTTAATGCATTGATAATTTACTTATTGACTATAAGCATTATGCAATGTATTTCCCTTTAAAGCTATGTTTCAAATTTAATACAGCTGATTGATTTGTTTCTTTGTCAGTTTTAATATTAAGAATAAGAATGAGCGATTAAAATAATTTACAATGCATTGGAAAATCATATATCAACTATAAGCATTATGTAACATATTTCCTTAAGCCATATGTTCAAATTGAATACGGCTAATTGATTTGTTCCTTTGTCAGTTTATCATCAAAAAGAATAAGAATGACCAATTAAAATAATTTACAATGTATTTAAAAATCATATATATTAACTACAAGCATTATACAACGTATTTCCTTTTAAGGTCATATGTTTTAAATTTAATACTGGCCGATTAATGTGTTTCTTAATCAGTTTCACCATTAAGAATAAGAATGAGCGATTGAAATAACTTACAATGCATCATAAAACCACATATATCAACCATTGCTATGAAAATATACAATGAACGTATTCCTTCCATAGAGAACAATATACAAATGTTTGTTATTGCTTAAGAGGAATGTTTGAGTAAGATCTCATGTTGCAGATCAGATATACCGTTACGTAGTGACCTTTTATAGTGACATGAAGCTTTTATTTTAATTCCACGTTTCAACAACAAGGGATACCAATGACCAGCTGTGTGTTTTAATTCTGAACGGTTAAACGCTTCATATGTCTTCTAGGGTTGTCCATTTTAGAATCAAGATTTGAATTTAAAATGATTCAGAATTATATTTTGATTCTAGCATTTCAAAATTAATTTTAATAGTGGTATAAAACTAGTTTTATTTCTGTAATTTTGATGCAAAATTAAAATAAATGGCAAAACAAATTAATGTTATTTATAATTAAAAATACCAACTATTTTACTACACAAACATTCAATTCCATTTTCCATAAAATCATTTATAAAATTGTTTTTTATTTGGGTGTATTTCAAAATGTTGGTGTTTGCGTCTATTTCATAGAGGTCAAAATTCTGAATTTCGAATTTATTGATTTTATAATGACTGTAATAACCAAACTAATTCGGATAAGGACATTTAAAATTTCACCCTTGTCATCATTAAGATTTTAAACCTATTATTCCTTATGCTTGAGAGAGCATTTCAATATTGATTATTCTAAATCTGTGACCATAGATGTATTTGTCCAGCATTGTAAATTCAAGCCAGTTTATATATGGTTCATTACAAAAGCTGTTGAATAATGGACAGCCAATTGGTTATGAAAAGTGGTCATTAGTAGACAGGTTCTGGGTTGAATCTTCAGCGAAGCCATTTTATCCTCCTCCAATGTTTCCTTTTGCTTTGACCAAAATTTAAAACAACTAGCACTACACATTCAACAGCCCTGGCCATTTCACTGTTTCACTGGCCTTTTCATTGTAATATATGTTATTGGGGCTGAAAAGAAAAAAAATTCAAAGAAATATCATTTTGTCTTCATTAAAACACAAAATCTTCTTAAAAAGGATTTTTGTCAAAATCCCACCAATAAAAGTGTTTTTGCTTCATTATTTAAAAATGAAAAGCATATGCTATTATGATAAACTAAGCTGATGCTATGTATATAATTTAACATATCAAAACTAAAACAAGTAAATTTTGGTATAAATTATTTCTAAGGTGACCAAGACTTCCCATATTTCCAAGCTTTATTCTAAAGGTTTTGATGGTTGTCTCCTCTGTATTTATTTATTTTTATTCTTTTTCAAATGACGTGTTTCAACCACTGTTCGGTTTGCCGCCTTTTTCTGTGCTGTGATTTGTTTCATTTGGTATTATTTATTAACGGGACAAAATATACAATAATTTGTTCCCTATTACCAAGAATAACTTTCAAACTTTTTTAAAACAATTTTACACCCTAATTTAATGCTCCTAATTAAATTTAATTCCAGGTAACCCCTTCAAGTGATTTTTCCAAACTTTTTTGAAACAATTTTACACCGACTTCCATTCCAGGGACAAATTCCTTCCTGAAGCCTCCATCCGCAATATGGTATACCAGGTGCTACAGGGCCTGGCGTTCATGCACAAACATGGGTATTTCCACCGTGACATGAAACCAGAGAATCTACTATGTATGGGACCCGAGTTGGTTAAAATCGCGGATTTTGGGCTCGCAAGGGAAATACGGTCGAAACCTCCGTACACTGATTATGTTTCAACCAGATGGTACGTAGTGTGTAGGTTGGATATATATGTAAAGTATTATCCTATTTCCTTTAGAGCAGTGTTTCCCAACCCGAGTTCGCGGTCTCAAATGAGTCCGTGGAAGGTTTAAATGTGTCCGCAAGCACATCAACAATTTGCAAAACTTTTATTTGTTTTCTGAAATTATAACTGCAGTAAGTTGATTTTCGTATGCACATTACGATACAATTTCGACTTACGCTAATTGAAAATTGATGCACTTTGAGTCCACAAAGAGTTTCGCTGGTAAGGAAATAGTCCGCGACCAAAAAAAGTTGGGAAACGCTGCTTTAGAGTATTAGTGAGTGATGTTCGACTTGCTAGTCAGATTTTTAGACGGATAATATTTAATTAATAAAAAGAAAAAACATCTAAAACGGTTAAAATCTAACATCAAACGAACAAGAAAAATATTAAACGTAATAAAACGAACAAGAAAAAACATCAAAAATAGTATGATTTACTGGTGAAAAACAAATATGTCTATTGTAAAACATTAGTGGCGTTTTATTAGAGCTGTTGTTTAATTAGAGGGGTTGTTTAAATAAAGGTTTAAGGCTTTACGGTATATCTCCCACTTATGGTTCTAATGAGGTAGTTTACCTGTAGCTGCTTAAACAAAGTAATTGCATCAAAAATACCAGTAATGCACCAGCGGTAATCTATTTCAAATAAAGTTAACATTATTAAAATTGCCACAAACTTACATTTTTCCACATAAATATAGAATTATAAAGGTTTCAGCAACTTAGTTTAAAGGTTATAGTCTGGCACCCAAAAGGCGGGTTTCAGGTTTGATCCTAAGCCTGACCATCATTCCATGTTTTTAGGTTCAAGTTTCCCCGAATGTGGGTTGTATTTGTTGTAGAATGCCTGTTATATTACCTCTTGCTGTATTATGTTGTTTATCCCAGGATTAGGTGTCCTATTCTAGGTAGGTTTAAATAAACACATGAAAACAAACATGACTATCAGTGCAGCGTGAGCATACTGCTTGCCTGTATAGGTGGATTATTATGTTGACAAGTGTTAAAAAAAGAAAGTAGCAATGCTATGCAAACAATTGACTAAATAATAGTTAAAAAACGAAAAATGAACCAAAGTAGCCACTTAAGAACTATCTGTGAGGTAAAAACACTGGTTTAAGTTCAGTGTGGGTATAAATACTACACAGGGGGCAATCCAAGTAGCAGTTTTACGCAGACAATTGCTCAAATTAAAAAAAAATTAACCAAAATAGCCATTAAATTAATTGTGAGTTAAAAACACTGCTATTAAGTTCTGCGAGGTTTGAAATACTAACATGGAACATAATATAACAAGGATTAAATAAAAAGCTCAAAATCCAACGTGGTATGAGAAATAATACAACTCTGGGCGATTCAGGTACCTAGGTATGACTAATTGTAAGTTAAAACACTGATTTTTAGGTCTGCAAGTTTAGAAATTCTAAAACAGCGCATAGTATAACAAGGATTATAAAAAACTAAGGCCAAAAATCAGCCTGGGATGAGAAATAATACTAACACGGGGCAACCCAGGTTTAAAATTAAAAAAAAAAGAAAAATGAACAGAAGTAGCCATAAGAACTAACTGTTACAAACACTGGTATTAAGGTCAACAAGACAAGAAATAAGATAACGCGGGGCATAATATAACAAGAAATAAAACTATAGCCAAAAATGAAGCATGTGATGAGAAATAATACAACACGGTGCAATTCAGGTACCGAGCCCCCGAGGTTCTACTACGCTCGTCAAACTACAGCTCCCCGATTGATATCTGGGCGATCGGATGCATTATGGCGGAACTCTACACGCTTCGTCCTCTGTTCCCTGGAACGTCAGAGATGGATGAGATGTTTAAACTTTGTCAGATACTTGGGACTCCATCTAAGGTGGGTTTGTTTCTTGGGTGTTGGGTTTTTGATTTTATCTGGGATTTGGAATATTATAAAATTTGTGTATTTGTTGGGTGTTGAATTTTTGAATTTTGAATGGTCCTAATTAAATTTAATTTTTAAGATGAAAATTTAAAAAAATTGGCATTATAATTTGAATTTTGAATGGTCCATAATGTTAAATGCAGCGCAACAGCATTTAATTCTTATTTTCTTGATTTTGGGTTGCATGTACCTTTATGAACCGTATTATTTATTGAACCTTTTTCGGTTGTTAAGCCACATAACAGACATTGCCTAAACTCAGTGGATTAATGGGTTCTACTAAATTAAAGGAACATCATACCTCATAATCATACCCTCTTGCATTTACCCATTCACAGAAATAACCATCCTTTTTTACCTGTTAAATTAATTGTTTTGTTGTTAAATTATTTGTTTTTTCAATGTTATTAAACACCCACCAGGCTGATTGGCCTGAGGGCCACCATCTTGCGAATCAAATGAACTTCAGGTGGCCGCAAGTCACTGGAATCGGATTGAAAGCCAAGGTGTCCAATGCAAGTCCTGAAGCCTTGCAGCTTTTCACTGATATGCTACAGTGGAACCCTAAGAAAAGGCCAACAGCTAGCCAGGTATTGTTTGTACACATTCTCAGCCGTGCTTTCATAAGTGTACAATAACATGCTTTGGTTCAATGGTTATATCAATATTGGTTAAACAATAGTTCCAGTAACTCAGTTGTGTGTGCAAAGTAAACGACAAATGGCAATATGATAACGCCCCTTGTACATATCTCAATCGTTGAATTAAAACAAAAACATCCTCATTTCAAACAATTTGTTGTGCTTGGTGTTATGGCATTTGATGACACCTGAAAATGTTTATCGATACCAGCTTGGCACAATTTTTCCCATCACCAAAACGCTATATACAGATGCTATACCGCTATCCTTTAGCCACCTAATGTGTGCACTAAAGGGTATCTTTATTAGTAGATGCTAGAATAGAACTGTCTGCAATAGATTCTTAAACTTGCTGCTTTAAATTTACAAAATAACTGTTATGTTATAGATTCACATAAAAATTACTCTATTTCTATACTTCATCTCCACATATTTGAAAATATCTTAAACATAGCTTGTTGGAATGAAGCACAAAGCAATCAAAGTTTCTATATTTATTTAGTAGGTTGTTTGATGTGTATAGATCATGGGATCGAATCCTACCCTTGGCACAATTAGTCCTGTTACTACAACACAGATGCTATAACCATTAATGAGTAAGGAGTCTTTTAAGGAGTTTAGAAATCTTTTAGAAGATTCATAAATTGACTGCTATAGATTCACGAAATGCCTGATATACTTTCAAAGATTAACATAATAATAATTCATCCGTTGTCACAAAAATCCATTTATTCATTTTAGCAGAAGCTAGCACCCCAGTTAGAAATCCCTACAAATCCCACTTAACCTTGTTATGACTTCCATTCCTATTGTTTTAGTTATCCCAACTTCCAACAAAGGATGCCCTAGCCAGTTTTTTCAGAATCTAGCGTCACCTAGATAATCTCATCACCATGTATAATTGGTCCCCACAAGCGTTAAGATACCCGTACTGTAATTAAGATACCCGTGAACTGTAATACTAATCAAAGATACCTTTTCGTTAGTTTTTCCTCCTAAAATGTAAATTCTGTCCTTTACCGTCGCACAGCCATGCTATAGATTCACGAAACGCCTGATATTCTTTTGTTTAACATAATAATAACTCTACTTCTATACTTTATCCCCGCAGGCATTAAGATACCCGTACTTCAGTGTAGGGCAGGACCTGGGCCCCAAGATAACCCAGCAACAAGCTATGGTGAAACTTCACCAGCAGAAACAGTTCGGTAACCTTCCAATGCCAACTGCTTTGCAGCAAAAAGACTCAATAAACAAAGTATCAATCGAGAGTAATCTTCCGTTTGATTCGTTTTCAAATGAGAACGCTCCTAATCCTTCGGTCGACAATCACCAACCGAAAAGAGCACCCCAAGTGCATCAGAATAGTCAGAAAGTGAACAAATGGAAAATGAATCCCACAGTTACCACAGTCGCTTCAAAAACTCCAGTTTCTGATGATGAAGACGATTTTAAACCGAAAGAAAACGTCCAAAATAGCGCGAAGAAAAAACAAATCAATTTGGACGATTTGTTTTCGGCGAATAAAAAGCCAGGGATGAAACCAGCTCCACGCCTCCACCGAGTGGAGAGACCGTCTCCACTCTCAACATACAAGGATTTGCTCGATGACGAAGAAATGGACATCCTTCTTGGAAAGGAGAGCCCAAGTAAGAGCAGATTAGTTGGTTCACGGACTCGCTTAACAAGCAAGGATAGCTCGAAACAGAGCAGCGCAGTGAAACCGCTTGGATTCGGAGCTGCGATCCAATCTCGACATCATTTTAGCGACGAGAAGAAATTTGCTCCGTTGCCGGATATAACAAAACAACAACAGAGCACCCACTCCACGTTTCAAGCACAAGGTTCTTTCAATAATAACAACAACACAAGGGGGTTGGATGTGCAGCCCAGTAACCTGCAGAGTAGACGGCCGCTTGTGCCGAAAAATGATTTATTCCTCAAAGATATTTTCGGAGATCGTCAGTTCGATGATTCTTTTTCAAACAAACACCAACTGGGCAAACTAGAAAGGTAAATTTAATTTTTGTTGATTTTAACTTTTGTTATTAAATATAGCCTATTGAGCAGGGGCTGTGGTAACATAGCTGATGAGGTTCATCCAAGGCGTGTTTATTGCTAGTTGAAAACTATATTACTCTAATGGGAAGTGAGATGTTTTCCAGACATAGTTGGTGTTCTGAATATTTTTTTCCGTTATGAAATGTGTTCGCATCGCTCAAGGAAAACATACTTTTTGTTTGATAACTTGGACTCTTGATGTTACACATACTGGATAATGCTTAACCTAAGAGTGAATTACGAGCCCATTATTTGGTATTTTGATAATGGCTGCCAAATACACACATAGTAATATGGAGATCGTAACCTTATATTAGCAGTTATATTGTCTGCTCAGCAATTAAAGTCACACCGCTGGTTTTGTACCCTGCATCCCACCCACCGATATAACTTGCTGACTAATTCCTTTTTATCTGAAAAATCATGATATCTTTTTCCTCTAATACCTCCTAATGTCTTTTACCTTTCCTTTTTATATTAAGAATACCTGTTTTCTTTTTATTTTAGGATTTTTTTATCTTACCATACCACGATGACAATTCTTAATTTCTATCTTAAAATATCTACAATTTCACACAATTTTTCACATATTAATGCCGGGTTAAAATAAAAATATAAGAATTTCTAATTTCCTTGATTTTAAAATAAAAAAAATAAGAATTTCTGATTTTTCCATCTTAAAATAAAAAAAAATAAGAATTTCTGATTTTTCTTTCTTAAAATAAAAAGATAAGATTTTTTTCTTTCTTTTATTTTAAAATAAAAAGCTATGAACTCCCTTATTTCTAAAAAAATAAGAATTCCTGATTTATTTTCATCCCAAAATAAAGAGACTTCTTTCAAATAACTCCAACCCACAGCACGAAGTTGGCTGGCATCGCTACGAAACCGGTTCGCAGAAGGTGGCGAGCGGCTGCTGCACCAACCAACAAATGGGACGACGATTTCGATGCCAAGAAACCAGCGAATCTCGTCAACTTATCTGCGAAGAAAAGAGTGGACAACGATTCGCTCTTCGGGTAATTTGTTGTCTCTGCATGTATTAAAGCAATTTCATCATAGTTTAGTTTTAGTTTTGTTTATT
>CH003266.1:205898-244673 GCA_000149265.1 Ciona savignyi
TCTTTTTTCTTTATTTTTTTTTAAAGTAAGAGTTTCTCTTTACTAAATCTTTTTTCTATTTTCTTTATTTTTTTAAAGTAAGAGTTTCTCTTTACTAAATCTTTTTCTATTTTTTTATTTTTTTAAAGTAAGAGTTTCACTTTACTAAATCTTTTTCTATTTTCTTTATTTTTTTAAAGTAGGAGTTTCTCTTTATTATATTTTTTTTTCTATTTTATTTATTTTTTTAAAGTAAGAGTTTCTCTTTTATTAAATACAAAGTAAGAGTTTTTTGTCATTTTCTTTTTCCTATATTTTGTGTAAACAGTAATAAATTTTAATATGAATCAAAGATCCAACTATAATTTAGAGATGAATTTTTTTTTTGTTATTTTGTGTGAACAGTTGAGTCCCGTGTTAAAATATTTTAATATAAACGGCTGATCTGAGATAAAATTGATACCAGATTCCACCAATTACTCCATCATTTCTAAAATATAGTCGACTAAAAACTTATTTTGTATTTAAAACTGTCAGAAAACTGATTTAATCTGACTAAGTAGCTATCATTCAGTAACTTTTAATTTGGTATTAAATTAATAATTTTTTTTACTGTTTTAGTGATTGCGAATAGGTTAACTAGTAAGACTTAAAAGTAAAAGTTCTTCCTTTGTACCATTATGGTAACATTATTAACAAAAACGTATTTTATTTCAAAATTTAATCCAGAAAGCAAAATCAGCACATCAATGTTTTAATAACTATATAAATATTTCACCCATAATAAGTTGAAATATATTTCACACGAATTGGTATCTTCAGTCTGTTATTTAATTAAATTCTTTATTCTGTTTTGTCAAAGCAAACTGACTTAAAAATCT
Source organism: Ciona savignyi (assembly GCA_000149265.1). NCBI lineage: Eukaryota > Metazoa > Chordata > Ascidiacea > Phlebobranchia > Cionidae > Ciona > Ciona savignyi. The sequence continues at coordinate 206,759 of CH003266.1, forward strand.
TTTTTAAAAAAAACTAAAAAAATCTTTAAAAAAACTTAATCTTAAAAACACAACATAAGAATCTTAAAAATCTTTTTTCATCGATTTGTTTAAACAATGTTTCCACATTCATGTGAATTCAGGGAAATATATTCTCTTTATTAGTACAAACGTTCGTGTTTAGTTTGATTTAAACTTCAAATATTAGCTTTCCTTCAAACATTTATCATTCAACTTTAAAGGCAGCAAACATTAAATACTGTATGTCATGTAAAATAGTTCATGTGAAGAACTTATTATTAGTTTGAATCCAAGCTTTCCTACCAAAATCCTAGCTTTTACAAAAGCAAACAGGCAGACCTGGCTTTCTGTTTAGAAAATATTACAGTAAACAAAAAATAGAAAAATAATAATAAAAATTTATAACAGTAAAAAGAACTCGATAAAAAGCGTAAAATTGAAAACAATAAATTTTGAAGTAAATGATGACAACAAATACAGCCAGAAGCGCTGACTTTGAACCCTACCAAAAATATCTTTCAAACATTTATCATCCAACCTTAATGGCAGCACTCATAAATGGTTAGCACACCCAACTCATATACAGTATGTCACGTGAAATAGTCCATGTGACAAGCTGATTAGTTTGAATCCTACCTCGATAAAAGCCAAAATAGTTCAAAAATGTACAATACCTTGTATATCAAGCTGTGGTTACTTGTTTAATGTTATCCTTATATTCATATTCGTATATAGCGATATCTAAAATAGAAAAAGCCATTGCAGTGCGTTATGTATGATTAAAGTGTTCCTTTTTTGGTAGAACCTATTAGACTAAGGTTATATCAGTATATTCAAAGACGAATTTCCACAGATACGGTGGTCCAAGATGAATCATTTCTTGTCCTACATTGTATGTTCATATGTCATGTACATTACATGACACGCAGTATCACCAACATTCTATGGTCTGAAGCAGTGGTGCATTTCCGACTACCTTGCGACCTGTGAATTTGTTGTTTTTTTGATAAAAAAATTGTTGATTTCATATAAAATTAGTATCCGTTTTATTTTTTAACATAAATTTTTAAAATTTGGTGATTTCATATAAAAATGAAAGCCGTTTTATTTTTTAACATAAAGTTTGTTGATTTCATATAAAATTAAAATCCGTTTTATTTTTTTAAGTTTCTGTTGCGTTTTACTGACCTTGTTACATGTTACAAGAAGTTTAATTTATCCCCCTTGTGTCAATCTTTATTGTTCACTTATATATATTTCTATTTTTTTAGAGCTTTTTATTTTCTTGAGTGCGCAGCCGATAGAGCTGTCACATACCTTACGTAGAAAAATTCCTGCAAAATGAACTGATTTTTGTCAAATAAATTTGTTGAAAAATTTGATTTGAATTTCTAAAAATGACCCAAGCGTAAGTGGTGAGTTAGTGCATGCATTCCGGCCGATTAGCTCCCTAGTTTGTATGTTGCCTTTCAGCCAAAAGGTTGCAGGTTTGAAACTGGTCGCTACCTGGTGGGTTGTGTGCTTTTGCAAGGCACAGAACGAACATTGCCGTAATCTAGTGGAATGATGGGTTTTACCAAATTGAAGAAATGTGTGAATTAATTGCTTTAGTAACCTGACCGTCGACGCGAGGAAATCTGATGATATCATTGTATTAATTTCCTTGGTTTTCCCATTCATGGAAATAAACATAAAATCGTATTAGTTCTCAGTCATAGGATTTAAACAAACCTAGTGGATTAATGGGTTCTACTAAATTGAAGAAACATGTGAATCAGTGGTTCCCAACCTTTTTGTCTTGGTGACCTTCTTAAAAATTATCGAAGATTCTGTGACCCACACTTATATTCTTTCCTAAATGCAAAATTAGAAAGTGAGCAACAAAATGTTTAACTTGCATTTATTAACAAATCAGTGCGATCGTTGACCTTCTGCAGCTAAACCTCCACTTAACTGTCTTTACCAATTTCGAGTCTTGACTGATTTCTGTTGTATAATAATACTAAGCTACTTCCCTAATAGAGTTCCAATTTGCAGCTATTGCACGTTTACAGTCAAGTGGTCATATAGTTTATGACATCACAGTGGACGCATACTAATGCAATAATATTGTGCTACAAAGCAATCCGAATGAAATATCCCAATGAAAAATTATGCACGGGATAGCACATACTACAAGCGTACCGGTGCACCCAGTCCTATTGACATTTACCCTTGTTCTTACATTAGCAACAGCTTCGCGACCCTCTTTAACATGCTTTGCGACCCCTTTGGGGGTCGCGACCCCCAGGTTGGGAACCACTGATGTAAATCCTATACAACACACTGCAATAGCTCCGGTAACCCGACGGTGGGCGCGAGGTGATCTAACGATTGCCCGTGTGTTAACCCCCTTGGTTTTCCCATTCACTGGAATAAATATGAATATCCCATACTACACCTGAATAGTTTAGAAAAGTAGAACTTGTAGCGAGAATTCTTTTATTACAAACAAGTTTATTAAGTGCAAGATCTTGGTAAAAATAACAATAATACATTTAGTACGGGGGTGGGGGATATTGTGGGGGTTGGGGTTGCAAAGGGGTCGAGTATTGGGTCTGCCATTCTGGTTGCCCCATGTTTGGCTGTTGGGCAAAGTTCTGTTGGAACCCATAGTTTTGTTGCAGGGGGGGTGGGTAGTAGTTGCCTTGATTTGCCATTGGGGGAGGGGGCATGTTAGGGTAATTCCCTTGGTCACCCATGGGTGACAGTGGGGGCATTCCAGGATAATTCCCCATCGGCGGGGGTGGTGGGGGCATACCGGGGTAATTCCCCTGGTCCCCCAAAGGAGGTGGGGGTGGGGGGATTGTTCCATCTGGATTAAACTGGTTCGGACTTGTTTGCGCGGACGACCGCTTTTTCATCCTGTAAACGACCCAAGCTACTACACCGACAGCAAAGACTGCTTGTCCCCCATACTGCATTACAGGACCGATTATACGTATAAACGAGAAGATATCTTTGTCATCAATATCATCATCAACAAAATCTTTCCAGTTTGCGAACTTTTCATAGCAAACTGGGTGCTTGTGGTCATCGGATGTTAAGAGTGGGAGTTTGTAGTTGTTTATGGAGGTTTGGTAGCATCCATGGTGGTTGGTGGGTGTGTTCATGCTTGTCATGCATGTGGGGGAGTATTGGGTGCAACTTGATTGACAGGTGGTGGTTGGGCTGGGAATTCAATGTTATGACACCTCTTGTACATATAGGGAGAATATTTATTTAAATTCCCGTGCAATGGGCAGATCACCTCGCGCCCACCGTCAGGTTACCGGAGATATTGTGGTGTGTTCTTTACGATTCACACGTTCCTAAAATGTAGTAGATCCACTGTGTAAAGGCAATGTCTGCTTAGTGCCTTGCCCAAAGACACAACCAACTAGTAAACAACTTAAAATCACACAAACAAAATTTTTTGTTTATTGTGTGGACTTTAAGAATAAATTATAACAACCCATAAACAGGAATTAGAAGTATGACCTGCCGACAACCACAGTATTCACCTGCACATAAGCTCCGGTATCGCGTGGACCACACATGTCTCCTCAGCCACTTCTCCATGTATTTGCACAAGTATCAAGTTGGTTCCGTTAATACGTTGGACGTAATACGATCCAAGCGTCATTCCATTCCCAAGCATCGTGATATTCAATCGAGGGTTTTGTTTGTTCGAAGACGTCCATATGTTGCTGCACCATTCAGAAGTTGCAACTTTGGAAATACGAAAACAAAATATTATTTCTGTTAGTCATATTATTTTACAATACAAAAAATCAGTTTTGTCGCTTTTAAAGCGTAAATAACAAAACTATCATTTTTGTTGGTCTTACAAATAAAAATCATTCAATTTAATTATTGAAGTGTTTATTTAATGTCTTGTGATTGAAATTTTCTGAGGAGGTCTTGACCCAATGTTGGTTTAATTTGTTTTGTTTTGCTTGTATTTACTTATGTGTTTTAACTTTAACTACTGTAGTTTTGCCATTTTTTTCTGCTTCCAGTTTCACATAAGTATGGGATTCTTGTGGAAAAGGTGCACACTACAACAAAAATAGAAAACGGTAAAAAAATAACAAAACAACACCGATCAAGCATTTCATAATTAAAAAACATTAGATGTTAAAACACGTCCATAATCAATTCGATTAATTAGTATAGCCGGATATACCTCTAAACCTAATGTATAAAGATAAATGAACTCAAAAATTGTTAAAATTCAAGAAGAGTATGTGGTAAGAGACTCATGCAATGGGGTACCGGCTTTATAAAGTTAGGTCCAGACAGTGTGGACCAGAGTTCATACTAAAATTATTACAAAGTGTAAATGCAGTACCGTTATAAGTTTAGTTATTCATTTTTGCCCCAGTATTAAATAATGGCAAATGAATTAAATCACGACACAGGAACAGGAACAGACGGCAAAATGAACAGTCGTTAAAACACGTCAGTAAAATAAAGGATATATTTTAGCAGATGCGGCCGCCAAACCTAGACGAAAAACAATAAAAAACAAAAATTAATTACAACTTTATATTTAATTACAACTATATTTACTTACAATGCTACTCTTAAGAAGGTTAAAAAGTAAAGCGCAACCATACTGTGGGGGAGTCGGCTTTAGAATATGTGGCCCGAATGCATTGACTACAGTTTATCAAAATTATTACGAAGTGTTTAACATTGATATTAAACCTCCAGCTGTAGTAAGCTTCATCGCAAGAACCGGATATTTTGTGAAAATATTCGCAACATTTTCCCCAGCGTCGGATGTCACTACGTTCCCATAGAAATCCACTATTTCACATTGCACATCAGAGTTGCAATTAGTGTTGTTGAAAAAAACCTGGCAAAAAGGAAAAATTGTCACCAAATTATCAAAACTAAATAGTTTGAAGTGGGGACACCAATCAACTTAATTGACACAATTACTGTTTTTTTCATTTCTATATCAACCGTTGCAGTTTCGAAACTGATTAACATCTGGTCGATGGTGTCTTTGGGCAAGGCACTTAACAAACATTTTATGAACTATACATTCTTTTAATTAAGTAGAACCCTTTAATCCGATGGTCCGATGGCAATGTCTGCTAAGGCCTTTGCCCAAATATTCAAACGACAAGTTAGCGACCAGTCTCGAACCCTTTGGCTGAAAGACGACACACTAACCCACCAAGCTAATCAATGGATATAACCAGCCATGCAACAAGGGATGCCTCTAAATACTACAGGACCGCTTGGATAACTTAGATTGCTATGGAAAGTAATTTTAACCCTGTTCCAAACACTAATCTCAACCCCAGAACAAACTTTAACCCCAACCCTAACATTAATATCATGGCTTTTGTAATTACGAAGTATAGTAAGCGCTCCATGTGATCCAAGCAGTCCAAGCGGTCCTGTAGTATTTAGAGGTACCATGCAGCAAGATACAAATTGCTTACTTTGATATTATTTGAAAGGAAATCCCCCCCAAGCACCCCAACAGGTCCGACATCTGGCAGCACAACAGCTTTAGCCATGGTGAATACCATCATGGAGCTCCCAAAGTCCTTGTAGACGGGAGTTATTATGATCCTCCCCTTGTTAGTGATGGCTGACTTGTACCAACCTTGGATGGTGTGATCGTAACCCTGGAAGTGTGGTTTTGGTTAATTATTTTACATACCGTACATAACAACCATTAGTATTTTACATATATTGTAAATATTAGGATAGGATATTCATGTTTATCCCCGTGAATGGGAAAACCTAGGGGGTTAACACACGGGCAATCGTCAGATCACCTCGCGCCCATCGTCGGGTTACCGGAGTTATTGCAGCGTGTTGTATATGATAGACACGTTCCTTCAATTTGGTAGAATTCATTAATCCGCTGGATTCAGGCAATGTCCATTAATACATTTACCTATGGGTACATTACAACCATTAGAAAAGCTAATTCACATTTGTTATGTGCATTATAGATATATTTTGGTTGAACCCACTGGTTTCAACAACATCTTAGTGACCAAGGACACGACAGACCAGGGAATTATCAAGCTGGTCCAATGCATTACCCTACCACCGAATATGGGTATATTGGTATGTCTGACAGGTTAGTCTGATGGTTAAGTGCATCGCCTTTCAATCGAAAGGTTGCAGGTTCGGAACTGGTCGTTAAGATAGGATATTCATCTTTATCTAGGTTGGTTGGCACTTTACGGACATTGACTGAACCCAGCGGATTAAGGGGTTCTACCGAATTGAAGGAACACGACTATCATACACAAAACAACACACTGCAGTAGCTTCGGTAACCCGAAGGTGGGCGCGAGTTGGATCTGACGATTGCCTGTGGGATAACTCCCTTGGTTTTCTCATTCACGGGGATAAACATAAATATCCTATCCTACTACTGTAGTTTTTTCACTTTGTCCTGCATCCTTAACTTAAATTAATTGTGCCATAGTTGTGTCAGGTTATCAGGTAATAAAAGGATAAAAACTAAACTAAAATACCGGTACCTTAAACAACTGAACTGCGGGAAATATTCGAAAAACGCCGTCATAAGTTCCAAAGTATCTCCATGTGTTGTAGAACTTGTCGTCTGCGAACCCATTCCATGCAGTGAGTCTGTTGGGAGATTGGTGGGAAAATTAATAAAGAATAAACATAAACATGGTAAATTTATGTTTATTTTTGTAAATGGGCAAACGTAATGGCATTCTTAAATAGATAATCGTCCGATTACCTTGAGCCCACTGTCAGGTTACTGGAGCTATTGCAGTGTGTTGTGTACGATTTAGTAATTTCTTTAATTTAAAATAACCCATGAATCCACTGGGTGAGGCAGTAGACCTATCTGGTAAGTACCTTGCCCTGGGATACAATCGACCAGCTATAAACTAGATTCATTTTTTCTTTTATTTTATAAATATTACAACAAAGTAAGTTACATTTACAATGCCTGACAAATTAGAGATTCTACTCCAAATCAAAGAAAACCTTAATTTGCCCAAATTTACATTCAGTTCTGTTGGTTCAGAAAAACGATTTTCAGATTTGAAACTTTTTAAAGGTTTCTTAAAAATGTTTACAATCGCTTTTGATTAAAATCCCGACCGGTTAGTCTAGCGGTTAAGTACGTCGCCTTTTAATCGAAAGGTTGCAGGTGCGAAACTGGTCGCTAGCTAGTCGGTTGTGTCCTTGGGTAAGGCACTTTACGGACATTGCCTGAACAAAGCAGATTAATGGGTTCTACTAAATTGAAGGACTGTGTGTATCATATAAAACACACTGCAATAGCTCCGGTAACCCGACGATGGGCGCGAGGTGATCTGACGATTGCCCGTGTGTTAACCCCCTTGGTTTTCCCATTCCTGGGGATAAACATGAATATCCTATCCTAATCAAAACGTCGTGTCTTTGTGGAGATATTAGATTTTTATTTCGATGGACGATTGTATTTCTTCCCCATCCACCACAAACACCACAGTAGCACCACCTGATAAATTAAACCATTCCCACCTGTTGGTCATTCGTACGAAGTTGACGGCGGAATCTGTAAGTAAGCTGACAGAGTTTGCTTTCCCAGCAACTTGGGCCTGGTACTGACTGATGATACTCGGAGTTTCTTTCGTTGTATAATATCTGCCGATAAAGCATTAAATCAATGGAGATACAGTTTTTGGACCGCTTAGCTTGGTGGGTTAGTGCGTCTACTTTGAGCTAGAGGGTTGCAGATTTGAAACTGGTTGCTAGCTCATTGGTTAAGGCACTTAACAGTCATTTAATGGGTCCTACAAAACTTAAGGAATGTGTTAAAAGGTAATCTGACAATTGTCCGTATGTTAACCCCTCTTGCATTTTTCCATTTAAGAGGAAAAACATGAATATCCTATCATAAATTACCATTGTCGTATAATACCTATATTAACTTATTAGAGACATTGCTACAGTTATTGTTTCCCCATTAATCATTCACATTCAAGCAATGTCCGCAAATGTTTTCCAAAGCACAATTATTTAACCAGAATTATATATCACACTGTGTTGTTGTGCAACAAACTTTGTTCGGTAAAAATCTGTTTTGAGCAAAGGAAACAAAAACTGTATAAACCAGCAAACTACTTGATAGATGTCAATTGTTTGTTTAGCTCGGTGCGTTAGAGCGTTGCCTTTTAGCCGAAGAGTTGCAGGTTCGAAACTCAAAACTAGTAGCTAAATAGTTGGTTGTATCCTCGGACAAGGCAACTAATGAACATCGTCTGAACCCAGTAGATTAACCAAATTGAAGGAACGTGTCTATCATATACAACACACTACAATAGCTCCGGTAACCCGACGATGGACGCGAGGTGATCTGACGATTGCTTGTGTGTTAACCCGCTTGGTTTCCCATTCACAATAAACAAACATGAATATTCTATCCTACCGGACTGGTTCAACAAACGCTGCAGGGGTGAACTTAACCGCGGCAGATTTATTGGAAGTTCTGCCCAGATGGAGGCACAGCTCTTCTGACCCAGTGGTTTGTAGATCCATCCTGTATGGTGGTGGTCGAGATTGTGATAAAAGTTTAAATTTAGGAACAAAAAGTGGTTGTAATTATAAGTTAAAATGTAAGAGTTAAAAAAAAACAAAAAATGAGTAAAATCAAAATGTGAATTGTGATTAAAGTTAAGATTTAGGATTAAAAAAAGAGAAAAAAAAGTTTTTAATATAATTTAAAATTTGGGAGGAAAAAAAAAAAACAAGTGAAAAATATGTTTCCTTTAAAACGAAAGAGAACTTTACATCCCATCATCACATTACCTGTGGTAGTTGAAGTCTGTTGTGGTTGGGTCGGGTGCCACATTACTTAACACAGGGAGAGCTAACTGGTTTGAACCGGTTTTAACCGCAATACAAGCAACATACGGGTGGTCACCTGCTCTACTACAGGAAAATACGACTTGGATGTTTGGAAGGATTTCCACTGCTCCGTTATCCTGGGGGGATTGGTATTTTTATTTACAAAAAAACTTTCAAAATTAGTTGTCCTGGGGGGAAGCTTTAATTTCTTTTCACACGTAAGTTTAGCTTCCTTTGTCTGACTGATTAGCTTAGTGGATTAGTGCGTCACCTTTTAGTGGAAAGGTTGCAGGTTCGAAACTGGTCTCTAGCTAGTCGGTTGTGTCTTTTGGCAAGGCATTTAAGGACATTACCTAAACCCAGCGGATAAATGGGTTATACTAAATTGAAATTTTTAAAGCATTAATTTATATTGATTAATTCGACAAAACATTACTGTTGTGAAAAGAACCAATTTAAATTGAAGTGTTTTATAAATAAATAAAAATGATTTTTTTTCTTTGAAATATTGACTTTAAATAACAGTTGGTAGGGAGTTGACAGATTAGAAGCGTGGAAATTGTCTTTGGAACCCAATGCACCCTTATACCAAATAGCTATTTTTAAAGAAAGGGTAGCCTTTTATTTATATATCTAAAAAGTCTGGTCACATAGCTCACTTCTTTAGACTGTCTGCTTTTAGGTAAAAGAATTCTGTAATACTGCACACAGTAGAGACATGGTGCAACAGAACCTGTTAACTGACTGTAGTATAATGACCCTTCCGTATAAACATTCTCGGGAATAAAACATGAATATCCAAACCCTTTCTAAAAAAAATATTATTAACCTTCTCTGTTGTCCAATCACTTGTAATGTTGACGCTAAATGAATCTGAACTTCTGGCTTCTCCAAATAAATCCCTTAATCTTGGTAAAAACTTGCTCATATAGTCCTGGCTTGAATAAAAAGAAATATTTCCTTTGATGTCTATGTTCAGGAAGGTAGTGCTTATTGTATGCTTAATGTTTGTTAAACATCCAGCAGATTAGCTTGGTGGGTTAGTTCATCACCTTTTAGCCGAAGGGTTGTGGTTAGGTATTGAAACTGGTCGCAGGCTAGTTGGTTGTGTCCTTGAGCAAGGCACTTAACAAACATTGCCTGTACCCAGCGAATTTATGGGTTCTACCAAATTAAGGAAACATCTTAATCATACACAACACAGTGCAATAGCTCCGGTAACCCGACAATAGACGCAAGGTGATCTAACGATTGCCCGTGTGATAACCCCCTTGGTTTTCCCACTCACAGGTTTAACATGAACATCCTCCTATTATATTGTAAAACAACATCACCTTTTCCCCATCACCGAAACATCAGGATAATCGGTATCCTTCCAGAACCTTATGAGAGGGTGGTACAATACTCTGCCTGATGTTTCAACCAAGAACGTATGGTACAGATGGTCAGGTAACGGAAGATTTGGGATAATTTCCATTACTGATACGTCAACAGCTACCACTCCTGTCAGTTTAGCTAAAAAAGAAAACCATCATCTTTTAAACAGATATTTAGACGAAGGGTTGTAACTTGTAAGATTGAAACTGGTCGCCAGCTAGTCGGTTTCTACAGTGTGTTTCAAAAATTTTATATTTAAATCAGAAGAAAAAAAATTGTTTTATGTGCATGATACTAATAAAAAAACAAAATACAAAAAACATCCAAAATCGATCACTTTACTATTTAACAGGTACTAATCCTGTCAGTTTAGCTGGAAGGATAAATAAATATTGCCTGTCTGAATTGCTTGATGGGTTAGTGTGCCGTCTTTAAGACGAAGGGTTGCAGGTTCGAAACTGTTTGCTAGCTAGTCGGTTGTGTCTTTGGGCAAGGTGCTTGACAGACATTGCCTGAACCCAGCAGATTAATATGTAGTGGTGAACTTCTTTATTATGTACAATTAAAGGTCTCAATCAGATACAACACACTACAATAGCTATAAGAAAGGATAAAATAGCATGTTTAGTGTTTATGATTACTAATGGATTCTACCAAATTGATTCATACACAACACACTGCAATAGCTCCGGTAACCCGACGATGGGCGCGAGGTAACCTGACGATTGCCCATGTGTTAACCCCATTGGTTTTCCCATTCACCGGGATAAACATGAAATATCCTATCCTATCCTAATACCAGACAAATTACATAAACATCCAAAAACTATTAGTTTTACCATTCAACTGAACAGGCAGGGAAGCTGTGAGAAATCGTTCCAACGTCCCAGGGGCTGAGTTCGGTCCCGTCCACGATATTTTCTCTGATATTTGGGATGTTTCTTTCATGAACAAATCTCCAGTGTAACTGTATGGGTGGATAATCATGTTTTATCTTCAGGAATGGGAAAACCACGGGGGTTAACACACAGGCAATCGTCAGATCACCTCGCGCCCACCGTCGTGTTATCAGAGCTATTGCAGTGTGTTGTGTATTATTCACACGTTCCTTCAATTTGGTAGAACCCAGTAATCCGCTAGGCAATGTCCGTAAAGTGCCTTGCTGCAACCTTGCACTAAACCACCAGACTTACTTGGCGGGTGATGTGGAAAATTTATCACACATGTAACTGTCAAATTACCTCGCGCCTACCGCCCAGTGATTGGATCTACTGCAGTATGTTGTATATGATTGATATGTTCCTTTATATTTATTCCAACCCAATAATCCACTACTTTTAATTGATCTCTGCTAAGTATCTTGCCTAAAGACACAACCAACTAGCTAGCGGTCAGTTTCGAACTTGCAATTCTTCGGATAAGTTACTACACTGCTCTTACGGTTTTAGTAACTGACAATCAGGCCTGCTATAGAAATAGTTCAGACATACATCAATAACAAAGGCCTATATCACATGTCGCTCCTATATTGCTATCATTGACTGAAGACAACGATTCATTACGTGTGGGGGCTCTACAACTCTGCACCTACGACAGGGTTTGTAAAAATAAATATAAAAGGACTTACGACAAAACCTTAAAAATACACGAAAAGGTAACAATTCAAAGATGCACAACACGAATTAGAAAAACACCAAACAATTTTTGTTTTACCCGTTATACTTCCAAATTGCAGAAACTCCCATAGTAACATTGCTAGCTGTGGTTGCACCATATTTTGAGCCATCTTGTTTTGCAATATCTTGAAGGAATTGATGAGCGCCGGAATAATTGTCGAAACCGAAAGTAGAAATTGAAACTGCGTTTTGGTGGGCACTGTTCTTTTCCTTTATGATATTGAATATGTTTTTCCTGTGTGGTAAAGTAATTGAACAGTGAATAGCCTATATGATTATATTTAGAAATATATTTAAATATATATTAGGAAAAAAAAAAATTATTTTGAACCCTGAAAACGCGGGAGATATCACACAGACAATCGTCAGATTATCTTGCGTCCACCGTTGGGTAGGCTACATGAATTATAGTAGTGTGTTTTATGAATGAGTCATTTCTTTAATTCAGTAGAACCCATTATTCTACTGGGTACAGTTGATGTCCGCTAACTAAGTAACTTCATAAAGAACACAAGATACTAGCCAACGGTGGGTTTCGAACTTGCAATCCTTTGATTAAGAGCAACACACTAACTCACCAAGCTACTTAGTCGGACAAAAAGCAAAACAAGAGGTTTAAAGATTTTATATGAAAAATTTACTCTTTGTAATTTTCCTTTCTGACACTAAACTTATCAACTTTAAATTTAAAAATTATTTCAAAATTAATTTAAAATTAGCACAAGAAATTTAAACTTACCAGTCTTCGTCTGGTTTATTTGCCAATATAAGCATAATACGCTTCTTTCTCAAATTATTTGCATCAAAGTAGTAAAATGCACTGAAAAACGCTTTACTGAAAAGTATAAAAAATACCCATTAATTTTAAGGTCAATATTTAATCTCTTAGTACCGGTACCTTAACTTAACTTTACTGCCGAAGCTAAACACCATTTTGGCTACTGCAAGAATATATTGTTTGTTGGTATGAGTTGCATATACCAGTGTGTTGCACCCTGTTACTGTTTTTGCCTGAAATAAATATTAAGGATGAAAAGGTTTAATTTTCGTCCGGCCGGTTGTCTGGCGGTTAAGTGCGTGGCCTTTCAATCGAAAGGTTGCAGATGCAAAACTGGTCGCTAGCTAGACGGTTGTGTCCTTGGGCAAGGCACTTTACGGACATTGCCTGAACCCAGCGGATTAATGAGTTCTACCAAATTGAAGGAACATGTCTATCATATACAACACACTAAAATAGCTTCAATAACCCGATGATGGGCGCGAGGTGATCGGACGATTGCCCGTGTGTTAACCCCCTTGGTTTTCCCATTCACGGGGATAAATATGAATATCCTACCCTATTCTTTTGCAATCTAGTTAACTAATATGTTGGTGTGTAGTGTTGGATGCTGGAAACCAGATGGCAGCTAGTCCACTGTGCCTCGGTAAAAGGCATGTTTTATTTATTTAATTATATCCTTTTTTTAAATGACGTGTTTTAACGACTGTTCATTTTGCCGTCTTTTCCTGTTCCTGTATCGTAATTTGGTTTGTGTGCCATTATTTAATACTGGGACAAAATATAAATGAACTAAAGTTATAAACTATGCCGACTTCAGTCATATTAAATCCTATTTTACACAGTACATCTCTGTTCCTGTGTCGTTATTTGATTGGTTTACCATATTTTAATACTGGGTAATGAATAAACTAAACTAAACGCCAATGGGTACAAAAATCATATAAGAAACTTACCTTATCGGAAATACCAATAACAGAAATCCTATCTGTATAGTGCAGAGAGCTCATAACAAAACCAAGAACTTTAAACACAGAATCTTGAATGGAGTTGTCTGATAAGTCTATCAAAATAACCACATCTTGGGGAGTTCTTAAGATTGCTTTGGAATACCTGAAAATATTTTGTCTAAATTAATTTTCATGTAACACTCCTTGTATTTTTAACTTTTTTAACTGGAAATAAAAATATATTTTTCTTAACGTGTGTAGCACATTACTAAAAAACTAAACTGCCCAGTAAAATAGGGAATTTTCAATTAACCTCGTATAGGCCTAGTAACATTGCTGGCTGTGTTTGCACATCTTTTTAACCATCTTTTTTTGCAATATCTTTTTGCAATATAGTTATTAATGAGCGCTTGAATAATCGTCCAAATTACCAAAAATATTTTCAAAATTGATTTTTCGTGTAACTTTTCTTGTATTTTTAAATTTGTGGAAATAAAAAATAAATATTTTTTCCAATCGTGTTAAGCACATTACCACGAGAAATACTGCTTATAAAATAGGACATTTTTAATTAAAATTTAGGAATATTAACATTAAATTACCATTCCATTTGTCGATAGTCCTGTTCACATTCAGTGTAAAATGGAGGGGTTGGAAATTGGGCAAATCTTCCTTCAAAATCCAAGAACATTTGTCTCTTAATAATTCTATGTTGCATTGCATTTGTAGCTGCTTGTCTAGTAAACTTTGTGGGTACGATGTCTTCACTATTTTGCTCTCCATTGACCGGCACAAAACAGGTGTCATCTTTCTGATAATAAACAGTACTTTGTACAGATTTTTAATAAATGTGAATTTGTTTAAACGACTCTGTAATATTCAACACCTATAGAGTGAGGAAAACCAATTTAAATATGTTTAACGGAATATTTGTTTTATTGCCTTGAATGAAGAAATGCAAGGTGTGTTATCACACTGCTATCATGAAATTACCTTAAGCAACCACATTACACTGCCGCAGATATAACTGTGTGTTGTATATTATTGAGAAGTTCCTACTGTTTTATTAATTAACTGAGTTTAGTGACATCCACTAAGTAAATTACCCCAATTGCCACAGATGGCTAGCTAGTGACCAGTTTCAAAATCTTTTGCCTGAAAGGTGACACACCAACCCACCAAGTTATTTAGTCAGATTTATGGGTCTTGAAACCATTATTGTTACAGAAGGTTGTGTATTAAAACTAACCTTTTGTTTGTCACCCATGTTCATGAACTGACTAAACCATAATTTAGTCATATTTATGGGCCTTGGAAACCAACAACCATAATAAAGCTTTGGACCAGTTAAATCCAATGGGCTATATGGTATGTAACACTATAAATTGACTCCAGCAAATTGACTTTAAAAACATGACATTCTGGTAAATGCCATAAATATTCAAAAAATTGAATATTATTTCTCACTACAGTAATGTGCTACGCTAATGCACTTATTATAGACAACTTTATGTTTATATTTTTTAAAACATATTGTAATTAGAGATAGGATATTCATGTTTATCCCCGTAAATGGGAAAACCAAGGGGGGTTAACACATGGGCCAATGATTCCATTTGTATATAGGATAGGATAGGATATTCATCTTTATCCCCTTGAATGGGAAAACCAAGCGGGTTAACACACGGGCAATCGTCAGATCACCTCGCGCCCATTGTCGGGTTACCGGAGCTATTTCAGTGTGTTGTATATGATAGACAAGTTCCTTTAATTTGGTAGAACCCATTAATCCGCTGGGTTCAGGCAATGTCCGTAAGGTAATTCTTTTGAATGACCATTTAAGATGGGAAGACTAATTTGTGTTTTATCATATCATTGCGTATTCAGTCACATCATGTTTATGATGGAGTTTAAAAAAATGTTTGGTACAAGTGTAAGTGTGTGAATGATTAAAAAATAAATCATTCCCAACTTACAGTACCAGTTTAATGTATGGATCTGACTGCATTGTTATTACCCATGTCATAATGTTGAAAAAAGGTACAGGCTTTTTCACAAATTGAAATTGCCTCCTAAACTCAACAATCACGATTGTAGCGTAACAAGTGCGGGTATGGTTTACCAATACTGGAAGTTAATAGTGGGGCGAATATGCCATAATCGGTTACTGATAACTTCAGGCAGTAACCGCCACCCAATGGTTTATAAAAAGTTAGGGTTAGAAATGTGGTATGGAAACCAACCCCAGAGCAGTAGATCCAAAATAAACCGTCGCAAACGAGTCACAACGTTTTAAATGGGCGAGTTTTCGCGCAGTTTCAATTTCGCACATATGGGGACTCCCCAAAACGTCATATATCTTATTTAAAAAGGGGTGACGACGAAATTATGTTATCTTCATCCACTTATAATACAAAATATCACTAAATAGCATGTTTTTAAGTAATTTTTTAACATGCGGTGATAACAGTTCACGAATTCCATATTACGGAAATACAATTTGATTACAACACATTTTGCCTTCGCGTTTATACTTAGGATATAGGATGATCATGTATACTTACGCTATGCGTAGTCTTGCAGCATATATCAATTTCATCAGTTGACCAATCACTTGGGTTTTGCATTGTCGATTGCAAATTCTTCAGGGCAGTTTCTGTTGCATCGCAAGCCGCTTTCACCGAAGCAGCTAATTTAAGGGCAAACGTTTCCGGTGATGCCGATTTCGTTTCCCATTTTGCTTGTAAAAGGTCACTTTCTACCTTATCGAAGTGAAGGGATGTTTCGAATGCCTTTCGTATGTTCGTTTCAAGCTTTTTAGTCGTTTCTGGACCGGCACTAGCTTCAAAAACTTGAATAATGCAAATAAAAACGGTTAAAACGTAAAATAATAAATATAATTTCATTCTCGTAGTCTTTTGCTTGCAGTTACAAAATATCCATGTACATAAAATGAAAACTACAGATCATAATTAAGGTTTTATGTCGTAATGAATATTGATTATGCGGCAAGAGTCAGAACATGTAATACAGCGAGGTATGCGGATTGTAAGGTTATTTCATATTTGTATAATGTACTTTGCAGACTATTGATTTTGCAAGAGTTCAGTATTATTAATGTATTGCAGAAAGTAAATCTAGTGCGTAAGAGCGAACGTAGGCGTATTTTACGTTGTTACGTAACATGAGTTATTATAGCCCATTTTTTTCTTGAGTTAAGTTATTGGGTTAAAGCTATATTCAACAGTTATATTTTATGACGTGATGAATTAACCAATGTCCGTTTTGCCGTCTTTCCATTTTCCTGTGTTATGATTTGATTCAGTTTCTGCTATTTAATACCAGGGCAAAAATAAACAAACTAAACTTGATTACACTACAGTTTTTCTTAGTTTAACCAGCGCAATTTTAAAATGTTGATTGCACAATTATTTCTCCTATGGTACAGGCAAGGGTCAGTTTACTTTCTACCCAGTGATGGGATTTAAATTTTTAAGAACAGGTTCTATTTTGTATCGTACTTACTATCATCAGGATAGAATAGGATAAGATATTTATGTTTATCAAACCAAGGGTGTTAACACATAGGCAATCATCAGATCACCTTGGGCCGACCGTCAGGTTACCGGAGCTATTACAATGTGTTGTATAAGATAGACACATTTATTTAATTTGGAAGAGCCCAATAATCCACTGTGTAGAGGCAATGTCCGTAAAGTGCCTTGCCCAAGAACACAACCGACTAGCTAGCGCCCAGTTTCGCACCTGCAACCTTTCGATTGAAAGGCGACACACTATACTGCCAGACTAACCGGCCGGACATTTCCTAAAAGGTCTAATGTCTGTAAAAAAAGAAAGAATCGGATTGGACCCAACATCGGGTTACCGGGGCTATTGTAGTTTTGTTAAAATCCATTATTTCACTTTGTTTAAGCGATGTCCACTTAGTACGTTGCCCAGGAGCACAACCAACTCCCAACAATCAGTTTGTTTGTTTTTTAACTCACTTAAAATTATAAAATTTCTCTGTCCTGCTTTCCCTTATTTGGTTTATATTTTTTACCGGAATCTTTATTCCTTGTTTCTTAGGGTTTATGTTGGAGCTGGGAAAAAATAAACTTGATATTAAAAACTTATAACTAGCAAGTTATGCCTGACGAAGAAGATGAAACTACTTTCCATTGGTTGCGTAGCTTAGCTCCCTGTTTTGCAGTGAATGGAGATAACGTTAAAGTGATCGAATCACCCAAAGAGTTTTATTCTGCTTTACTCAACGGTGTTAAAAGTGCAAATCACCGAATAGTGTTATCAGCGTTATATCTTGGTACTGATGACCTGGATAGACAACTTGTTGATTGTTTAAATGAGAAAATCAAGCAGAAAGGTTCCAAACTTGATGTGAATGTATTGCTGGACTTTACTAGAGGCTCAAGAGGTGAAATTAACTCAAGGACTCTACTGACGCCGCTGATAAAAGAAAATCCTGAAAGTTCTCTTGAAATTTCCTTTTTTCACACTCCAAGTTTAAGAGGTTTTATAAAAAGTTGTTTGCCCAATCGATGGAATGAAATTGTTGGAATCAATCATTTAAAGCTGTTTGTATTTGATGATACGTTTATCATTAGTGGGGCGAATCTCAGCAAAAATTATTATGAACAGCGTCAAGATCGATATATGTCGTTTTCGGATTGTACAGAACTTGCGGATTATTTTCAGTCCATTGTAAAAACCGTCAGTTCATTTTCATTTCAACTGTTGTCTGATGGTGATGTTCAGTTTTCAAAGCAATGTCCACATCATCCAGTTACTGGCGATTTAAAGCAATACGTCGAACATGTAAGGAAATGTATGCAACCTTTTAGTCTACCATACCGTTATAATGAATATAAAAGTGAAAACAATATGTCTCATTGGAACCCTATATACTGGGTTCACAAATTCTTCGGAAAATTCAGTACGAGTTTTGGTGAAAATCAATTTAATCCAGCAAATTCAGTGAAATCTGTAAATAGCTCTGGTTCTTTTTCTTCCAATAAATCTAGTAAAGCATGTGACACTTATATATTTCCCTCTCTTCAGTTGGGTTGTGTCGGTATAAACCAAGATGAAAACTTAACCAAAAAGCTACTTTGCTCATTTCCAGAAAGTTCCCGCACGTATTTTACATCAGGTTATTTCAATATCACGGAGAATTACAGTCAACTTATATTGAATAGCCGAAGCAAATTTGACATTCTAGTTGCCTCCCCTGATGCTAATGGATTCCTAGGTTCAGCAGGATTCGCTGGTCAAATTCCGTCAGTATATGTGGAACTAACCAAAAAATTCTTCAATCAAATCATAGAAAAGGACAAAACAAATGACATTAAAATTTGGGAGTATGTAAGACCGCAATGGACTTACCATGCTAAGGGTTTGTGGTTTTACGACAAGAAGAAAGAATTACCCTCGCTTACAATGATTGGTTCGTCAAACTACGGGTATAGATCTGTAAACCGAGACTTTGAAGCTCAGATCACTCTGGTGACCTCAAATTCAGCTCTTATGAGGCAATTGCATCAAGAAAGAATCAACCTCTTCAAATATGCGAAGCCTGTTACCCAGTCTACATTTGCAAAACCAAAATACGCAGTTAAAAGATGGGTGTCCATTGCAACTACAATAATAAAGCATTACTTTTAAAAATAGATATTGTTTTTTATAACCATTTGCTATACAGTATCATATTGATTGAAATATTACAGAATGACTTTTCCAACTACCTAATTTATAGATCTAATTTTTATTACAGGGTTGACATGTTTAATATGAAATAATTAATTAACGACTTTGGGTTTGTGTTTATGAGTCTACTACTGTGCTCAAGTAGGTCATGGGGTAAGTTATAACTCTATATCCTGTATTATTAAATGTGATGTATGGAGTGGTTAAGGAATGTGAACATATGGACATAACCATGAGGTACATGCTCCCAAGTGAATTAACTAATTTGTCCATTAATTTTGGACTGGATCTTTGGTCTGACAAATTAGTCTAGTGGTTTAATGCCTCGCCTTTCAGCAGAACAGTTGTGGGTTTGACACTGGTTGCTCGCTAGTCGGTTGTGTTGTTTGACAAGGCACTTGTGGACATTGCCTGAATTCAACGAATTATTGGATTCTACTAAATTGAAGGAAAGTGTAAAACATACACAACACACTACAATAGCTCCGATAACCCAACGATGGGCGCGAGGTGATCTGACGATTGCCTTTGTGTTAACCCCATTAGTTTTCCCATTCACAGGAATAAATCTGAATATATCCCATCCTTTATTATTGAATATATTCTGTATACTTTATTATTTGGGCTGCCTTCATTTATTAGACTAGTTTTATACAATCTGGAATAGGAAATGCATGTTTATCCCCATGAATGAGAAGGCGTTTAACACACGGGCATTCATCAGAACACCTCGCGCCCACCGTCGGGTTACTGAAGCTAGTGCAGTGTGTTGTGTATGATATACAGGTTCCTTCAATTTGGTAGAACCCATTAATCTGTTGGGTTCAGACAATGTTCGTAAAGTGCCTTACCAAGGACACAACCGACTAGCTGACAACTAGTTTCGCACCTGCAGAATTCCGATTGAAAGACGACGCACTAAACTGCCAGACTAACCGGCCCAACAATCCAAATATCTTCATTTGTCTAGGGAAGTTCCGATCTTCACAAGCAAGGCCCATGTCTTCGTAATTGACCCAGTAACCAAAAAGTCATGGGTCCCGTCCAGCCGAACGGCAGTTGCCGTGAATTTCTTCTTTGATTCAGCGCGAAGATCTTATCGCATCATAAGCGTAGATGGCTCAAAAGTAAGTCCCAGCACTGTATAGCCATGTACGAACATGTGTTTTTTAGTTGATCGGTGTTTAATGGCTATGTCATTTTTTCCATTATATTAGGGGTAAGTCTCAGCCCTGTATATCTGTGTTTAAACATGTCCTTTATGTGTATTTTATTTTTATTTTAAATATAAAATTTTTACGGTCAAGTCGTTATACCATGTGTATTGTTTTACTGTAGTTTTAAGTCCCAGAACTGTATAGACATGTTTGAACATGTGGTTCTCATTTGAATAATGTTAAGTTTATTGGCCACATAATTTTTTTTCCATTATATCATGGGTAAGTTTGAGCACTATATACCTGTGTTCGAACATGTGTTTTTATTTTATTTTAATTAATGTAAATTTTACCGACCACATCATTTTTTCTCCGTTAAATACCTTGTGTATTTACTGACGTGTTTTAACTACTTACACTTTTGCGGTTTTATCCTGTCTTCTTAATTTAAAATAATTATGCCATTCTTCTTTAATGTAACGAAGGAACAAAAATATATTAAAAATAGTGTTTATAGCAGGACCTGCTTAATTTCGTAAATTTATCTAAAAAATTTACATTTTAACATCATTTGATGATGAAGCATTTAGTTATACTTGTTTGTTTGACCCTGTATCTATGTTAATTCGTTTTCTACATTTATAATCACATTTACCAATTGTCATTATTGTGTTTTGATTAAAGTTACCTAAATGGCCTACAACAAAGCATACAAATTCTAAATGGC
Source organism: Ciona savignyi (assembly GCA_000149265.1). Taxonomy (NCBI): domain Eukaryota; kingdom Metazoa; phylum Chordata; class Ascidiacea; order Phlebobranchia; family Cionidae; genus Ciona; species Ciona savignyi. The sequence continues at coordinate 228,019 of CH003266.1, forward strand.
CCACATTTCAAAATACAAATAAGACATTAAACAACAAGGCCCACAACAAATTTTACAAATACAAAGATTTTAAAATACAAATTTATCATTACTTTAACTGATATATTTTTACACTCCCATCATTTATTTAAAAAGTTTTAATTTTGGCTGTAGTTTTTAATTTTTGCTGTACAGTAAGGTTCTCCCAAAGCATACCAGTGCAGTGAGTGTTGATCCATGCTTATATGTCTATCAGGGATTATGAATAATTTAAAAGGGCTGAAAAGCCGTCCTATCTGCGGATGTCACCTAGATTCTAACGCACAAAACCAGTTCGTACTAGTAATTTGGACAAAAAGCGTAATATGAACCTTAAAATTGGGAAGTTTAATGCATTAATTGGATTAACCAATGAGTTTTACTCCCTTGAATTTACTCATTAATATCCTGGTTATAAAACTGATTTACAATTTAGTTACCAATATTTATTTAGTGTTTGTTATTTTTTTAAATAAAAGGTTCATTTTATTATTTATACTTCTTAAAATGGTTGCAAAATCCTTAAAAATGCTTAAAATGTTTTTATCGCCATTAAAATGTAAAAGTTTAATGCATATACTGGTATATATTGTTACATGTCTTAATATGCCTTAATCTTACTATTTTAAATTTATATATAGCCTGCTATATAGCCTGGCCATACAACTTACCATTTGGTTAGGGTATATATTTATTTACATGTATTTTTTTTATTAACAAGTTTTATTTTGCTATAAAACACATATTTGACATTTTTCTTTATTTAATAATATATAATTCTTTGTTTGAACACCAATTTGTTTCAATGGAGTGAATCTCATTGGTTCGTTTATCCAATTAATTAGTCAACTTACCGGTATAAAGTTTCTGGTTGAATTGTGATTAAAGGTAATCAAATCATGGTTGCTTAGGTAATAAGCCCACCACCTAGTTACATCCACCCATATTAATCATATTATACTTGTCATTATTTGTCGTTATTATATATTTCTTTTCCAATTTAAAAAAAATTGCATTTTAAATTTTGTTATTAAATAACCTTAATATTATACAGATATTGAGTTATTATTATGAAAGGTCTTTCAGCATTTTAAATAACCCCATATACTTGCCTTGTGTAGCATTGTATGTCCTTTGTATAGCTACGAAACAGGTCAATATTTTGTAATTGATGGCCATATTGATTGACGTTCTAATTAACCTAACTGAGAATACATAAGTCAGCATGTAAAGCATTGTCCCCCCAAACAAAGCTTGACAAATAAGGCAACCACACATAAAAAATGTTTAACATTACTGCCAAAAACAGGACCAAATCTTGTGCTGTTTCACGATATATTGATTATCCCAACATGATCATAATTTCATTTTATTCTTTGATTCCTTCTTGTGTCTTAAAGAACTTTTTTAGAAGCATAGATTTTAAATAACCACAATTTGAAAATCATAATAATGAACGAAAAAATTAAATAATAATAACGAAAAAATCATAATAATAACGAAAAATTTGTTCGCATGTTTGACATTTTGATAGTTATGGGTTAAAAACTTGGTTTTAATAACAGTCAATGTATTTGCATAATTTTAATATTCAACTTTGTAGGATCACCAAATAATGAGGTACAGAAACACAAAGATTTGTTGCATTTGTAGTTTTAATTTCATTTCTTGGAGTCATTATAATCATCACAAGTCTACCAACAATAATATTTTAAAATATATGTGTTTTAACAACTTGTTTTCTAATTTTTTATAGGTCATGTTAGGTGTTTTTATCGTGGAAACAAATAATAAACTTAACCCTTTAATATTTCACCACAAGCACAGTGCATCTAACACATCTTTTTTATATCCTCAGGCAATAATAAACAGCACAGTTACGCCGGATATGATGTTCACGAAAACTTCAGCCAAGTTCGGTCAGTGGGCTGATGTCAGAGCAAACACAGTGTACGGTCTCGGTTTTGCTTCAGATGTATTGCTTACCAAGTTTACTGAACATTTTGAAGATATAAGGTGACCTGAAAATCCCTTTTATTTGTGGCTTAACTAAGGTAAATATAAAAAGGGTTGTTCAACGTTTAATCCTTGTAAAAGCTTACCTGACAGTCCCGTTTGCTTGTGGCAAAGCTAAGTTAAATATAAATTAAATTGTTTAAGTTGTTATAAACCCTTTTTGTTTTGTTTTTAACTTTTCTATAATGTCCGACCAGTTCAGTTAAATATAAAGTAGGTTGTTTAACTTGTCACACAGCTAAATTGGAAAATAAATTGTTAAGACTCTGCTAAATTTCACTTTTGTTGATTTTAAGCATTTTTCTATTTGTACTGGACACTAGCTGGTCAGCTTTATCATTGGGAAATGCAAAACGGACATTGCCTGAACCCAGTGGATTGATAGGGTTCCTCTAAAATTAAAGGAACGTTTTAATTATAAACAACACACTGCAATATTTTTGTTAACTCGACGGTGGGCACAAGGTGATCTGACGATTGTCCGTGTGTTAACACGTGTTTTTCCATTCATGGGGATAAACATGAATATCCTATCCCAATTCCATTTGACAATGGTAATTTTGGCCTTTCCTAGGGCACACCTAACTATCACTTAATAAATTTTAATGAGATGACACACACTTGAGACATACAGGGATTTTTACCAACAGTACTACCATGGACCCACCCATACTAATGTAATGTATCATGGCCTACATTACTGCTCCCAGTGCTACCATGGACCCACCCATACTAATGTAATGTATCATGGCCTACATTACTGCTCCCAGCGCTACCATGGACCCACCCATACTAATGTAATGTATCATGGCCTACATTACTGCTCCCAGCGCTACCATGGACCCACCCATACTAATGTAATGTATCATGGCCTACATTCCTGGTACCAGTGCTATTATGGACCCACCCATACTAATGTAATGTATCATGGCCTACATTCCTGGTACCAGTGCTATTATGGACCCACCCATACTAATGTAATGTATCATGGCCTACATTCCTGGTCCCAGCGCTACCATGGACCCACCCATACTAATGTAATGTATCATGGCCTACATTCCTGGTCCCAGCGCTACCATGGACCCACCCATACTAATGTAATGTATCATGGCCTACATTCCTGGTCCCAGTGCAACCATGGACCCACCCATACTAATGTAATGTATCATGGCCTACATTCCTGGTCCCAGTGCTACCATGGACCCACCCATACTAATGTAATGTATCATGGCCTACATTCCTGGTCCCAGTGGTACCATGGACCCAACCATACTAATGTAATGTATCATGGCCTACATTCCTGGTCCCAGCGCTACCATGGACCCACCCATACTAATGTAATGTATCATGGCCTACATTCCTGGTACCAGTGCTATTATGGACCCACCCATACTAATGTAATGTATCATGGCCTACATTCCTGGTCCCAGTGCTACCACGGACCCACCCCTACTAATGTAATGTATCATGGCCTACATTTCTGGTCCCAGTGCTACCATGGTCCCACACTATTGTATTCCAACCACAAATACTCATGATTGCAGAGAACGAGCGACAGAACTTAGCGAACAAAAAGAATCACGTACGTCGACAAATGGAGAAGTGGAAACTGATGATAGTGAACCAAGACCAACCAAGAAGGAGGTGAGAAGAACATAATAGGATATTCATGTTTATCCCCGTGAATGGGAAAGCACAAATGGCGTTAACACACAGGCAATTGTCAGATCACCTTGCATTCGCCGTCGGGTTACTGAAGCTATTGCAGTGTGCTGTGTACTGATTAGACATTCCTTTAATTTGGTGGAACCCAATAATCCGCTGGGTTCAGGCAATGTTCGTTATGTACTTGCCCAAGAACACAACCGACTAGCCAGCAATCAATTTTGAAACTGCAACCCTTCGGCTAAAAAGCGACACACTAATCTACCAAGCTAATCAGTCGGGTTTTTGGATTAAAATAATTATGTTATGTTTTTATAATGTTCATTAATTGTTGAATTAAAACAAGAAAATATTATGTTTATAATGGTTTATTAATTGTTTAATTAAGATAAACAAATGTTATGTTTATAATAGTTTATTAATTGTTGAATTAAGATAGGAAAATATTATGTTTATAATGGTTTATTAATTGTTGAATTAAGATAGGAAAATATTATGTTTATAATGGTTTATTGTTTGTCCAAACAAGGAAATGTTGCCGGAAGATGAAATGTTAAGTTCAGCGTCAGATGACAGCAGATCGACCAATCAAAGCAACCAGGAGCTTAAAACGCTCCGTATGAATCACGATCGTTTGAAACTGGCGCTCGCACAAAGGTATGGCTGCTACAATGAAGCTTACTGTTATCTGTTCACTGTTGTGGTTCTGGAAATAAAATTTTTTAGAATTTTTCCCTGTCTTGATTTTGATCCATCTGTCTTAGCAAACCATCTTTTAAATGCGACCATCCTAAACCTTAAAACCGAGCTTCCCTTTCCAACCCTTAAAACAGACCCTTTTTAATCCCAAATCTGAAATATATAAACAGACCCAGCGGATTAATGAGTTCTACCAAATTGAAGAAACGTGTGAATCATAACCAACGTACTGCAATATCTCCGGTAACCCGACGGTGGGCGCGAGGTGATCTGACAATTGCCCCTGTGTTAACCCGCTTGGGTTTCTCATCCCTGGGGATAAACATGAATATCCCCCCCTATCCCTATATATTCTTCACTATAAATGATTTATATATTCTTATTTCTTCATATATTCTTCAATCAAACAATTTGTCCTGGGTAACTGACCAACCCCATACAGCACAGCGAATTCAAAGAAATGGGAAACTGAGCTGCAAGCGCTGAAGAACACGAACGCCAGATTGACCACAGCTTTGCAGGAATCAATGGCGAATGTGGATCAATGGCACCGGCAGCTCACACTTTACAAGGAGGAAAATGAACAATTTAAAAAGAAGGTTTGAATATTGAGATATCTCTTTTTCATACCATTGTTTAACTTAGGTGGAACTTTTAGGGATTGTTAGTTATTAATAGAGTTGCTTATTTACCATGTCAGTGATCATAAAACCAAACATGATCTAGATTTTTTGGGGATATTGAGATTCCTATCCACTTTGGATTTTGGGATGTCTCTTTTTTTCTACCATTGTCTAACTTGGTTGAATATTTAAAGAATTGTTAGTTATTAGAGTTTCCTATTTTTCATGTCTGTAATCGTAAAACCCAACAAGCCTATTGTAATTTTTAATCAAGAAATATCCAAAGCGGTGTAAATAATTTGAAATTATTCGCAATTTATGTTAGTTTTGTTTTTGTTTTTGCTCCTTCATTGCATTAAAGAAAAGTGGCATAATTATTTTAAGTTAAGGAGACAGGATAAAACGGCAAAACTACAGTAGTTAAAAGCGTTAGTAATTACACACGGTATAACCGAGAAAAAAGGTCACTTGGCCATTCAATGTAAAGTAAACCAAACCATGTTTATCAGATCAAAGACCTGGAGAACGACAAGAACAAAGGAGCAGAGCTGACTGACAGAGTGACCGAGTTGAAACAAGAGATGGAGAAGCTGCACAAGGAAACGATGGAAAAATCCCAGGAATGCAACATGTTGCAGCAACGTATCGGAGTTCTTACTGTGGTGGAGAAACAACATAACGAGTGCTCATCAAGACACCAGGTGGCTGTTTGTACTTTGTTTTGTTTTTTGTATATTTCTATCGTTGTTTGCTTCATTTTCTATATAATTCTATCTAATGAGAAAACCAAGGGGGGTTAACACACGGGTAACCTTTGCGCCCACTGTCGGCTTGTCGGAGCTATCAGTGTGTTGTATATGTCTGTATGATTTACTTGTTCAAAGACACAACCTACTAGCCAGTGCCCTGTTTCAAACCTACAACCATAAAAAAGGCACTAACCATCAAACAATCAGACAAAATTTATATCGCGAATCGCGAAGAATTTTCCCCATTCACAAGAATAAACATGAATATCCTATCCTCCTACTCTATCCCACACAATCAGACGAAATTTACATTACAATAGGATATTCATGTTTATCCCTGTGAATTGAAAAACCAAGTGGGTTAACACACGAGCAATCGTCAGATCACCTCGCGTCCACCGTCGGTTTATCGAAAATGTCCGTAAAGTGCTTGCCCAAGGACACAACCAACTAGCTAGCGACTAGTTTTGCACCTGCAACCTTTCGATTGAAAGGGGACGCACTTAACCGCCAGACTAACATTACAATATCGCGATGTGTATTCCAGAAAGCATACGACGAGAACTTCCGTTTGAAAGAGCGACTTGGAACCGCAGAGGAAAGACTCAACGAAGCGCAACGCGATCGGTCACGACGACAACTCGAAGCCCAGCAGCTGCTCAGTCAACTCGCGTCGCATCTCACCGATATCACCGAGGTTACACAGAAGCTGCAATCGTCCCTGTAGTTCCATTGTACACTTGTTCCTATTAATCACCTATGTAGCTACACTTGCCCCAAATCTAACCTGCTTGTTTTGTCCGATGCACTATCTTGTCAACATAACTGCTTGTATACACACTGCCACTATTTCTTCATATTTTATGTCAGTTTTACCTACAGCAATCTTTTTTTTTATTGTTATGGTGCTTGATTCAGGTTTTATTTCCTATTCCCCCACCCATTTGTTACTATTTTCCCGTGAACCCTAAGCAACCCAAACACCAATCTGTAACGAGTTTTTCTAAACGCTTAACTTAATATACTAAGAACCAATTTGAAACCGAACTTGGTTAAAGATAAAATAAATTAAAATGCATAAGTTAGACTATACGTTGTAAGTATGTAATATACTACATACAACAATACAGAAGTAAAATAATTAATTCTACCGAGATAATCTACAAAATAGTAAATTTTAAACATCAATATAAAGCACTATTCGGTAAACCCCAAGTAACGCTATCCTGCAGTATAAAAAGCTGGATCTAACAAGTGGATCTGACCTTATTAGTGATATTATTTCAATAAGTGAATATACTATTTCTGTGAGGTTAGTTTGCATTCGTGAGATGATGAAAATAAATAATTGGTTGAACGCCTCGAGTCCACGAAATTAGGACGAGAAAATAAATTAATTATTTAATATATCTGGTGAGGTTGGAATACGTAATTAGGCTAAATCGGATTTGTATTAGCGCTTTAAACTTGGTACTTTTGTATATGAATTTAGTTAAGATAGGAATTACAGGCTTCTTGTAGATAGCTTAAATATGGTTAAGAGAAACGGATTTGTTAAAAGCGTAAGCTCGAGAAAATATGAAACTTCAAGTGATAGAAGAGAGAACATCTTATGCGATAACAAATACATCTTTAACCAGAAAGTGCCAACCACGTGTTTAACCAACACTATTTGTAATACACATGTTGTATGCCATATATTTATTCTACAGGGTCCCTAACCACAATTTGTATTTTATACACCGAGTATGTAGTTTGTTTCCGCAAGCATAAACGCATGGGTCCCAGAGTTATCAAACCAAACTATTGTTTTATGTGTAGTTTAAAAACGAATAATCGTGTCATATTTACGAACATTTTACCACAAATATTTTAAATTAAAACTTCTTTTCAAAAAGTGAAAATGCAGCTAAATTCGAAAAACAGACGGTTTAGTTTTTTATGGCTTCGGGGATTTTCCCAAAGGTTTACTACATAAGTTTTTGTTTTTTACATATGTGGGCCATTTTTTCTAACAATTCTTAAAGTTTTAATCCGATTTGACGACTCCGTGTTGGAGATGTCAGTGCAATGTGGCATGCATGTTAAAATCATGACTCAGGAACATATTTTAGTTTTTAAGGGAATTACCCTAAGTAAATGTTTTCTTTTTTTAATTGGCACAGAGTGGCTAACGGTCCAACATTTTACCTAATTTGATAAAAATTAGAGAAGCTGTTCAAGCGCTATGCCCAAAAAAGCAATTTTTTTAGAAAAAAATACTTTTTTGGGTTTGATCGTCTTCAGGGAGTTTCCCTAGATTTATCACCAAAATTGTTTTTTTGCATATCTAGACCATGTTTCCTTGCGATTCCATTACTCGTTTTGGTAAATGTCGAAACGCCATCCCATGCTTGTCACAATCATGATTTGAGAACAAAATCTTATTTTTAGAGTATTTCCCTATGTAATCTTTTTTATTTCTTTTCAGTGTAAAATCAGTGACTAATGTACTTACATTCCACCAAACCTAATTAAAATTGGAGGAGCCATTCAAGCGATATGCGCAAAAAGCTAATTTTTTAGAAAAAAATACCGTTTGTGGTTTTTAACGTTCCAGGGAATTCCTCTATATTTTTCTACCAAAGTTTTGGTTTCTTCATATCTAGACCATGTTGTTTAAAAATCACCAAGTTTCATTGTGATTCCATTATTTCTTTTGGTAGATGTCGGGGCGACATGCCATGCTTGTCAGAATCATCATTTGAGAATAAAATCTTACGTTTTAAGGTATTTTCCTAGGTATTTTTCTATTTATTCTTAGTGTTATATCAGTGACTAATGCACTTACATTCTACCAAATCTGATTAAAATTGGATCAGCCGTTCAAGCGATATGCTCAAAAAAGCCATTTTTTAGAATAAAATACCGTTTTAGTTTGTAACGTCTCAGGGGATTTCCCTTGTTTTATCACCTAAAATTTTGGTGTCTGCATATCTAGACCATGTTGTTTAACAAATCACCAAGTTTATATGCGATTCCAATACTCCTTATGGTAGATGTCGGGGCGACATGCCATGCCTGTCACAATCATCATTTGAGAATATAATTTTATTTTTTAGGTTATTTCCAGAGGTAATTTTTTTATTTCCTTTTAGTGTTAAATCAGGGGCTAATGCACTTACATTCTACCAAATCTAATTAAAATTGGAGCAGCTGTTCAAGCGCTATGCTCAAAAAAGCTAATTTTTTAGAAAAAAATACCGTTTTGGTTTTTAACGTACCAGGGCAATACCCTTGGATTTATCACCCAAAATTTTGGTTTCTGCATATCTAGACCAAGTAGTCTAATAGATCACCAAATTTTATTGCGATTCCATTATTCCTGCAAGAAAAAATTATTTTTGCAAGAAAAAACTAATTGGTCAGTGACTTATTCAAAAAAACTATGATGTTATGGGTCCCATTCGAAAAATTGGGACACATATTGTTTTTGTCCGCTTTTTGTTTTATTTTTATTTTTTTTCGTCAAACGCTTGACAGACACGGCATGTCGCCCCGACATCTACCAGAAGGAAAAATGGAATCGCAATGAGACTCTGCCATTTGTTAGACAACATGGTCTAGATGAGCAGAAACCAAAACTTTGGAAGATAAAACCAGGGGAATTACCCTGGGACGTTAAAAACCAAAATGGTATTTTTTTCTAAAAAACTAGCTTTTTTAGGCATAGCGCTAAAACGGCAGCTCCAATTTGAATCAGATTTGGTGAAATGTAAGTGCATTAGTAATGATTTAACACTTAAAAGAAATAAAAAATTACCTAGGGAAATACCCTAAAAATAACCATTTGTTTTCAAATCATGATTGTGACAAGCACGCCATGTCGCCCCGACATCTACCGGAGGGAAAAATGGAATCGCAATTAAACTTTGTTATTTGTTAGACAACATGGTCTAGATATACAAAAACCAAAATGTTGGGTAATAGATCTTGGGGAATTCCCCTGGGACGTTAAAAACCAAAACGCTACTTTTTTCTAAAAAAATATACTTTTTTGGGCATAGCGCTTGAACTACTGCTCCAATTTGAATCAAATTTACTAGAATGTATGTGCATTAGTCACCGATTTAACACTTAAAAGAAATAAAAACATTACCTAAGAAAATACCCTAAAAAATAACATTTTATTCTCAAATGATGATTGTGACAGAAATGGCATGTCGCCCCGACATCTACTAAAAGGAGTAATGGAATCGCAATGAAACTTGGTGATTTGTTAGACAACATGGTCTAGATATGCAGAAACCAACATTTTGGGTGATAAATTTAGGTAAATTCCCCTTGGACGTTAAAAACCAAAACGGTCATTTGTTCTAAAAAATTAGCTTTTTAGACCATAGCGCTTGAACGGCTTCTCCGATTTGAATCATATTTCGTTCTCAAATCATGATTTTGACATGCATACCATGTTTCCCCGACATCTACCAAAAGGAATATTGGAATTGAATAGAAAATTTAACATTTGTTAGACAACATGGTCTTGATATGCAGAAACCAAAATTTTGGGTAATGAATTTAAAGGAATTCCCGGGGGCGTTAAACACCAAAACGGTATTTTTTCTAAAAAAAAACTTGATTTTTTGGGCATGACGCTTGAACGGCTGCTTCAATCTGATTCAGATTTGGTGGAATGTAAGTGCATTACCTACTAATTTCACATTTAGAAAAAATAAAAAAAAAATATCTAGGGAAATGCCCTAAACAAAATTTTGTTCTTAAATCATGATTGTGACAGGCATGGCATAACGCCCTGACATTTACCAGAATGAATAATGGAATAGTAACAAAACTTGGTCATTTGTTAGACAACGTGGTCTAAATACGCAGTAGAAAAATTGTGGGTGATAAATCTATTTTTCTAAAAAATAGCTTTTCGCGCCATAGCGTTTGAAGAGCTGCCCTAATTTTGATCAGATTTGGTGGAATGCTGGATCGTTAGCTACCCTGTGTCAATTAAAAGAAAGAAGATATTTACTTAGGGTAACACCTTTAAAAACGAAGATATGTTTCTGACTCATGATTGTGACAAGCATGCAACATTGCACTGACATCTACAACAAGGATTCGTCAAATTGGATTAAAACTTTAAGAATTGTTACTACGCCCATGGGGAATTCTCCGAAGCCACCAAAAACTAAATCGGGCTGTTTTAGGAATTTAGCATCATTTCAATACACAGCACTTTAAAAAAGCTTTAATTTAAAACATTTGTGGTGAAACCTTCGTAACTCTAACACGATTGTTCTTTTTTTACCTACACATGAAGAAGAAGTTTGGTTTAATAACTATGAGAGCCATGCGTTTATCCTTGCAGAAACAAAAACTACATACTCAGTGTATAAAATACAAAATGTGGTTAGGGACCCATTGCATGAATATACGGCATACAACTTGTGTTTTACAAATACTGGTGGTTAAACACGTGGTTGGCACTCTCTAGTTATATTTTAAAAAGACACCTTATAACTCTGTCCAAATGAACGAAACACACAATTCGTAAGACAAAAAAAAGAAAAAAATATGTGTACCTCTCTTTTGAAAGGGGTCTATATTTAGTAGCCCAATTCAAGTTATACATACAGTCCCAGTAAAAATAACGAGGTACCAAAAAGCAGACTAATAGACAAATTACACTAAATATAGCTTATACAAATTCTCACCTAAAACCGTGAGATAGATATAACCAATTCGTTCCACAATTCTGTTGGTAACGTACACTCCAACGTGGCATTGATACCAACCGTCGTCTGTCGGGGAAGCTGCTTTGATACGAATTGAGGTAGGTCCATGTACATCAACGTTGTACTTCACTATTTCATTCCCCTGATATTTAAACTATTCATATCTGTTGCCGAGAATTTTTGAAATTTGACCGTTATAATTTTCGTTCGGCAATATTTAGAGACAAGAAAAAATTAAATGTAAATTACGGTTAAAATTGTGTTTTTTTCACATATAAAAAATACGATTTGCGTATTTGATAAATATATCATATGGAATACAACTTAATATACCAGTAGATATTTATTACACTCTAGTTAACACATATTAACGTTTGACCGCGATTAAATACATCTTTTCTTTGTGGTATTTTCAAAAATTTTTTTGAAGAGGCTATTGAAGGGCCCGCATATTTGTGTAGATTAAAATTCTCTATCTATTTTGCGGATTTTGAGTGACTAGCTTTTTATACACATGTTAATAGTGTATTTAACGGATATTATATTTGTGCTACTTTTAGGCCTAAATTGAGATATTTTAATGTATTTGTTTTTCTTTAAACGTTTTTTTTACTTTCTTTTAAATTTTAAGTGAATTGTTTTTTCTAGTTGTAGAATATAAAAAAAGTATAAACATCTGACACAAAGTACGGAAACGCGGAGTTACCGTCGTGTCTATCTATATATTCGCACCTGACTGTAGTTTACATAGCGAGATTTACTCAAAATTTGTAACTGCGTATCTAATACATAGCTAACACAGTTAAAGCTAAGACCTATAAAAAATTAACACATTGGTTTATTACGAATCTGAAATATTTTAATTATCTCATACCCATTCCTAATTAAAAGGGACAAATAACGTTTTTGTCATTTTTCTCCTTTTTCTTAGTATTATGTTAGTTAGGATTTTTGAAAACAAGAAGAAAACAAAAAAAGAAGTAAAATTAAAGGGACCACATAAATATACGAGACTATTACCTTAAATATAAAATATTACTTAAATCTAACACAAATCGATAGTGACTTACTATGTGAACAAAAAGTTTTGGATACCCCATACCCACCAAGAAATAGTTTTATATAACCCCGAACACTGTACCGCACTTAAAATACTGGTCAGTTTGCTTTTACAATCCAATATAGCTAGGCTGAAACGATACTTGTGTAACAAATTTCGCGTGGGCTTTAATGGTGGTGGTTTTTAAAACTTGGGTTGGTTTAAACCCGTATTGATGGAAACCCGTGAAGGTTATAAAGTCTGTAGGATAAAGGCCCATCGCCACGAACTAGTGCAAATAAAAAAGTGTACATATAGCTACTTCGTATTTAAGAGCAAATCTTTTTTGAATTAGGGCCAAGACCAGTTAAGGCCCCAAATTTTTAAATAGCAACTTAGTTTTTAACTACCGTAGTTTTTTGTTACAATAACCTAGTTTTCATTGACAACCTGCCTCCGTTGGCGATATATATAATACAAGCTATAGATGAGTGGTTGTATCTTAGTAACGATATTTAAATGAGTATTTTGCTGGGTAATACGGGTGGTGATTCCCCAATGCTTGTTTGATTGGAAGCACCATGCGCCGGCGGTCCCGTTTACCTGTGAAGTTTTGTAATCGTGGTGGAGTACTTCGTAATATAAGGTGTTCATTGTGCATACCCTACATGTTTTGTTTGAAAAAGTTTTCGATGTACGTACAAACTCAATATTCTTAAGTGAAGAATCAGGGAATTTCAAGTTTAGGTTGCAGATTCAAGCTTCAATTATAAATTGTAAAAACTAAACCGTCCTGTAACTGGATTTGAAGTGACAGTCCTTTTTAGTGAGGTCAGTTTGCATTGGATAGATAGGGAAAACAATTTGTTAAGTGCCCACTATAAGCATAATCTCGTTTAATTTAAAAACATGACGTTATGCTTGGTAGAATGTGTCTCATTCAGAAATCGACGGTATATAACTAGCCCACGTCAATTATCATGTACATGCAGGAAATTTACCTTACATGTTTTTAAGAAATTGTTATACTGCTGTTTATTTTAATAATTTAAATCCTATATCTCGAGATAGGGTGGTTTTTAGCACATGAACATACATACGGCCGCTGAACAAATCACTTAACAAACAAACCTGACTTATATTCATCATTGCGTCATATGTCAACAGCTTTATACCAGTTCCATCTTTAAATTCCCTATACCACACCACTTCTCGCAGCTTCGCACCTTCTATTGCAGTAAATTGGCACACTAGGGTCACTGATTGTTTGTCATTGACCATCAGAGTTGGGTTGTCAGATATTCGCAGCTCATTTAATGTGGAAACCGATTCATCGGAAGATGCGACAGAAGCTTTACTTTTTATTGTTGTTATATCTGAAAAATAATTTAAACAATATTTTTAAAAACGGAAACACGCCATAGGAAAACAAACTTATTAAACTGAATTTCATTGTACTTTGGGGAATATATTGCGTAGATTTGTACTTACGTCTAAAGGAAAATGCGGAAAATGCGGGTGCCCCATACTCACGTAAAAAGACGTATTACATATTTAATATGGATTTGAGGAAATTTTTAATACGACTAAATAATACCTATAAAAGTTTAACCTCCATTGGATATTTTTATATTGTTTGTGTGTGGTTAGTTCATGGGAAGATTGTTGGAATAATGAATTGTTTATGCAACTGTCCGACTGATTAGTCTGGTGGATTAATGCGTCGCCTTTCAACCCAAGGGTTGCAGATTCTAAACTGGTCGCTAGTTAGTCGGTTGTGTCCTTGGGCAAAGCACTTAACGGACATTGCCTGAACCTGGCAAAATAATACTAAATTAAAGAAACGTGTAAATCATACACAACACACTGCAACAGCTCCGCGGTAACTTGCAGTGGGTGAGAGCGATTGTCCGTGATTTAACCCCCTTAGTTTTCCAAATCACGGAAATAAAAATAAATACCCTATCCTATCCCTATTATATTTGTGAGGGGTGTTTTAAGGTAAATTAGGATACTTTAGTTTATTTTTAGGTGTATATTAAACTTTTTCGATTTTCTGTAATATATGAAATGAATTGTTCATTCCAGTTCTAATGTAGTTTCCTGGCGTGTTTTACCCAAAAATTGCTACTGCATATCTAATGCATATCTAACACCTCTTAAATGTTTAATAAACTATTTCGTTTAATTTTTGTTACTTTTTTTAAAGAGGGGAGGGGGTAAAGCAGACTATAATTATTGTTGAGGCTTTTTCCGCAAGAAGATTTATTGTGGGTTTTGGGTAGCCGAATATTTTTTGTTCGCATAAAAATTCACTACGCGCAGCTTAAAAGCAACCGTTGGTTAGATCAAGTATATTAACCCAACGTCTCAGTCGTCGAGATAACAAACTCTTAAACGCAATCAGCACACTTTTAATATTTAGTTCTACATTCTACGAAACATAACATATGGACTGGGTCTCTACAGTTCAGATAACAAAACTTAAGTATCACAGTTATATTTTCCAAATATTCATTGTTAAGATTAATCCACAAATAAAACTCCGGTTTTCTGTTAATCCCAACACTTCATAAATCGATAGCCTAGTCCTAGTTGTTAGGCAAATATTTGCTTTAATTACAACATAGTTTAAGAATAGCTATTTCTAAACAGATTATATAAACAGGTTTTGCTAACAATGTGGCATTACGCAAGATTTTAAACAATAACAAACTTTCCTTTTTTTTAATTAAATTCATAATTTACAAAAATTAAAAACGATAATTTTAAAGCATTAAAAAATAAGTAAACACACGCTGGTATAAATCCTAAAACACATGGTACACTAATTGGTTGGCCCTATAAAATAAAAAGCAACGCGCACGCTATTTTCATACTAACAATTTTAAACCGCGGTAAAAGAAATAGAATAAAAATAAAGGTTAAACGAGCAAAGTATCAGGCGTTCCCTTTTTGGACAAACTTACTTTTTAAAACAGGGTTGAACGGTATCAGTGCAAAGATGTGCGATTTCTGCCTGGTATTGTAGTTTATCACAGCTCACAGGAAAACATGTTTCCGGTTTGCTTATGTAATCGTTAATATATGTTCTTATATAAAGGAATAATATTGTTTGGTTTTTACCTAAAGTAAATCGGTTAAAAAATCTTAGGGAGTGTTTAATAATTTGGTTGCGTAGCAGGATCTTAATGTATTATTGTATTCTTCGAATAGAGTTTTTTGTAATGTACTGTCAGTTAGTATACCAAATATAATAGTTAGGTCTACAGATAACAAATTAATTTGCAAAAAAATAGTATTACATTTTTATCTATTATTAAATAAACTCTAAAAACAAAACAAAAATACTTGTAATTGTTCAAACAAAAACTACCTCTGCGTCCTTAACAGTGACATACCTTAATCTATTCCCATCAATAACAGCAAACTGAAAATTGACAGTTGCATGCCCCTAGGTCTTTCATTATACGGGGTAAAGACAATTTATTTAACCCATTATGTTTTAAGGTGGTCATTGGTGCTTTTAAACTGTGCATTTCAGCAGTGCTGTTAAACTGTGCATTTTTTCAGTGCTGATTAGCATGTTACACTGTTACAGATGCACGGGAATGGTTGTTACTTACAAATCTAAATGGCAAAATATAAACTTACTTGCAAATGCTTTAAAGTTGGGACCAGTGTTATAATTACTAACGCCAACATTCCATTGGTTTTCCAGTAAGCATGGTTTCAATTTCCGAAACTTTGGCAATTAACCCCATCAACAGGAAAAATTAAATTTTAAATTAAAACTTTTAGTTATTGCTTATACATTTACCAAATATGTATATCCGTTAATAAATAAATAAGATATCGTTCATTTCCAAGCTTTAATACTAAAGCTTTACGACTATTTTATATTATTTTTACAGTATAGCTCTACCAGCTTTGTCTATAACGAATAAATCTAAACCATATGACCGTTTAGTATGCTAAGCATGCCCATCATGCTCTTGCACTGGATGATGATTGCATTTAGAAATTAAAATCCGCAGTCTTAGTGCGATTAGTGTTCGGTCAGAGAGAAGCATTATACATGGTGGTTAATTATCAAACGACTGGACATGTTTCGCAACACAAT
>CH003266.1:244773-349019 GCA_000149265.1 Ciona savignyi
TTTTCAAACTCCCCCGTTAAATGTCTCTTCACAAACGTTGTTTTGCCTGCAAGAAATATAACACTGAGGGTTGAGGAATTATATTAAATTTGTGGTTTTCATACAAAATCAGTGGGTTTGGTGCAAATTACCAAATGACACGCTTTTATCACTTATGTAAGAGAAGAAATAAAACTAGAGTCTCACAAATTAGAACCGAAAAACTCTACTTGTGGCCGATTTTTGGCCCTGTATTAAGATGTAGTATTACGATATAAGAAAAGCAACAGTAATATTTTAACAAAAATATTTAGGTACCGGTACATGTTTTTTCAATTCTATCCAAATGCCATGAATACTGAAAAGCAGTGTTTAGAAAAAAATATATGTGAATCTAAGAATAATCCTTATCACTATTAGCATTGCCTGTCAATTGAATTTTTGCAAGTAACTTTAGTTGACTCACCTACACCTCCGTCTCCAACCAACACCAATTTGAACACAGCATTCTGACCTTCTGTGGTTTGCATTATACAAGATTCTTTTAAACACCCAATAAACTTAAACAAGTGGTTTTTTGTTGGGACTTAAAAAATAAAAAAGTTAGCTTGGTGAAGCTTTACAATAACTAACATGTATGAAATATTTATATGTACACCTTGTACAGAAAATATACAAGTATGGAAGGTAATGATAGAGATACATTTGGTATAATATACATATTTATATTTACATCAAGAAAACATAAAAATAGCAAGAATTGGAAGATAAAGTATTTGTGTTTGACCAACTACAAAACAAAATCAAAAGTTTTTCCAATATATTCTTTAACCTCTCCAACATCATTTAATTTAGAATTAATTGAAATCAATCGATTTTCAAGTAATTCGAGGTTTTCAAAATGCAGTTTTCTCATCATATTTTCATGTTTTGTTTTTTTAATGGACATTTTTGCTTCCAATATTTGTGCATCTAGCTGTGACATTAAACTTTGATCGGTTTTGTGTTCCGACAGTTCGTGTTTCTTCTTTTCATTTATGTATTTTCTTTGCACTATACACTCGGGTAATAATGTAGTGGGAGGAATGTTAAATATAACGTTTTTAAGATATCGCTGCAAGACCTCAGAATTGACCTCGAGAGCGCTGTAAAAACGCTTGACAAACTGACGAACGCATTTGTTCAGTTCTTCCTTGCTATGAAAGTCTGGAAAACATTCTTCCAATGATGTAACTGTGGTAGGGAGCAAAGAGATGAATTCCTTGACACACTGGTTGAAAATAACATCGCCACAGTCTTCAGCGTTTGTCCCAAAATACTGCAACGTGAAAATTTCTTCTGATTCAAAATCTTCTTCTTCGTTTGGTGTTAAGATTATCTCTTCAGATTCAGTGTTACTAATTTCCATTTTTATTAAAAATAACTAAATTTACCAAGAACAATGACTTTTTAAAAAATGCAAAATTTTAGCTTTGAATTATCTATTCCAGTGAAATACAAAATCTTATTTTAAAACATGCTACAATTGAATGAAGGATTGCCAGGTTCGGCTGTTATATTCATAAGGTGATTATATTTTATAATAGAATTCTGACAATCCGCATTTTTTTTAAAACAAGATATATGCATTTCACCAAATTGGATATCTTAAAGTCTTTTATTAAAATTTAAATAAAATCTACTATACATGAATGCAAAAATGACCTATATAATGAGTTTTAGTTTATAAATTTGTTAAAAAATGGAAGAACCCTTATTGTAACATTGGTTCAAATAAACAGCCAATTCCCGATAAACTATTGTCATTTCGTAATCGCGCCGAATTCACATTTTTTTGTGACAGAGATTTAAATAAATGAACTTATTGAAATCGTTTGGGACAATACAAGCTCTGATACATTACGGTTAGCATTAGTTATGTGGTTGAGATTAGTGTTTCTTGATTGGTTTTTCACTTTTCCTCCCTAAGTGTTGCCCATAAATACCAAACTTAAACCCAACGGGGCCATAAGTTCAATCTTTTACCACAATGCAGCTCTAGCATGTCATTAATTGCAAATAGTTAAAATGTATGTCATAGTTATAACACAATATATATAAATTCAATTTATATATTTTAAGACTCTTTATATAATCTTATAGCCGCATGATTTTTTTTATCAATTTTTATTAATGTTATTTATCTCGCACCCACCGTCGGGTTAGCGGATATTTTGCAGTGTGTTGTGTATGATTAAAACGTTCTTTTAATTTAGGTAGAACCCATTATTCCACTCAGTTCAGGCAATGTCAAAAAGTGCCTTTCCCAAGGACACAATGAACCATCAACGATAAGTTTCGAATCTGCAACCTTCGGCCTCTTACTAATCTAGGATTTGCATGTCTACACATTAGATTTCTTTGAAAATTAAAAATGGAACTTTTAAAGATAAATATTGTTTTTAATTTATACTGTTATAAAAAGTATTTGATAAGTATAGTAATTCTAACACACCTTTGAATTTTAGCCTATAATTTTAATTCATAATTTATAAAATAAAAATTATTTGTATGTCTTTTTGCACCGTTTGTTAAGTTATAAGGAGGCAACACATAAATCCAAAGGACCTTACTTTAGTACGCAGTTTTCATTTTTTAGAAGAAACTTGACAGGCCGTTAACTTTCTTGTTAGGCCGTAAACTTTCGCTAAAAAAACAGCTAAAATATTAGCATATAATAACAGCGAAAATATCGAAATTTAACCTAAACTAATATTTGTTATTACACACATTATACAGACCTTGTTTAACTTAATTTTACTACAAAATTATGTAACGAAACTGGTTCAAGCGTGGTTAAACCGCTTTTTCATCCAGTAAAATCTGGTTGAACACTAGAGAGCGTGAAATGACATGCTTGAAGTTTAACACAGAAATAAAACGTGGTTTCGGCCTGTAGGAAATCCGTGTTTTTGTCATTATTTAATATGTACCGGGTGTTATCTTTAGTTCCATGTGACTTCCCCTTTCACACGGTTGTTAAACCGCTTTAACGCGGCCGCAAGGTCAAACACTTCCTGGACTTCCTATTTCTCAGATAATGCCATGCCTCTTTGTTTTGCAAACATGAATATATCTAACAGTTTAGAACCATGGCTCCTGCAGTAAACATGCAGAGAAGCCGAGTTCAGTGTTTATTAAGTCGTGCCCGCATTTAATGACTTAACCATGAATGCGTGTTTCATTGTATCTGCATTTGGTCAACAATAAAAGAACCTTCCGTGATGGAGTCTGGATTGCGAGAGTAACAAATTAGTACAGGTAGCAACAAAAGACCCAAACAAACTAGCAAAACGCTACAGTGGTGAATCTCCAATACGTGTTTGAACACGCAGGACTATCTCAGATTAAATTAAGTGTTCTGGAAGGAAAGAGGCATTCGCATTGGCATAATTGAACTAATCTCCCCACAACAGCACTCTGAAATCAGTTACAGAGTCTACTTTCAACTTCACAGCTGGTCAGACGAAAGAAGGGTGCTTCCATTGATCACAGTGCAACTGGATTGTCTACACGCCAAGCTAAGCCCATGTTTGTATGTCTGAACTATTTTACTGGGGACATTTCATAAGCCTTTGAAACTATGGCGTCCTCTAGCTACAAGAGCTACATCAATGCTCTTGCGAGGCGCAACTGTTGGTGCTCTTACAGAGCGCGTAATCCAACAGGATACAGGACTGTATATACAACCAGCTACGCTTATGTCGGCATGTCTGGATTATTTTGCTTGGGCTACGAGACCGACTATTTTTATCGCCCAAGGAACGATTGACCAACACTACATTTGAAAGCTCTATATTGTAAAGACCGAACTTCAAAGATATCCCCAAGCTGAAGTTCCAAGAATTCTACTTAATTAAACCCCGTTTCCAGTTGTTCTCGATGTTCTACTACGATACAAGTTGGACTTGTTTGCCATTATCGTATGTATCGTCGCCACGAATTTCCTACAATGATTTCTAGACCTCATATTGGATTAATGGTTTACAAAATTCAAAACAGTTTTTCGGGGAAGGCAAGGTGTGTAGGAAATCCGTGTTTTTGTCATTATTTAATATGTACCGGGTGTTATCTTTAGTTCCATGTGACTTCCCCTTTCACACGGTTGTTAAACCGCTTTAACGCGGCCGCAAGGTCAAACACTTCCTGGACTTCCTATTTCTCAGATAATGCCATGCCTCTTTGTTTTCAAAATGAATAATATCATACAGTTTAGAACCATGGCTCCTGCAGTAAACATGCAGAGAAGCCGAGTTCAGTGTTTATTAAGTCGTGCCCGCATTTAATGAATTAATCATGATTGGTGTTTCATTGTATCTGCATTTGGTCAACAATAAAAGAACCTTCCGTGATGGAGTCTGGATTGCGAGAGTAACAAATTAGTACAGGTAGCAACAAAAGACCCAAACAAACTTATCAAAACGCTACAGGCCTATACAGCCATTAATTATCAACGAAACTGTTTAATTTTATAAAATTAATCACTTTATATCAAATAAGTTTTACCTTAATTTGACTTTACTAAGGCGAAAAAAAATTAAATTGGATTTTCGCTGATAAAAGTTGATATTTATCACGTGACCTAAAATATTTTACTTCCCGCCACTTTCCAAAAGTGACACCCCATCCAAACGTATCTAAAAAAATTAAATATAATATCGCAAGGATACCATTATGAATGAACGTTGGGACATTATTAAAAATAATTTAGGATAACGTTATTAGCCCAAAAAGAGCAACTGATTTAAGTTTTTAATTTTTTTATTTGTCCCCTTCGACTACAAAAGATTTTAATTTCTTCTTTTTTTTAAAGATATTCTTTTTTTATTATTTTTATTTTAGGTGACTGGCATGATTAATCGTCAGTTGTCCAGCAAGAAGGAAATATGCAAATAAGTTAAAACGTTCAGAAATGCTAACTGAGATGCTGTCTATTTGCATTGACTCTTCTTTTACAAAAAAACAGGACCCCAGTACACCACAGACAATTTAATAGTGGCTACAATCAAGTGCAAACAACCAACAAATATTAATCTTATTAATCAACTTTGGTTCTGGAAATATGATGTTATCAAGGCCGTATTGCTAATAACGTTTAGAAATAATAATATTTTTTAATTAACGCCACTACCATTTATTAAATCTGACAGGTTATATTTTTACGAAAGGGAATTTTGTACATAAGTTTTGAGGTCAGCGCTAAAGCCTTGCACCGAATATGTAGAAAGTTCGTGATTAACATATCCGGAGTAGAATGCTTGGAAGACGCGCAGTGTCAATCAATGTCCTGGTTTAAAAAATGATTTAGTTTAGTTTATTTTTTTGCACCTTCGTTACAATAAAGAAGAATAGAACATTTTTTTAAATGAGGGAAACAGGATGAAACGGCAAAACTACAATAGTTAAAACCTCTTGAAACCCTCACTGGACTGTTGTCTTTGAATTAAAGGGTTTCGGAATCGAAACTGGTCTTGATCGGAAAACCTCCGATTTTCGGTTCGACTGACAAACCATTTCGTTCCCTATTAGGATAGAATATTCATGTCTATCCACGTGAATGGGAAAACCAGGAAGGGTTAACACACGTGCAACCCGTCAGATCACCCTCGCGCCTACCGTCGGGTTACCGGAGCTAATATACAGTGTGTTGTATATGATTCACACGTTTCTTTAGTTTTGTAGAACTCATTAATTTTCGGTTGAAAGGCGTCGCACTAAACCACCAGACTAAACAGTTGGAATGCTTCGATGTCGGTACTTCTATCATACAAGTTTTATTTTAAAACGTCGCACTCATTCCGTATATATTTATATATAAATAGTTCGAATAAGCCTAGTGAACAACAAAACATAAATAAAAGTTGAAGTGAGATATTTACAGATCATCCTACATATATTCTATTATTTGACAACATTTAGCATCGAATGGATATTGCACGATGGTACCTACGGACGAGAATATGTACAAACGTAACCATAGAAAATATACAATAATACATATTAACAACACGTCACAACTTAAATTGTTCCCCGCCCCGTGTCAGTTAAATCTAAGTTGGTGAGTGAGCTCCCACTAGCGGGCTTGCTGTCTGATTCGGTTACGTCCGTCAGGTGGTGCCATCGAGCTTGAGGCTTGTTGCTCATTAGGTCCCTCCAGTGTTCGAATTCGTCACCGCTAGAGTGGGGACCAATTTCAAGGTATCCGATTGCTTCTTTTCTATCTAATCGGTTGAGTTTTACCCTGGATGGGGTACGATAAACATAAAAAAGTTTATTCATTCCGTTATACAAAATAGGTAATACAAACTGTAGGACTTGGGGAACATTAGCCAAGATTAAAGTCCGACCCATTTAGCTTGGTGGGTTACACACAAATTGTGCGTCGCCTTTCAGCCAAAGGGTTTCTGGTTCGAAACTGGTGGCAAACTTGTCGTTTATATCATTGTGTACGGAACTTGAATCGAGTAGATTAATGGACTCTACTACATTTAAGGAACGTCTATATTATACACAACACACTAAATAGCTCCGGTAACCCAAATGTGAGTGCAAGATGATCTGACGATTTCCTGTGTGATAACCCCCTTGAGTTTTCCCATTCCCTAGGATAAACATAATTATCCTATCCTATCATTTATAATTCAGTTAAGAAGCAGAAAACTACAGAATCATCGATATTTCCCGCCCTGATACTTGTAGGAAGTGACGTCATGCATAAGATATGGACACAACGTGGAACAACCGATCGATATATCGAGTGATCATTATACTCGGGTAATCTCTGATGATTCTGCGCATTGTTCTTCCCAGCTCGCTGAAGCTTAATTAGCACCGTAGGGGGGGAGGTTTGCCGGATGACGTAATTATATTACAATTATTTTTTAACCGAGAGTCAAAAGTTTGAAACCATGATGGGCTTGCTATGATAATACACTTTTTATAGAATTTGTATATGTATCGGTTGCGTTAACCATTTGGCTGCAGGTGTTTGACACTTTTTTTACTGAGCCAAGTTTCGAAACCACGATAGACTCGTTGGACCGATTTTGTATGGAAATGGCCAATGTATCCGTCGCGTTAACCATTCGGCCACACGAGCCCGACCTTCACCGCTAAAAATAATAAAATTATCCTCACCCCGTTTCGTGCACTACATGGAATTGCATTTCAACTTGAGGTAAAACGTCCAAGGGGACGGCGAAGTTAATGGCTTGGTTGTAAGTTGGGTTGCACGTTCGACGTTTAGTTGAAGTTTTCTTTTTCTTTAGGATGGTTCCATCGTGCCACACGGCGACGCGAATGTACGGGTCTGAACATAGCTGAGTTTGAACTTTGGTGTGGGTAGAATGTTCATTGTTTTGTTTGGTCGTGTTACCGTCCGTCCGGTTAGTCTGGCGGTTTATTGCGTCGCCTTTCTATCGAAAGATTGCAGGTGCGATACTGGTCGCTAGCTAGTCGGTTGTGTCTTTGGGCAATGCACTTTACGGACATTGCATGAACCCAGCGGATTATTGGGTTCTACCAAATTAAAGGAACATGTGAATCATACACAACACACTGGAATATCTCCGTTAACCCGACGATGAGCGCGAGGCGATCTGATGATTGCCCGTGTTATAACCCCCTTGGTTTTCCCACTCACGGGGATAAACATGAATATCCTATCCTATAGCAAAATGTCAGGGGTAAGTTGTTACGAAAAAAAAGTTTACGTGAAAAAAAGTTTGCGAATCATTGGCATAGTTGGTTGATAATATCCCTTAGCATTTTCCGACGTCACAAAAATGGTTAGTATCTATTAACCTGGTGGTCTCGAGTCTCCGTCGTTTCCAATTTCCTTCAAATGCCTCGCTTTCAACAAGACGACGGTGAGTTTTTCAGCGCTGGGGAGATACCCTAGTCTGAGAAGAATGTCACCGGCTTTTCTCGGGGACTTCTATAAATGTAATACACGGTTTAAACGGGAAAAGTATTGTACATTTCAAATTAATTTTATTATTTTTTTGCCCCCATAAAAAATAACATCAAATGAAAAAACAACAAAGTATCAGGGCAAGATAGCAAAACAAACAATTGTCGGATTTCTATCAATTATATAATACACGAGTTTATACGGAAAAAACTATTGTACGCTGCGAATTTATTTAGCATAGTTTATTATTTTTGCCCTACAATAAATTAACAGCTGATGATATAGCACAAATCAGGGAAAGACGGCAAAACCTGTTCCTGTGTCGTGATTTTAATACAGGGCATGAAATACATGAAGTAAAACTAAACTAAAAACGAACAGTCTTGAAACGTGTCGTTAAAAAGAATATAAATGTTAAAAAAATATGAATATTAAAAAAATAAATAAATAAATAAATAAAATAAATAATAAAAAAGGGAATATAACAATTAAATATACCGAACATGTTATTCGAAGTATTACATTGCACAAATAGAATGATCGCTTTACCTCTCCTAATTGCTCAAAACTTCGGATTTTCCTCCACAAATCGACTTTCGAGTCCAAATTGAGTTCGTCCAACCTTTGTTCGACGACACCGGTGCATTCGTCACGCGAAAATTGATCGTAATCGAAGAATTTTATCTGCGACGAGGAGGAAATAATTGATGGGACGTAAGGGTGATGAATAAATCATTAACTCAATCAAAAACCTGAGTAAAAAAGGATTTTGTTTCGTTCGTGTTTTAGGATAGGATAGTGAACGATATTCATGTTTATCCACGTTGGTGGGAAAAGCAAGGGGATTAACACACGTGCAATCGTCAGATTACCTCGCGCCCACAGTCGGGTTACCGGAGCTATTGCAGTGCGTTGTGTATGATTCACAGGTTTCTCCAATTTAATATAACCCATCATTCCAATAGGTTTGCACAATGTCTGTTAAGTGCCTTGCCCAAGGACACAACCGACTAGCTAGCCACCAGTTTCGAATCTGCCAAATTCGGTCGAAAGGCAACGCATTAACCCAACAAACTAATCAATTGGGCACATTTCCGACACTGGTACGGTCGTGTGGCCGAATGGTTACCGCGACCGATTCATATACCGACTCCTATACAAAAACGGTCCTTGTCACGAGCCCATCTAAGGTTCAAAACTTGGCTCGGTTAAAAAAAATAATAAAAAAAGTTCGACACTTGAAAGGCGTACAACGTTTAAAATAGACTTTGGAACAAACTTGAACGGTTTTCTTTGGGATCTCGTGCGCAGGTACTTCATACGAAAAATGTTCTTGGAATAGTGGATCCGCCGTTCGTCGTATTACCTGACTCTGCTTCTCCGTGTGCCCGGGTAATATATTCACTGTGCAGTATGGATCGAACATGCCTGTTTGCCGAATATTGGATGTTTAAAGTTAGAACATTAGGATAGGAAATTCATGTTTATCCCCGTGAATGGGAAAACCTAGGGGTTAACACACAGGCAATCGTCAGATCACCTTACGCCCACCGTCCGGTTACCAGAGCTATTGCAGTGTGTTGTGTTTGATTAACACGTTTCTTTAATTTAGTAGAACCTATCAATCAATTGGTTTAACGCAATGTACGTTCAGTGCCTTGACAAATCAAGGACATAACCGACTAGTTAGCGAGTGTCGAACCTATAACCCTTCGGCTCAAAGGCGATGCACTAACCCACGGTCAGATATTTCATGTGGAAATTTAAATAGTTTGAAAAACGAAATCTATATAAGTTGGTTATGTGAATTGGGCATGATTTCCCCTTGCGGTCCATCTACATCTATATATGCTTGTATGTATATCACTATATCATCGGTTGAATGAAATGCACTTAAAACACCCACTGGCATGGTTTTGAGGCTTGAGATATCTCGCTTGGTTGACGAAGATCTTGAGGATATTGAATTTCCTGTCATATTCGATGGTGAAGAAAACTTGGGGAGGTCGCTTGTGAGATGGGGAATCCTCCTGAGGAAAAAAAGTTATTTTTTTTTTATTATTATTTTTTTGCCGGGCTAGGTTTTGAACCTATGATGGGCTCGTCACTATGATCGCTTTAATATTGTTGATATGTGGCGTTGACCATTCGACCACATGACCGTACATAAAATACACGATTCGTAGACATCGAATGAGATTTATGTCTACGTAAAACCTTCTGGAATCCAAATAAATAAACGTCAACTCGTTTGGTGACGCGCCAGGATTTTATTTTGCTTTTTTGTATTTTTTTTATCAACCGGGCCAAGTTTCACTTCACTAGGTACGCCTTCTATAGGATACTGTATAAAAATCGGTCGCGTTAACCTTTCGGCCACACGTAAGGGTGCTGTTCCGCTTATATAGTATACGCACTAAAGTTCTATAGAAGTCATTATATGCGTTTAGTGTCTAAATAATACATTAACACTTCGGTGGTATGGCCAATTGGTTAACACGGCTGATACATATACCAACAACAGTGGGCGCCGCTTATTATGACCACGTATAATATGACCAGTCGCTTATTATGACCAATTTGGTCCGGAATTTCTTCATTTAAAATTCTCCGTTTAATATGGCCAATTTTCGGATAATATGACCAACATTTTCCCCATCTATCTTGCTTGATTGCAGGATAAGAAAAATGGTCTTTGGGACGAGCGATCATGGGTTCAAACCTTGACCCAGTTAAATAGAAACATTACATTTACTACTGTATGAATGGTAAAAATGTTACAGTGTTTTATATTGGTGCATGCGTTGTTTACTTTATGAAGGCCTCGTAGCCAACTCTTTATAATAATTAACTGTCGCCTTTATCGTTATCTTTCCCGCCAAAATCGTTCGACTTTACCGCCTATTATATTTTATATGACTTGTTCTAGTATGTTCTGGTGGAATTGTGTTTCTATTCTGCTTACATCAATACAAGCATGTTATACATAGCGTTGAGAGCTGCTGACTACAGGTTATCGAGAATCCCACTTTAAAGTGTATTTTTTTACACAAATTTTTTAAAGTTTTTTTTCAAATACAAACATTTTTATTGAACCAAATTGGGGAGTGGGTCAGAACTGAAAAAATGAGTGAGGTAATTGTCACTAGTATAACCGTGTGAACGCTATTGTGCGTGGGCTTATAACATTTGTCTTTTGTTTATTGTTTGAAAGGCCTTACTTGCCTAACAAAAACTAAATTTTGTTTACTTTTTGAATATTTCAGCTACCAAACAAGATAATGCAACTTAATGTAAAAACATTGAAAAGTCAAGCTGTATACGATAGGAAAAAGGCCTTACTTGCCTAACAAAAACTAAGTTTTGTTTACTTTTTGAATATTTCAGCTACCAAATAAGATAATGCAACCTTATAAAACATGGAAAAGTCAAGCTGTATACGACAGGAAAGATCATACGCAGCTCAGATAAATCAATACCCATGCATATGGAATATTGATGGTCCTGATTGCATAGTGCTTTTACAGAAAAGTAAATTTATGTTTAATAATGTAATAAAATTGTTCAAGAATTGAAAATAAAAATCTTTTTCGAAAATCTGCTATAGAAATATTATTTTAGGAAAAAGTGCTGTGAAATTTTATACAATGTTATAACAATTGTTCAAAATTGAAAAATATATATTGTTGTAATGCGACATGAAAATTCTTACGTATCTCAAATATATCAATACCGATGCATATAGCATATTGACTTTGCTGATTACAGCAATATCACTGCGCTGTGGAAAATCAGTTACAATACAGTATTTTTACATAGGATAGGATATTTATGTTTTTCCCCGTGAATTGGAAAACCAAGGGGTTAACACACGAGCAATCGTCAGATCGCCTCGCGCCCATCGTCGGGTTACTGGAGCTATTGCAGTGTGTTGTGTATGATTCACACGTTTCCTTAATTTGGTAAAACCCTCTATTTCGCTGGGTTCATGCAAATCCGTTAAGTGCGTTGCTCAAGGACATGGCGACCAGTTTATTACTTGCAACCTTTCGATTGAAAGGCGACGAACTTAACCACCAGACTAACCGGCCGGACATAAAAGTAAAAGCTGTGACGTTTAATATAAAAATGATAAAATTAAAATTGTTTAGAAATGGAAACTATATTGTTGTATTACGTCACCTGTCCACTAAAGTCGTCGGAATAAAGTCTCGGATTAATGGAACCAGGGTCGATAGGGGCGTACATGGAACTCTTTTTCTCCCAATCTGAAAATTAAAAAATTAACTTTTAAGGGAGAACACTAAAATGAGGGAAATAGGGAAACTGCTCACTAAAATTATGGAAACTGATTCTTATACCCCGTCTTAAACTCTAATCTTAACCCCAGAACTAACAGTAACTTTAATGTCAGTCGTCAAATCAACTCTAACATAGAGCTATTATTTCTCCCAATCTCAAAATAAAAATATCAACTTTTAGGGCCAAAGTCTCTTTCTGCGTTGCTTTTTGTTTAAAATAACTCAATGAAAAACGTTGCCTTAAAAATGGGCAAAACTAAGGGGAAGGGGAAAAGGAAAAGAGGAAAACTGCTTACTAAAACTATGAAAAGTAATTCTAACCCTACTCTACACAATAATCTCAACCCAATAAATAATGCTAACTTCTCCAAAAGTAATGCTTAACTCAACTCCAGAAATAATGCTAACTTTAACGCCAGGCCTAACATCAACCTTAAAATCATAATCGTTCTACCGATTAGTCAAGTGGATTAGTGCCTCGCCTTTCAGCCGAAGGGATGCAAATTCGAAGCCCTTTTGGTTTAAAATTAAGATTCGGCCATAAGATAAAACATCCTTGACAAATGCTGGAAAAAACATGTTTCGTATCAAATCAAGCTTTTCCCGGCCATTATCAACTTTCTGTTGTTTTTTTAGTCCATTTAAAATAGGAAGCAAATACTTTTAGATATAAATTTCAAGATTAGAATATTTCGGAAAATGCCGAAAATGGCATGATTTTAAGCTAATTCCATCCTACATAACAGTTGCACTGTTTCATATTCAACAAAGCGATACTTCCCCAACGACCTCTCTCATTGGGATCTGTTGCTTTCCGATTAGGAACCACGAATTCTTGGGAAGTACTCGTTGACGCCTTCAGCTCTCGACTCGTGAATTGCTGTCCCGGTACTGGCGCTCTTATAAAGGTGGCGCCTGCGTACGGGTACTTTGGCATCATTTCCGGTCTCTCTCGGTGTCCATACTTCTTCCACAGCCTCCCACATCTATCCAAGTATTCCGTGTCCCTTTGTCTCTTCTTTATTACGTAATAAATAACCCACGCGAGAAGCGCGGCGCCCAAGACGCTCACGATGCAGATTCCAGCTACAGCACCGCCCGATAGCGCGGCCATGACGTAATAGTTCCCACAATTACGTCACAAGGCAAAAAAGTCTCATCATTTTAAACTAATTCTTGTAAACATTAAACCACTTCTTGACCGTTCAAAATCTAAAACACAAAATGTTTCGTTTAGTAAATCTATTATTTCAGGCGTTTGGTTTAGTTTATTCATTTTTGCCTCAGTATTAACTAATGGCAAATAAAGCAAAACCACGACACAGGAAAAGGAAAATACGGCAAACCAACATTAGTTAAAAAACGTTATTTAAAAGAAAATGGATTTAACCAAATTAATATAGCGGACGCGGCCTCCAAACCTAGGTTTAAAACTAAAAGCAAAAACACGGCACAGGAACAGGAAAAGATGGCAAAACGAACAGTCGTTAAAAAACGTTATTTTAAAGAAATTGGATATACCTGAATAAATATACCGGACTCGGCCGCCAAACCTGGGTTTAAAGATAACTATACATTACAAATAGGTTGGGCTAGCACCTTGATTTAATATTATTCTGTATGCTGAGTATAGAGTGACCAATGGCTATTATTATTGGATTTCTTAAAATCGATTGGAAAGTATGACGTAGGCCCGAAAATAGAAAATGTAGAAATAACAATCAATATTACGACTGGCCACCTGAGATATTTGAAAGAAATTAACAAAATTGTGTAAAAATAATGTCAGACTTTTGTAGAATTTTAAAGGTTGTTTTTGCTGGCTTTATTAATAAGTTTAGTTTAATCATTTATTATCCTAGTATTAAATCAATAAAACAAATCACGGCACAGGAACAGGAAAAACGTCAAAACGAACAGTCCTTAAAACATGTGATTAAAAAAAGATAAATACTAAATATAAAGGACACGGTCGCCAA
Organism: Ciona savignyi; assembly: GCA_000149265.1. NCBI lineage: Eukaryota > Metazoa > Chordata > Ascidiacea > Phlebobranchia > Cionidae > Ciona > Ciona savignyi. Next base: position 258,984 of record CH003266.1, read on the forward strand.
ACGTAAGCAAGATTACAATAATAAACTTGAATGTTACAAACTAGCTGAACATAAACAAGACAGGTTAATGGTACATTGAATTGGGTCAGTTTATCTAAAATTTAACACAGTTTTGAGTTATAATTGAGAGAATAATTTCAACGCTACACTTAACTATTATGAGTATTTTAATATTTTCTTCTTTTGGTACTGCCCGAATTTTAGGGCAACACTAAAAAGAGAGAAATAGGAAAACTACTCAATAAAACTATGGAGATTAATTTAAACACTGCCCTAGACACTAATCTCAACCCAAGAATTAATCATAACTCCAACCCCATGTTTAAAACTAACTCTAATGTCATAATATTCATTTTAGTGTGCAGTTTCCCACTTTCCTTCCTTTCAGTTTTCGCTGCATTTTACGATACATTGGATTATTAGCGCTCACATAGTGAAGAGACGACGATTCCAATTAATTTCATGTCGTCATAAAATCAATTGTATCGTCATATAATATACCAGTGCTTTTCAACCGTGTGTATTGTACATCATCGGTGGACCAAACTTTTTAAAGTTAGCGACTATACTAAGGTGTACAAAAGTGTACAACATATTATAAAACAATATAGTGAATTTATTGTCATACCTGTGTATGATTATAAATTGACAGAACTATTATTCTGACCTAATTATACTAAATATTTTCCTTAACAGGTGTTTTTTCATTAATTTGATACAATTTTAGTGTATAATGTTGTTAAAACCGGAGTGTAGCCTACAAGCTTTTAAGTAAAAGTTCAAAGTATGTACGATTTCAAAAAATGTTGATAAACACTGATATATATATCATATATCATATACGAAAATATCATTGCTTCACCTAACTATCAAGACATAAATATAAACTGTTGGTTAATGAACTCGTAAAAGCTACTCTTTTCTTGATTATACACTACAGCGTTGACTTAGGTTAAGCGATTAAGGGATGTAAGATCATTAATCTTTAAATGCGACAGTAATCTAAAATGAAACTTAAATGTGAAATTTTAAATAACTAGCTATATTTTACTGTCTCTTTCAGGTTATATTAGCATATTACACAACTCTAATAGGAAATTCTTGCCAAAAATTACATTTGGGGCGAAAGCCCAGCCAAGTTCTAACTATTACATCTGTTCGTTACTTTACATGGGACTTATGATCACAAAGCAAAAAGGAAGTTAACCTTATACCGGAATCTGTGTAATAAATAATAGATTTCATGTTTACCTTTGACCACGACATGTATTTCCTTTAGTTCAGTTATGCAGCACATATTTAGCTGATTAAAACTTTAATGTAATAGCTGAAAATCGTTTTTACTACACACTTTTAAAGTTTTTTTGACAGAGTTTCTATCCATTTAATTTTTTAGGTTGGGTTAAAAATAATATCTTTTCTACAACTTTCCATGTTAGCTTGAATGTGAAAGCTAATTATACTATTAACTTTAAATTACACTCAGACTTTTCTATATACTGCCTACACAGTTTTAATTACTTTGTTATATTGCTATTTCCTCTAATAACATTATGCTATGTTTAGCTTTTTAGTAACTCATATCACGTTTTGATAGTTTTGGTACATTTCTACCGAAATATACAGACTCTACTGTTTTAGATTTATCCTGCTGAAAGGAAATCTCTCTAGATTAATTACGTATGTACGTAATGCCTTGTCTACACAAGACAACACCATATGTTATTACTTAGACAGGATAACAGACACTGCCTACATATTTGTATATAACTAACCTAAAACTACAGCTCTAAACATCTAACAAATGTTTATGTAATTGTGAAATTACCAGCACATGCAATACCGAGCAGATTCTTTAGCGCATTTTCTAATTATACAACTGCAGCACAACCTTCCAATATTAGCGCACAAGAATAGATTTCGGGATATCACACCGACTGAGGTGGTAAACTTAAGAGCGCCAACCTACTCTGCGTGAATGCGCGTGAGGATATCAAACAGGAAGGCAACAGGCCTGTGATGGTTAGCGGTTTGAAGCCAACAATGAGGCAGTCTCTTTTAACGGAAGCCGGTTGCAGTGATTGATGGTGAACTCGTTCCCAGGGATTTATCCAGCCATTTAGGCCCAAATTATCAAAGTTATACGATCTCTAAAAGTTTTTTGAATTCTTAAAGTTATTTGAATTATCAAAGTTATTCGAATTATCAAAGTTATCTAAATTATCAAAGTTATTCAAATTTTTAAAGTTATTCGAAATATCTAAGTTATTTGAATTCTCAAAGTTATCCGAATTATCAAAGTTGTTCAAATTCTTAAAGTTATTCGAATTATCAAAGTTATTCGAATTATTAAAGTTATCTGAATTATCAAAGTTATTCGAATTCTTAAAGTTATTCGAATTCCCAAAGTTTTTTGAATTCTCAAAGTTATTCGAATTATCAAAGTTATTCGAATTATCAAAGTTATTCGAATTCTTAAAGTTTTTTGAATTCTCAAAGTTATTCGAATTATCAAAGTTATTCAAATTATCAAAGTTATTTGAATTCTCAAAGTTATTCGAATTTCCAAGGTTATTTGAACTCTCAAAGTTATCTTTGAGGCTTTTCGAGTTACCTTATAGATAATATATTTTACACGGAGCAAACGGCGCTAACTTAAATGGACAAGTGTGGTTAACTGTCAGGGTTAGGATATGATGTTCATGTTTATCCCCGTGAATGGGAAAACCAAGGGGGTAAACCCATTGGCAATGGTCAGATCACCTCGCGCCCACCGTCGGGTTACAAGAGCTATTGCAGTATGTTGTATATAGTAGAACCCATTAATCCGCTGGGTTTAGACATTGTCGGTTAAGCGCCTTGTCCAAGGACACAACCGACTATCTAGCCAACAGTTTCGCACTTACAAACGTTCGGTTGAAAGGCGTCGCACTTAACCACCAGACTAACCGGTGGTTAATTAAGGGTTGGATATCAAAGTTATCTTTGAGACTGACCAAGTAACGAGACCGGTAATACATTTTTACACGGAGAAAAATATATGTATGGCCTAAGTTGAATGTATAAGGGTGGTAAAGTTAAATTTATCAGAGCGAATGGATAAAGGTGATTATAGTTGTAAGTGTGGTTAATTTTACGTCGTTAAGGAGGTTTTATATGGATAAGTGTGGTCAAATGAATATGAGAGGTTAAATCTAAGGCTAATGGATGAAACCGAATGAAAAAGAGTGGTTTAATGTATCTTAAGGGCTTAAAAATTCCCATTATTGTTCGGATAACATATTCCAATGAGGACTAGGTAAAATAAACCGCATTGCGCAAATGTGAAACAGTAACAGCTGCCTGCAGATACAACCCAGTTATATATAACCGGTCACGTCGGATACTAAATTACTCGTGGTTATAGGACAGGATATTCATGTTTATTCCCGCAAATGGGAAAACCAAAGGTGTGGAAATCGTAAGATTGTTTTGCACCCACCGTCGGGTTACCGGAGCTATTGCAATGTGTTGTGTATGGTTCACACGTTCCTTCAATTTAGTAGAACCCAATAATCCGCTGGGTTCAGGCAATATTCGTTAAGTGCTTTGCCCAAGGATACAACCGACTGTGATAAGGTTGCAATAAACACATTCAATCTTGCTCCCGATACCTTTCCGAAGTTATTTCAATGTTTGAAGTTCCTTTTTACGTTACCAGTTTTCGAGCCTTAATTAAGTGACCACTAAGAAACATATAGTGAAATGTCAGGTATTACCGTCTTGAGCTTGTTTTTATTTTAACCCAGTGAAATGATGTTAAATTTAAGGAACGTCTGAATTATACACAACACACTAAAATAGCTCTGGTAACCCGTCGGTGTGCGCGAGGTGATCTGACGATTGCCCGTATGTTAAGCACTTTGGTTTTCCCATTCACTTTTAATTCTGTTAGTTATCCTAAATGTGGGATCGTGTAACAAAATGTTTCTTGTTGCGAAAGAATATCAAAAATATGACTTGTATATTAATATTTATAATATTTTTTTCTTTAATTTAACTTTTTTACTGATATAAGTTTAGAACCTATAATGGGGTCTTTACTTGTGAAGCATTCTATGAATCTGTCGCGTTAACCATTCGGCCACACATGCTGTATATGAATCGGTCGCGCTAACCATTCGCCACACATGCTGTATATGAATCGGTCGCGCTAACCATTCGCCACACATGCTGTATATGAATAGGTCGCGCTAACCTTTCGGCCACACATGCTGTATATAAATCGGTAGAGCTAACCATTCTACCACGCGACCGTTTAATAATATATTATCTTTTGCACCTTTGCAATAAAAAGCTTGTATTGAAACTAGAACAACGCGATTAGAGCTAGCGTGGTTTATTCTTGAAAGGAAAATACGCATGTCGGTAAAATATCAATATTTTATCAACATATACCTTCGTATACGTTCCTACTGTAACGCTTTACAAAATTGAAAATTTGAGATGGATTACCACATGCTTATTTGGTCTGCAAATATTTGAAATATAGAAGCGTTTTACATCGTCATATTAAGGAGCATTCTCTTTTGTGCCATTTTCGATTTTCGTGAGCTTTTTGCAACCTTTGGTGTTCTGCGCGGACGTTTCTCTGCTGTGGAGGTTAAAGTATCCGGCTCCATTACTTTAACCGTGACATTGGACGATTTGGGAGGAGTTTTGAACACAATTTCGTTGTCTTCCTTGTCAATGAGCATCTCTTTAGTGACATCTAGCGTCGAGTCGGCAGTTTGATTTAAAGCATTTTTTCCCTCGTTTTCTAATGACGTAACTGTGAAGGATAATACAACTTAACCATTGGCAAAACACGACAGCAGCTATAAATCAGGGACCGTTTTGTTACAGCCGTGTTAGTATAACGGTTAAGGTTAGTCATGATCTCAATCATACACAACATCTTTCAATGGCTCGGGTAACCCGACAGTGGGGATAAGGTACTCTGACGATTTGAAGGAGGCACTTATCGAATATTGAACCCAGTGGATTAATGGATTCTACCAAATTAGGAACATGTGAATCATACATATAACACACTGCAATAGCTTCGGTAACCCGACGGTGGGCGCGAGGTGATCTAAGGATTGCCCGTGTGTTAACTTGGGTTTTCCATTCCCATGGATAAACATCAATATCCTATTCACCCATCTATCATCCACCATTAATTATCTATGGGGCTTAATTATGGGTTTGTTTTAATTATCTATGAGGTTTAACTGACATGGTGGCAATTAAAACATCACTATTCCACACGGAAATACAAAAATGTTTTAAAACAGCATTTTATAACAAACTGTTTCTTTCTGCATTAGAATATCAAAAAACATGACCGACATAATTCAAGCTTAAAATAGAGGAAAATGTTAAAATTACCAGTAGGCGGAGGTGGCAATTTCCTTGGTGGGGGCTTCCAATCTGGGTTGGTTTTCAACTAAAAAACATTAGTTTATCAAGGACTAAAAATTTGTGATCAACGATTTTTGTAACTTTTAAAAATGAGCGAGTGAAATAACATGAATTAAAAGGTTTTATACTGTTGGTCCCCAATACTGTAGTGGGTTTGTGCATTACCAGAAGGGTTGCAGGTTCGAAACTGGTAAATACCTAGTTGGGTGTTTTAGCTAGCATCGCATGAATCCAGTGGAATAATGGGTTTTACTAAAATTAAAAAATACTGTCTTAATTATACAACACAGAATACACCGCAATAGCTGCAGTAAACGAATGGTGGACGCAAGGTAATCCTACGATAGCTTGTGTGATAAAAAATTCACCATTCAATGGAGATAAACATAAATATCCTACCGTATCCTGATTAATATGCACAAGATTAACTCCAATCCCCAAAACGGTACTTGTATAAAACATGGTTGAACAGTCGTTCGGCCACAAGTTATGACTTACGTTCCTGATGTCATATTCGATCCCAAGTTCTTTTAGCTTCGACTCCAATTTAGAATTCGTTCCTCTCAACCGCTTCTCACGCTTGGCAACCTATTTAAATGCAACTTTAATAAAGAAGAAACTAATCAAGCAATCTGCTAATTTGCAAAGAATCCATGGACAAATGGGTGCCTCTGAATACTACAGGACCGCTTGGAGCACTTGGATCGCTTAGATTGCTATGGAAAGTAATTCTAACCCTATCCCAAACACTAGTCTCAACCCCAACCCTAACATTAATATTATAATCTTTATTTTAGTGGGAGAAGTTTTCTCCTAGGCTTTTGTAATTACGAGGTATAGCAACTAGGGCTGCGAATTAACGGTTAATTTAAAAAACGGTTAACTGATGTAAAAATAATCGGTTAACCGTTAACCGATTTTCTTTAAACTACCATCAAATCGACACCGTTTTTGGCAAAAAAAGTTCAGGCAGCCGTAAAGGGCAGCAAAGAAATAACGCGCGTGATTACCGGCATTATCGGGTCTTATTTATGCGTTACTTTATAGTTTTTAAACGTCACCTTAAGACACATAGTATAACTTTGATTGTAATGCGTAATATTAAGTTAAAAATTAAACAATCAACGTCTGAATGGTTGCTTATATTACGTTGACAATCAAACAATCGACGTGTGAATGGTGCGTATATTACGTTGACAATCAAACAATCGACGTGTGAATGGTGGCTTATATTACGTTAATAATGAAACAATCAACCTGTGAATGGAGTTATGTATATTTGAAGATTATTAAAACGCAATTACGCCCAATTAAATGTGGGCGGTAAAGTAACGTTTCAAAATATGAATGAACGTGTGTGTTATATAGGTTGCGATTTTAAGGATTCCGTGCCACAAATTCTTTTTTTTACAGTAAACATATTGTAAAAAATACCATAATGAGTGAAAAAACCTGAGTGGTATATTTTGTATGTTGCCATCCCACATTTTTTACTGTTGTCAGTCAGGTATTTCATGTCATGAAAGCGTGCGTTTTACCAACCAACGAACAGATAAAGAGTTCAAAAACAGAGTTGTTAAAAACGGTTAAAATTTGATGTGACGGTTAACCATAAAAACGGTTAACCGTTAATTTTTCGCAGCCCTAATAGCAACCGATCAAAGCGCTCCAATCGATCCTGTAGTATTTAAAGGTACTATGAACAAATAGGTGGTGAGGATAATTCTAATCTAACCTACCTTTAAGTTTTAAGGACATGATTTAAGTTTAAAATAAAAGAATAAACTATAGGTAAAAGTAACATAGAATTTTCTAAAAAGTAATAACGAAACACCAACCAAATAAACAAAATGATTTAAATTTTAAATCACAGAATTAATTATAGCCATTGGTAACATACATATTTCTAAAAAGTACTGACTACACTAAAAGCAAATTTACATAAAAATTAAATTAGCAACTTCACCTATGTAAGCAATATTTTTCATAAAGTGTGCGCAATAGGTAAAAACATGGGGTATAGCATATTTTGTATGATACAACCCAACACTTATATACAAGGGTAACATGTCACCCAGAAAATAAATATCTGTAATTTTTATTTTTATCTTATATTTACATTAATTTAAGTATTTAGTGTCATTCTTGACGTTTATTTTGTAGAATGCAATCTGACATTTTTATAAAATGACATGCAACCACTGCCACTCTATAAACCATAACATCTATCAATATTACATTGTATGTTAATACATAAAAAAATTTACCTACCTTTTCAGGGTCACTGCTACGATTATTAAATTTACGGATGGAATTTTTCCTTGAAGTTGGTAAGTAGAATACCCGGTCGTGACCTTTAAAGGTGTCCGGGTGAAGTTTGTCCAGCGGTACGACTTCGCCTGACGGTTATTTGATTAAATAAACAACAAAAAGTTACCAGTCAACTAAAAAATTATGGGAAGTTGGAAGGGGCAACTTATGAAGGCAAATTGGCAGAATATCTTAAGCATAAACTCAGGTTAACACACTATTTACTATATTAGAACTGGCTAGATGGACATTAGAGCACAATTTAGAGACCGATTTAAATTAATTCTGTAAAATAAGTGGTAGTCAGCATATAGGATATATAGAATGCATTAGTAGCCTACCTGATTAATCAAAACTAGAATGTATTCGATTTTACCAACAAACCATGCAGTATTAATCATGTAATCAAGATAAGAGTTAAAAACATTAATTCTACTTACATTTTAAACATCGATTGAACATAAGATAGTTGTTCATTGTTTCAGCGACGACCTTTGCCACCTCTTCGCAAGAAAACTCGATGTAAGCGTAACCTTTTGACCTTCCACTCTGTAAAACATGGCACAGTATAGTTTGCCAAATAAATGATATGTAGCGGAAACACTAAAAGGAGGATAACAGGAAAACTGCTCACTGAAATTTGGACTTATTTTAACCCTGCCCTAAATCCTAATGATAACTGCAGAATTAACCCTTACTATAATTCCAACTCCACCACTATTCCTAATCTTCATTTTAAAGCGCACCTTCTTCTCTACTTCCCTCCTTTTATTTTCCCAGATATGTAATGTTTTAGCACAATTTATTTAACATCTTGGTCCAACCGAAGGGTTGCTGGTTCGTCAGTTGTGTCCTTGGGCAAGGCACTTAATGGACATTGTCTGAACCCAGCGGATTAATGGGTTCTGCTAAATTAAAGGAACATGGGAATCATATACAACACATTACAATAGCTCTGGTAACCCGACGGTGGGCGCGAGGTAATTTGATGATTAATCGTGCGATAACCCCCTTGGTTTTCCCATTCACAGGAATAAACATGAATATCCTATCCTTTTCCTAAATGATTAAAAGACAAGGTTCAACCAAAAATATAAGAAAATCAATCAAATAATCAACGAAGGAAATAATTAAAAAACGACAAGTGTAAAAAAGTGCGAAAAAAATTATTTTATCCCGTCTTCGTTACATTAAAGAAGAATGGCACAATTATTTTAAGGTAAGGAGACAGAATAAATTGGCAAACTACATTAGTTAAAACTTGTCAGTAAATACTTTAAGGTGTAATAATACATATTAAATTGTACTTTACATTCCAAGTATCAATCAATCAATCAAACATATTTATTTATAAAAAGCACACACAAAATAATAAACAGCATGAAAATAAATTAAACTGAAGTTTAACAAGGAGACACCGAGAAACCATGTGGCTATCGAAGCAGGTGCCACCATATGATAAATGCAAATTAAAATATGAAAATATACAAATAGAAAATAATAAGAATGGCAGTGTGAAAACTAATATATTACCTTTTTACTCCTTGAAAGTCGAAGTTTGTTAACATCGCCGAATTGAGAAAAATATCGTTTCATCTGCGGTTCAAAGAAACCATGCGGAATGTGTTTCAAAAATACGACACCAGGTTTGTCGGAGTCGAAATCTTCATTGGAAGGTTTCTAAATAATGATGAATGCAAATTTAATTCAGTTCAATTTATTTTGTTGTTCCATGTTTAAGCAATATTAAATACACATGTAGTAACGGGCAACAATAAAGGAGGAAAAGAGGGAAACTACACAATAAATTTACGTAAACCAATTCGCAAACCAAATTTAAAACTAAGATAAGACAGTGTATGATATCAATTTGGATAGGAAGGCGCCAAGAATTAACCCTTGGGTTTTTTCGGTGTCTCCTTGACTTTTAAGAACAGTTTTCTTTTATTTAATTTTGAGTGACTGCCATTCCCATGTGCATTTATTCCAGTATGTAAAGTACGGCAGCTGCACACTCGAGGTTTTTTTTCCCTGCGTCTTTTGCACACTTGGGTAATTTCACACACGCTCGCGAGCTGGCAGTATAAACATCGTATAATTTCCAATAAACTTGTAAACCTACCTCTGGACCTCGGGTAATTTACTTTCCGTACATTTTTAGTTATGTAGATAGATATGTTAGCTGACGGACACGAAAGATTGAGGATAGAATAATATGTTTTTAAGATTTTGGTAAAACAGTTATGAAAAGGAGATTTTGTGCACACTTGAAGTGTGCATTGTTGGACGTTTGCACACTGCACACTTAAATATTTGGCGCGTGCACACTCGAGATCTCGGCGAAAAGTGACGTACTTTCCATACGGGCATTTATTGGTGTTTATAAGTCCAACAATAAATAAATAAAAATAGTAGCCAAAAGACTTGTGTACAGATATACAAATATTGAAACAAATATGCTTACTTTCTTTTTGAGCTTCTTTATTTTTGTTTTAAATTCCGATTGTTTTGTTTCATCTAGAGCTATAAGCTGTAAGTTTGGATTCTTTTTACGTTTCTTCTCAGTACTTACTGTCATATTTATAATTTAAATGTCCCCACGTTCGTATATTTTACCACGCACGCTGCAGTGAAATTAACCAAAGTACTTAAGTTGCAAAGTAAGATTTCCTTATATGGACCATTTTATTATATTGGGCTCATGCGATTTATTTACGTTAAATATAGGGAACATATAGAATAAGGTGCACCAAGGCTTCGGTTTTATCTGTGTCTTCTTGATTTTTAAGTTAAATTTATTTTATTTTATTTAATTTTAAGTTACTTTATTTCATATGTACCTTTATTGGTGTTTAAAAGTCGACCAATAAAATGAACTAAATATAGCAATTAAAAGATACAAACTGCTGTATATAGTCTAAATAAAACAGCAAGTGTTGTGCTTGGGTCGGTCGGATAAACCCTTTTTATTTGACTAGATAATTATTTTTTGGGATATGTGATCATTGATCATACAACATGAACGCACAGAATTATCACCATACAATAATGAAAACAAAGTTGAGCAGGCTTAGAGAGTGTCAAGATGTTATTATTATCACATTAAAGTTGGATTGTATACTGTTTGTGTTTGCATTCAGAAACGACTTAATTAAAAAGCAACAGTACAACACTAATCGTATCCATCCATGTAAAGAAAAAAACAATTACCAACGTCATCACGGGCAAAGTTAGGTGAAAGCATCTAGGAAATCCTTACAATTTTCTTAATTTTATTTTCACATCTTTTGTATTTTTGTTATCTTTAATTTAACTGCTAGATTTGCAAGAAAAATTTAACAATTCACCGGATAAAATACGTGAATCGTCAGTTTTTTATCGTACACACCAAACTCGGGTCAAAGTGCTGAATTGGTAGATATGTGATCAGCTGAGTCAAGAATTCGAGAAATCTCTAGTCTTAATGATTTCAGCCTAAAAAGCTACGTTAGTTAGTAAAATGAAGTTATTTGTTTGTTTAATATGAACTAACCAAAACCCTAAACTAAACCACCAAAGCTTTGTGTCTAACTACAGCCTACCAGCAACACTAAAATTAGGGAAATATGGAAAATAGCAAATTGTAAAATTGCTTACTACAACTATGGAAAGTAATAGCATATGTGCCCTTACCACCAATCTTAATCCCAGTACTAACCCCCACTCTTACCTCCCACCTTAAACTAAACATAACACCCTTGTGTTTATTTTAGTGTGTACTTTCCCTACTCCTCCCTTTTAATTTCCCCCTGGACCTAGCACACACTGGCTTGATTGATTTCGACAATAAATCGAATGAGCCAGCAATATAAAGTGTTAGAACACACACTGTTTATAAGAGCAACTTGTTTAGTCAATAGCTTGTGATCCAAGTTCTAATAATTTGATTAACTTTAAAACTTACCCACACTTTATTAAATACCTATTTCTTTGTTTTTTACCTTCAGCTGATTAATTAAATGGCTAACACTCTGCCAGATTTTACGAGTGAAAATATTGAAAATGCATTACATGAGCTCTACTACAACCCGTCAATGTCATGTAAGGACACGGCTCAAAAATGGCTGATGAAAGCCCAACGCAGTGCGGAAGCATGGCAGTTTGCATGGAATCTGCTTGGGGAAGGCAAAACAACCGAAGTTCAACATTTTGGAGCAAGTTCGCTGTCGAGCAAGATTAACAGTTCATGGAAAGATATCAGTGAGGATGATGTAGAAGTTTTGAAATGTAAGCTTTACGAACAGTTGCTTCGGTTTTCTGTTACCACAGATAAAAAGATCATTTTAACCCGATTATGTGTTGCTTTTTCTGCATTTGTATTCAATTGTGGGAACCAGAACTTATGGCCGAATGCTGTGCATGATATTATTGAAAAAATCAAGTCAGACAACACGGCGACTCTGTCTCAGTGTCAACGATGTTCAGCGCTTCTAGAAATCCTTACAGTCTTGCCTGAAGAATGTCTCAGTGCAAATACTGAAAAATACAAGAAAGGAAATATGATGCATCTTCTGAGAAATGGATTCTTAGAAGTTGTAGAATTACTTAAATCGGTTTCTTATGCTGACGATTCAAATCAGGTTAAAGTCATCAAATGCCTTTCAAGCTGGGTAGCTCTTGGCACTCCACTTAACGAATGTGAAGAGCTATTAGTTCAAGTGCTTGGCTGCATAGAAAAACCAGAACTTTTTGATTCTTCGGTTGAATGCATGCTTAATACATTCTGTTCCCCACGCCTTCATGATTACCCCAACACTGTAAAGAAGTTGACACCTTTAGTTCTATCTCTTCACCCCATGTTCACCAAAGCTGTAAAGGATGAAGATTCAGACACTATACTCGGCTTGACCAAGCTAGTGTGCAGTTTAGCTGAAAACCACACAAAATTTGTGCTTGAAACTTTTTCCGATAACAGTGTTGGATGGGGTTTAACTTGTTTTGTCATGGACTGCTTGGTTTTGAATCTACAATATCCAATCAGTGAAAATTCCAGCCCTATTTCATTCACATTTTGGTATTCACTACAAGATGAAATGCAAGCAGTGTCGACAACACAAAACGCCGCTGTCCGACAACAATTAAATAATTTTTTCTTCCAGTTAATCACCAATTTGTTATCAAAAGCAAAATACCCAAAGGACAATTCCTACAGCGACTGGACGGCTGAGGAAAAGGAACAACATAGGATATACAGGATCGATATTTCAGATACTTTGATGTATTTATTAGAAATGTTGCATATTGATGTGCTGTATTTCATCATGAGGCAGCTCCAAACAGCTATCGAGCAGTCAGCCGCATCTCCTGAGCGCCCCTGGCATGAAATAGAGACTTGCTTATTTGGGATACATTCCATTGTAGAAACGTTGAATGAATCTAATGATGATTTGAGCTGCATTCAGTCTTTGGTGAACATTTTACCACAAATCCATGTGAACTCTCTGCAACTTGCAGACACTCTTATTTACACAATCGGAGCGTTAACTGACTGGCTCAGTAACCACCCAGAAAACCTGGAAGTTTTAATGGCCATCGTGTTGCCATGTTTAAACAACAATGATTTATCTCTTTCCACTGTTCTCACACTGCGGAGACTTACAAGTGAATGTTGCGAGCACTTAGTTCCCATTACACCTAGTATTATACAACAAATTTCCACACTGCTTACTCGAGGAGTTCTGCGGAATAATGAAGAAACTTGGCTCATGCAGTCAGCAGGTCATCTTCTGTCTGTTTTACCACAAACCGATTGCTTAAAGCATTTGCAGAATTTACTAATCTTGCACATGCATCAATTGGAGGCACTGTCTAAAGATCCACAATCTGTGCCCAACAAGAACAGTATAATCCATATACTTGACCTTCTGAGCCACCTATTTTCTACACTTGACCGGCGGAAAGAAGACGAGAACGGCGAGCTGATAAAGTCCCACGAGGATCAACCTGCAGTATTGATACTTCACCAGCTGACACCCATCTTAAAAAGCATTCTCGAGCAATGGATCTCAGACGTTGGTATCATGGAGGCGTTTTCAAATCTCTACGATAAATCGATTCGAAGTCTTGTCAATGATTTCTCCCCGTTGCTATCCCCACTGTGCGAAATGCTTACTGCTGTTTTAAAAGTATACCCACATACCTGTGTATTGGACTTAGCGCAGCAGATTGTACTTGTATTTGGGGCTGACAGTGAACACAAGAACACAGTATCATTGCTTCTCAGCTCTATTGTGCAAATAATCTTGCCGATATACGGAAAAGGATTAATCAAAGAACACCCAGACATTGGACACAGTTTTTTACGTCTACTCTCACATACAGCTAGAAAACAATCCCAACTATTTAAACAAGCGGCGACTGCTAATGGACTCATAAGCATTGCTGATGTATTTCACTGTGGGATCATCACACTCAGAATGGCAGACTCGGAATCTGCGAAAATTGGTTCATCATTTTTTGTCGACTTTTTGTCCTTGTACTCAGAAGACGTGGACATCCAACAGGCAACTCATAAAATGGGGAGAGATCTCCTTGCATTAGTGCTGCACGGGATAGGTGGTGATGCACCTCGTACACATATGGACAACTATGCAGACATAATCCAAGCGCTGTGTCGATTTGCGTTTCGCGACTTTTCGGAGTGGTTACATGAGTTGGTCGCTAACTCTGCCATCCTACCACCTGACATCTCCCATGTTAAGAAAGCATACTTTGTAAAACAGCTTCTGCAGTCTTCAAAAAGCAAAAAGCGTTGTAGAGACGCTGTAAAGGAATTCACATTAGTCTGCAGAGGGCTACAAGGGACTGAATATGCTGCGAGTTGATTAAACTTCCTTTTGTACAAATTATGAAATGATTTTCAATCATGGTCTTCAATGCAAAGTTCTGTCTTTTGATTTAACGCTATTGTTGGTTCAATTGCGATTTTTTTAATATTTAATCTAGATAAAAATGCGAAATTTACGGGTTGAAATGTAGTTTAAAAACCCCACATGCCATTTTTTGCAATTGCGTATGTGATATTGTGACAAATCTGTGACACATATACTTGTGAAAATACGTTAGTTAAATTCGTATTCACTTTTGTATTTGTTAATAAAACGTAATAAAACTGGCTACCTAGTTGATATGGAACTAAACTTTTAAAATTTGGCTGATTCGTTTGAGTGATCGAAAGTTTTTTGAAGAAATATATCAATGAACAGTTATATACGAATACATTGTTTTATTTATTTTTATCACCCACAGTTTAACACAAACACTATACAAAGGCAAACTACATAATAGCATATAGAGGTTCCAGTCTTTAATAATGGTGTCTTCCACTAAGCGTTGTTCGATTCCATTTCGGGTATTCGTTCCAAGGTGTTGCAGCGGTCGGTCGAACAGCAGTAGTGACAGATTAGTACCTGGACAAACACAATACAATGAGGGTTGGACGTTCACTTTTATCCCCGTGTGTGAGGCACCGACAGTCGCCTCTTTAAATTCACAATAAAAGTGGATATGATCTTCATGATTCGCGTGATAGGAATGATATTCATGTTTATCCCGTGAATGAAAAAAAACAACCAAGGGGGTTAACACACGGGAAATCGTCTGACCACCTTGCGCCCACCGTCGGGTTACTGGAGTTATTGCAGTATGTTGTGTATGATTTACACGTTTCTTCAATTTATTAGAACCCATTAATTCGCTGGGTTCAGGCAATATCTAGTAAGTTTAGTTTAGTTTATTCATTTTCTCTCCCAGTATTAAAAATTGGCAAACGAATATAATCCCGATGTTACGGTTATTAATCCCCAAATTGTTGTATACGATTTCTATTATTTCCATTGTTATCAAAACCACCATGCGTAACGGGCAAAACCACCATGCGTTACAGATTGCGACATTTCTTTGTCTAAGTGTCATGTCAAGTTAGATCAGCCATGTTTGTGTACGATGTGTACGCCAGTTTTCCAAATTGTTTAGTGTAGCTTGTGTTGTGGCTGCAGTATATGTTATGCTTATATTGTAGCAGTAATATTTCACCTAGCTTAATTGCAATACTTCAATGTTTAAATCTAGCTATTGTGTAGCAATTGCAATTGTGAAAGTGTTTAAGGTACTATATGTGTTATGCTAAACTGCCTCCATTTGAATTGCTAACTGTGTATTCTATTTGTATAAGGTTGATCGAATCGTGGTTGAACACCTCAGAAATTTAGTCGTTTAGTCGCTACTGTTTATTTCATATACGTCACTGCACCGGAACTGTATAATACACTTTTCTGCAACTATAGTGATGTGTTTGATGGGCAGTCACTTAGATCGCTGACAAGACTACCGATTTGATTGACATACCACGACCATAGGGTCACGTAGGATACGGTTTAAATTCTACATTGATTTCTGAGCGCTTCAACTTTGTCAAGTTGGATACTTACCTACAACAAGAGTAGGTCGGACATTTTTTATTTTTGGAACATTGACTGAAGATGAGTTGTTTGGACTCACTTGATAAAAAATGTCAGATCTACATACGAGACAACAAAGGAGCTCCTGTCGCTCCATCTTCCCGTCACACTTCCAGGAGTGCCATTAGTTCTGCCCGTCTGAATGCTAGCCTTAAGCAAGTACAGCTTCAACAAGCGGAGCATGAGGCTTCGCTTCGTCGGCAGCAATTGGAAAATCAAGCCAGGAGAGAACAGCTCCAACTAGAACGTGAGCGTGAACGCGAGCGACAAGAACAAGAAGCTCAAAGTAAGAAGGAAGAAGAAGAACTTCGGATTGCTCTTGAACTATCTAAGATCAGAGCGGATACAAAAAAGGCAGAACTGCTAGTTCAAGACGAAACCAGCAGCTGTACCACTTACAAGTCACGAAAGAAGACAGCGTTGCGGGAGTTTGCGGTGGAAACACAACCTCTTAGTTTTCAATCGCTCCCGTTTCACCTGCCACAAGAGGATCACACCAGTGAGTCAAGAGTCCAGGATCTATTCCTAAATGATCGTGAGGACCTAGTTCCAACACCGGGGGCCGGTGATGCGTCACCGACCCCCTTACCCCACACCCCAGTGGGGCCAGTGTCGACATCTAGAGCGCCATTGCCAGAAATTGAGCCACTGCGACCTGCCACCGAGTCGGGTTCAGTGGTCAAGGAGGAAAGGGATCAGCCAAATGTAGTTCGTGCCAGCCACACTACTTCTCATGAGGAGAATCGGTTTAACTTTCTTCCACTCTGCAGTGACCCAACGATGCCGAACTTGGAACTAGCTAGCTTTAGTGGGGATGTCCTGGAGTACCAATCATTTCGTGATGACTTCAACAGATTTATTGGTTCTCGGACCCTTGAGGACGCAATCAAACTGCGTACACCTTCTGAACCTGTGTAAAGGAAACGCTTTTCAGACTATCAAGGGTTGTAAACATTATGATGACCATGCTGTAGGATACAGAAAAGCATGGGAACGCTTGGACCACAAGTACGGTGAGAGAACCACCCTGGTGCAGAGTCACCTAAAGAAAATCACTGAGGGACCACATATACACCCAACGGATACTGATGCACTGTATCATTTGGCGGATGAGATGTTCTACTGCTACAGACTCCTGACCAAATGGGGGTACCAGAATGATGTCAACAGCCAACAGAACTTGGGAAAGATATTTGTGCGCCTCCCTAAGGAAGCTCAACTGGAGTTTAAAAGCCTGCCTATCGAGAAGAGATCGTTCTCTGAGTTGATAGAAGTTGTGGAAAAGGCTGCACGAGAGTCGAGGGACTTTCTTAGCGACCTCTATCATGAGGAACCTGCTATACCAAGGAAGGGTTTAGCAGATAAAATCAAGGTTGCAAATAAGCAATCAAGGCAATTCACAGCGGCGCAGAAGTCAAAGGGTGAACCCACATCACCCACTGCGGACCACAAGGTGGCAACCGACTGTCCATTCTGCAGTGATGCTCATCCGCTGTGGAGCTGCAACAAGTTCTTGGATAAGTCCATTTTAGAGCGACTTAGGTTTGCGAATGCAAAGAAGCTCTGTTTTAATTGCTTACGCACAGGCCACCGGACTCCGGCCTGTAAATCGGGGTGGACGTGCCAAAAATGTCATCACAAACACCACACTGTGCTGCACATCGGCAAGGAAACGGACAAGTCATCTGTCGAGCCTCGTAGTAATGCAGAAGATGAAAAGGCTGTAAATTGCTGCAACAAAACTGTCCCAAGCACAGAAATATGTTCGTCATTTCAAGGTTGTTCCTGTCAAGGTGTGGGGCAACACTGCAGCCAAGTGTGTGAGAAACATATGCATTCCTCGACGATGGATCCGACACCAGCCTGTGCACGGCTGACTTGGTCAGAAAACTGGGGTTGAAGGAAACAAATGGACGCGTCGCCTTATATACAACCAACTCTGTCACAAACCACACACGGGCGGGTTGACTCCTTACATGTGCAGGGGCTAGAAGAACCTGAATCGTTCGACCTGCATGGTGTCCTTGTTCTGGAGGACATGATTGATATCAGCGATAGCATACCAACAGAAGAAGTGGCAAGTCTTTACCCACATTTGAAGGACTTGAAGTTCCCCAAGTTGAACCATACCAAGGTGGAGCTTCTGTTGGGGAACAATGTACACGAGGCATTCAGGCTAATTGAGCAACGCTGTGGCGAACCCGGTGAGCCATTCGGACTCCACACAGCGTTGGGTTGGACACTGTTCGGCTCAGATTACTCTTCGACAACGGGGCAAACCGAGCGCAGTGTGAATCTGCACTTCATGCACCAAAGGGAGCCTGTAATTGACTCGTGCAAACAGATGCTGGACTTCTTCGCTGGACATTTCGATGACTTGGCCAAGCCTCAGAAGAGTGAATGGTCAATTGAGGATAAGCAAGCCATGGTGATCATGGACAAGACAGTAAAGAAGATCACTGGTCATTATCAGATTGGCCCCCCATGGAAGCATGGTACCACCAAATTGCCAGACAACAGGAAGATGGCTGTGCGAAGACTCCAGTCTCTCAAACGACGTCTGGAGGCGAACCCTGACCTGTTCAAAAGGTATAGAGAGAAGATTAAGGACTATTTAACTCAGGGGCATGCAAGCATCGTACCACCCGGAGCGTGTGTACTGACTACCTGGGACCCTGGCGGCGTCTGGGATCGTATGCTCCAATCGGTCCGAAAGCTCATGCGTACTCTCATCGGAGAAAGGATGTTGGATGACTTCGGCCTGCTCACACTGCTAGCTGAGGTTGAAGGGATCCTGAATGATCGACCAATTACACCTGCATGCGATGATCCCAGAGACTTGTGCACATTGACACCTAGCATGCTGCTGACGGGTGCACTGGGTACCTCGTTCCCACCAGATGAGTTTATTAAGGCATGGCTACCGAAAGTCATGGCGCCTTACTCAGCTGCTTGCGGACCAGTTCTGGAACCGCTGGCTGCTGGAATACCTGCCACTACTGCAGCAGAGACAGAAATGGCTGCGGCGGGTCAAAAACTTTGCAATAGGAGACATTGTTCTCATTGTGGATGAGACCATGAAACGCGGACATTGGCCGAAGGGAATCATCGAACATTGCGAGTACGATAAGAATGGGATGGTGAGACGCGTACGCGTGCGGACTGCGACATCTACATTGGAACGGGACATTCGTAATTTGTGCCTATTAGAGGCACACCCATGATCCTGTACCTAATGACCTTCTTACTCTTGAGTTTTTGAGTGTGTAGGCCTCATAAAGGAACACACAACCTTCCTTCCTTTCCGGCATGGTTTCTCCCATGTAGTGTGCACGTACATTGCTTTGTAGGTATGCGTTATTATTGTCGTTTTCTGGATTTCATGTATAACCCCAGCGGTGATAGATTCTGGTTTACGTACTATGTAGAGCAATTACACTGTACCGGTTTATACAACCCTTCTTGCCAATTTGTTATTGTGTGCTACTTCATACACTTCAGCGTTCTGTGTAACCAAACAAAGTTCATTACTGTCAGTGCTATTGCTTGCCTTATTGCCGAATAGCCCGAATATATTCACTCATTCAGTGTTCATGTCACTTTCGTTGTATTTGCTTACCTAGTTGTGCATTTACGGTATTCTGTGTTCATAATAACCTTTTGTTTAAAATGACTTCATTGACTCTTGTCATTGGGGCCGGTATGTTACGGTTATTAATCCCCAAATTGTTGTATACGATTTCTATTATTTCCATTGTTATCAAAACCACCATGTGTAACGGGCAAAACCACCATGCGTTACAGATTGCGACATTTCTTTGTCTAAGTGCCATGTCAAGTTAGATCAGCCATGTTTGTGTACGATGTGTACGCCAGTTTTCCAAATTGTTTAGTGTAGCTTGTGTTGTGGCTGCAGTATATGTTATGCTTATATTGTAGCAGTAATATTTCACCTAGCTTAATTGCAATACTTCAATGTTTAAATCTAGCTATTGTGTAGCATTTGCAATTGTGAAAGTGTTTAAGGTACTATATGTGTTATGCTAAACTGCCTCCATTTGAATTGCTAACTGTGTATTCTATTTGTATAAGGTTGATCGAATCGTGGTTGAACACCTCAGAAATTTAGTCGTTTAGTCGCTACTGTTTATTTCATATACGTCACTGCACCGGAACTGTATAATACACTTTTCTGCAACTATAGTGATGTGTTTGATGGGCAGTCACTTAATCGCTGACAAGACTACCGATTTGATTGACATACCACGACCATAGGGTCACGTAGGATACGGTTTAAATTCTACACCCGATACAGGAACGGGAAAAATCACGACACAGGACGGGAAAAGACGGCAAAACGAACAGTCGTTAAAACACGTCATTAATAAAAAGGACATAATTTAATAAATATAGCGGACGCGGCCGCCAAACCTAAGCGAAAGGTGTCATTTCCTAGGTCACAACCGACTAGCTAGCGATCAGTGTCCCAAGGCCGAAAAGCAAAAACCCACCAAGCTAATCGCTCAGACGAGCCATTATATCAAACGGTACCCAATACGGACGTATTTACAATATTTCCTTTACTCAAACATAGTAAAGGTGTAATGACATAGTTTGTGTTTATAACCTTATTGTCTCTGGAACAGGAGATCGCATTGTTTCTCAGGTTATTCTCACACAAAGTAGTTGCAGCGCACCGCTTGTGGACCACGGTGAAAAGCCCTCTTTGCGAAATTCTTGTCTGACACGAACTCTGTAATATAAAATACGATTTTGCTAAATTCAATGACGCTGAATATTATTTATTACAAATCGTGGACAACACTAAAAGAATTTGGGTGGAAAATTTGCAACGAATTTGGGGGAAAACTAAAAGGAGGGAAAGCGGAAAGGAGAGAATGAGGGAAACTGTTTACTTAAATATGGAAACTAATACTAATCCTGCCTTAAACAGTAACTTTATATCCAGAACTAAGACTAACTCTAACCCTATGTTTAAAGCTAAAATATTCTTAAATTTATTTCAGGGTGTACTTTCTCTTCTTCCCTCCTTCCTGCTTTTCCCCCTTTTAGTTTCCCCCCCAAATTCCTTGCACGAAGGCGGGAAGTTACCGCACTGGAAGTGTTGGCTATTTTATTTTTTTTGTCTTTTTCTCGGTTATTTTATCTTATATTTTTACTTCTGGTGTTGCGTGGTTGATGCGATTACAGAACTTAATACAAAGAAAAATTCTGCCTGGACATAAAATTCCATCAATGACGAAAAAATGGTGACTATGAACGTTAATAATAAAATGGCAGGAGAAGAAAATGCAACGAAACTGTACATTGCAGTAATGCCATATTGTTATTATGGTGGATAACATACTTGTAGTTGTGCTGTTGGTTAATCTTGTTAAAAATAGACACTTTTATAATATATAAATAATAGTATAATGCATATATATCCAACAATATCGCAATAATAATAATAATCCAACAAAACCAATTTTATACCTGTACAGTCGTTCAGCCGAATGGTTAACGTGGCCGATACATATACTAAACTATATAGAAAAAATGGAATAAGTTGCGATTAATCATGGGTTCAAAACTTAGCCCGGTTAAGAATAATCTATACTACATTTGTATATAAGATAACGCAATATTATAATGATCTAATAAAGTCAATTCCATATCTATATTGCATTTGCAATATAATATATCGCAATACTGTATAAAAAGGAACAGGACCAGTATCCTACCTCCGCTGTCGTGTGGCCGAAAGATTAACGCTACCGATATACTGAATTATATACAAAAACAGACTTAGAATCGAACTAATCTTGGGTTCAAAACAGTGCTCCGTAAAGAATATTCTATACTGCATTTGCATGTAAGATGTCGCAATACTAATAATATAACAAAGACAATCCCATTTCTGTACAGTCGTGTGGCCAAATGGTTAACGCGACCGATACATATACTGATATATATACAAAAAACAGACTTAGAATCGAAGTAATCTTGGGTTCAAAACAGAGCCACGTAAAGAATGATCTATACCACATTTGCATATAAGATATCGCAATAATATATAAAAGGAACAAAAGCACGTTATACCTCCGCTGCCTTGCAAGTCACTTCCTCGAACATTCCTTCCCCGTTAATGCTCATCCCGGAATGACATTTCAGGGATTGGTTGGTACCGCGGCCAGCTAATGATTCAAGGAATGAACAAAAACGTAGAAATAACACCAGCATACACAAACACGGGTGCCTCTAAATACTACAGGACCGCTTGGATCATTGGATCACTTAGATTGCTATGGGAAGTAATTCTTACCCTTTCCTAAACACTAATTTTAACCCCAGAACTAAATTTAACCCCAACCCTAACATTAAAATCATTGCTTTTGTAATTACGAAGTATAGTAAGCGATCCAAGCTATCCAAGCGCCTCAAGCGCTCCATGCGATCCAAGCGGTCCTGTAGTATTTAGAGGTACCGCACAAAACACATGTATTCGGTAACCCATTTTAGGCACGAGCTATAACGCGCTAATCTTTAGCCCTTTTCGAAAAAACAAGAGAATCCTATTATAAATTTACCAAGGACAACCTCAAAATATATACAAATTTTTTTAACAAAAATTGTTTTCTTCAAATTGAAAAATAACTTTACCTTGTGCTGAAACGACCAACATAACGCATGCGATACACACAAATAACTTCATCATTCTTTGTTATGCTGGGAACAGTTTTCAAGCGATCAATGCAATTTACAGAAATCTTATTTTAGCTTCTGCGTTTTAATGTCAATGCACAATGCTGCTTGGAACTGTATATATACCAACAGAAAAACAGATCGAAAAAAAGCAAAACGCAATTAACGTAAGGACGCTAATTAAACACAATTGTGTAAACAGCGGCTAGTCAATATTACACCAACCCGCAAAATACTATTACATAAATACCGCCCCCATTTAACCTATAAATGTGTGACCAATATTTTGTTTTGATCAAAATTAAAATAGTTTGGTGGGTTAAATGGTCGCCCAAACCGTTTGGTGGGGTAAAGCGTCGCCCTTTAGTCGAAACGACTTAAAACTAGTCGCTACGTACGGTCGTGTGGCCGAATGGTTAACGCGACCGATACATATACCGATTCTTATAACAAACAGTTCTCGTGACGAGCCCATTATGGGTTCGAAACTTGAATAAAAAAAAAACTAGTCGCTTCTTAGTCGGTTGTTTTCTTGGGCAAGACTTTTAACGGACATCACCCCAAGCCAGTAATGGGTTTGACTAAAATGGAAGGAACGTATCAGTCACATGCAACAAACTGCAATAGCTTCGATAACCTGACTATGGGAACGATGTTATTACACTATTGCCCGTGTGATAGCGCCCATTATGTTTTCTGCTTACCGTATTTTACGGATCATAAGGCGCACTTTAAATCCTTTTGTTTCTTTATACATTGATCATGCGCCCTATACTCTGGTTCGCCTAACGTATGAATTAAGTACCAATAGTACTTTATTGCCTACACTGAAAGCTAGTACCAATACTGTTATTATATAAATAAATCACCGCCTTACGCAATAAAACTACTGTAAAGTTGCGTCTTTTAGCCAGGTGCGCCTGATGTATGGACAAAAATCTAATCAAAGCAATTTATAGACAGTGCGCCTTATAGTCGGGAACGCTTTATATTCCGTAAAATACGGTGTTTAATCACTGCAACAGCATTTTCTACTTAGGCAATAAATATTAATATTCTTTTATAACTATTTTTATTTACTTTTTAACGATATGCATAAGGGCGGCGTTATTGAACGGTCGTGTGTCCAAATGGTTAACGCGACCGATTCATATACGAATTCCTTATTATATAAAAAATCACTACTAGCCCACCTGGGCTCGAAGTGACTAGCCCACCTGGGCTCGAAACTGCCCCGGTAAAAAAAGAAAAAAGGGTGGCGTTATTGATCTGATTTACATTAAAACATATCATTTTTAATCGGAATAATCGATCTATTTAAAAAAATAGCCTGTATTGTCCCACTTAAAATAGGGATATTATATCCTATTCGAATATAATTTAAATCTTGATTCTGAAGTTTACATCCGCTATACTGCCTATGCATTAATATAGAATAAAAACTGGCGTTCGGAATCGTACTCCAATAGTTGTTTTCTGTTCCTGTGTTAAAAAATATTCCATAACCTTACAATTAGCGTATATCTTAATACCTTACTAAATTGAGAAGAAAGTACATGTTTATTGCAGGATAGGCTAACCAAAAATGAAAATAATACAACTTTTTTATTGCGTCATGTATAAAGGTTACTTAAGGTCAGGTATATCGCATGATGCAATCATTGAACGAAACAATCGGGTTTATGACAAGGTGTATAAATGCAAAAACGGGGAACACTAAAAGCGGGAAGAAGGGAAGGAGGAAAATTACACAGTAAAATTAAGGAAACTAATTTAAACCTTGCCCTAAATACTAATCTCAACCCCAGAACTAACCCTAACTCCAACCCCATGTTTAAAACTGACTCTGATGTACTAATCTTCATATTAGTGTTTGTAGATTCCCTAATTCCACCCTTCCCGCTTTCCCTACTTTTTAGTTTCCCCCTGCAAAAATCAAGAATTTGTGACAAATTGTTTTATTTAAAGTACATGGGTAACTAATTTGAAACTATTTGATATTTTAAAATTGCAAATATAATTGATATTTTACAAGGATATCGCACGTTCACATAATGCTGAAAACGGCGAATCGCAATTATGATCTGCCATTAGATAGACCCCGTTAAATGTGTTGACATATCCGCAATCTTGTCCATTTCCATAGTTATTTGGTTCCCCGGGGTAAAACTTAGAATTTGCAGTTGTGACACGATGCCCATCAACCCACATCCACACCCCTTCGTCAGTTAGGTCGTTGAGACCAATCCAAGTGCTGAAATGGGTTTGTGGCGCCAAAATCCGTGTAAGAATGAACCTAGAAAGATGCCAAACATTTAGAAGAGAAAAAATATTATATTTATGTTTATCCTGGTGAATGGGAAAACCAATGGGGTTAACACATGGTTATCGTCAGATCACCTTGCGCCCACCGTCGGGTTACTGGAGCTATTGCCGTGTGTTGTACATGATTCACACGTTCCTTCAATTTGAAAGAACCCAATAATCCGCTAGATTCAGGCAATATCCGTAAAGTGTCTTGCCCAAAGGACACAACTGACTAGCTAGCGACCAGTTTCGCACCTGCAACCTTTCGATTGAAAGGCGACGCACTTAACCGCTAGACCAACGGACCGGACAACATAAGTGCCCGCGCGGCATTTTTTACACAGCAAAGGTTCAATCTAATGATAGGCATGTTCCAACGTTTCTTTAAAACAATTTAATATAAATCTTGCTAACTTTTCGGCCACCCGACCCAAACATATGTTAACCCGACTTTAAATGCTTGGAACTAATACTTACTCCCTAGTGGTGTTATCCCTCATACCCACAGTAGCAAGATCACCCCCTTTGCTCCTACAGTACTCTCGTGAAGTTTCGAAATTTGCTCCTCTAAACTGGACGGTGTATTCATAACCATTGTACAGCTGAATCCAGTTAATATCTGGAATATAAAGTTGTGACTTTTATAGTACACTTCGCAAGTTGTTATTATAGGCTTCTTTTTATAACTACCATACAAATTAATATCCAGCATATTTATTATATCTGGATTTATTTACATCTGGCAAATAAAAATGTGAAGTACTCACTGTATGCTTAATTTAACTACAAATCTAGATGATATATAATGCACAAGGTAATTCACACGAGCAAACAGGTTTGAAACTGGTCGCAAACTAGTCAGTTATGTCTTTAGGCAAGGCACTTAGCAGACATTGCCTAAACTTGTTATCAAATTAAAGAAACGTCTCTATCATACACAATACACTGCAATAGCTTAGGTAACTTGGGCGCGAGGTAATTATTGCCCATGTGATAACGCTTCTTACGTTTTCCCATTCACGTGGATAACACATAAATATCAATCCTATCTTATTCCTGTCATTGTGGCTACATCACAGTTAACTTAATTTGGTGTTCATCTTTCTAAAGATTCGATGTAAAACCCTGAATGAAAGAAATCTCTAATGTATTGGTCAACATATGTCCGGCTCGTTAGTCTAGCGGTTTAGTGCGTCGCCTTTTAATCGAAAGGTCGCAGGTGCGAAACTGGTGACTGGCTAGTCGGATGTGTCCTTGGGCAAGGTACTTTACGGGCATTGGATTTCTACCAAATTAAAGAAGAGTGTTAATCATACACAACACACTGCAATATCTCCGGTAACCCGACGGTGGGCGCGAGGTGATCTGACGATTGCCCGTGTGTTAACGCCTTGTGTTTCCCATCCATAGGGATTAACATAAGTATCCGATCCCATCCTATCAATACCTTTGGAGGTTTGGTTGACACGCGATTCTATCGACTCGACATCTGAAAGATAAATGATGAATGATGATTTAAATAAGTAGCTTAGAGTGCATTTATGGTTTAGCAATATACTTAAGGTTTGACGTCGGGTGATTATTAAAATAAAATTACCAATTAAGAACCAATTAGGAACATCAATTAGGAGTACCAAATTAAATATAGGGCGTTTAGGGTAGATTAATTGTTGTTATACATATTACTAATACTTGTAGGTCGGGTTACAATTTTTCTCAATGTTACTTCACGTAATCCGGCCGTTTAGTTTTTTGTGCTTAATCTGAAATAACCTAAATTTTAACCCCCCCTTCCCTTTTTGTTTTTAAATGATTTACTAACCCGACAGATTACCTAGTGGTTTAGTGTGTCATCTTTCAGTCAAAAGGTTGCAGATTCGAAACGGTTTGCTAACTTGTCGTTTGTGTCCTTGTAAAGCACTTAACCGACATTGCTTGAATCCAGCAAATGATTGGGTTCTACTAAATTTAAACACACTGCAATAGTTCCGTCAACCCGACGGTGGGCACGAGGTGACGATTGTCCATGTGTTAACCCACCTACGGGGATAAACATAAATATCCTATCCTAACCGGGGTATATCCCTGATCTTTCCCCATTACAACCAGTACATAGATCTCCACACATGTCTATAGATAGCGTTAAACTATTCAATGACCTATGTATGCACAGGATGTATCATGGCATTTACGTCAGCTTACTTAGGGGCTGATTGCCTATTGACAATGACGGTGTCCCTTAGATTTGTGTATAAATAAGAAGGTTGTGTATATTAGGTTTCGAATCAGAGTAGTTTAGTTCTAGTTTAGTTTATTCATTTTTGCCCCAGTATTAAAAAATGGCAAACGAATATAATCACGATACAGGAACGGGAAAAGACGGCAAAACGAACAGTCGTCAAAACACGTCATTTAAAAAAGTATATCATTTAATAAATATAGCAGACGCGGCCACCAAACCTAAGCGAAAGAACAATATTAAGCGATCCAAAATTAATAAGATCAAGCGATATTGTGCCCTAAAGAAGAGTGCGATAAAGCGCGACCAGTACTGAGGGGGAGCTGGCTTTAGGAGAAGGTGTGGCCCGAAAGCATGAGTGGAAAAAGAAAAACCCTTTAAAATGAAATTTCACTAATGTAAATTAACACTATTAGAGTAGTTGTATTAGACTGTGTAATTCCACTTTTGGTTTATAAGTTCTAGAGACATATATATTCTGAATTCGGTGTTATGCTATAGGCAATGTGGTTTCACACTTATTTTATTAGTTCTGTAGATATATTCTATGTTCGGAGTTATCTAAAGTTCGATTGAACGCTTGAATCTATAATTTGATGCAATTGCATACGCGGCTAGTGTTTAGGGGTGATATTTCTGATGACAAAATAGACCCAGCGTCTATTAACTGCAGCAAAAATAAGTTAAATGGAAGTTAAAACAAACATATTGCAACGAAAGTTTCGACTTAATTCTGGCACACCGCTGTCTTAAGGTTAATTATTTAATTATTATAAGTAAACCTTAACCTAGATTGATATTTCCAAACCCTATTCACCTCTTTGGATCACTTCTAATTCAGCTTTCAAATTATTCAGTTCTCCGGGTAAAACGACGTTTACTCTTGTTTTCAAAAGATCAACAACTGTAAAATAAACCTGAATTAATTAAATGGATATAATTTATATTTATTTACTATAGATTAAATATTCAAATGCGGTCTCTTTAAAAATATATATGAAAAAAATAAAATAATATATATGTAAGAAAAAACATATGTAAGAAATTGTCTCCTGTTTTAACCATCCAATTAAATATAATGTCTTGTGTTTGAATGGTTAAAGAGAACGATACGCATACCTTTTCTATACATAACGGTCTTGGTGACCAATCCTTTAGAGTTCGAAATCTACCCTGGTAAAAATAAAAACAAACCATGTTTTCACCTGATTGAGTTCTGTTTCCCAATGCCACACTTTGTTCTGGCGTTTTATAAACCTTTAAAAATAAGTAAAAATTACGTGTAAGAATTTAATCATACCAAAAACTTTTTATCAATTTTGATTTAAAGTTTTCTGCTGCTATTTGTTTTTAATTTGGTTAAAAAAGTAAAGTTTGACGACCACGTTTTTTCTCCGATACATCTTGTATATTCACTAACGTGTTTTAACTACTGTGGTTTTGTCGTTTTAACCTGCCTTTTTAACTTAAAATAGTTATGCCATTCTTCTTATTTTAATAAAGACGCAGAAACAGAAAATATACCAAACTTGCAAGCATACCATGACAAAAGCCGCGGCTCCAATTCCAACTGCAGCAACAGTAAGCAAAAAGCACAAGATAATGAATAATTTCCACGCCCTGCCCAATCCCGATCTTGGAAGTCGATAATACGGACCTGAATTGTAATTTAATTTAAAGTTTTCATAGTTTTAAATAAAAAGAAAATTTACAACAATATTTAACTAAAAATATAACTTTCGTTAGTTTTATATAAAAAGAAAATTTACAACGATATTTAACTAAAAATATAGCTTACATTCATAAAGAAAGTTTACATTAATTTAAACTAAAAAAACTTACATTAATATTTAAATAGAAATAAAAATTACCTTTATATTTAACTGAAATAAAATGTACAAATATTTTAACTTAAACTATAATTTTAATAATTTAGATTATCATTACAATTAAAATACGTATAGAATTAGAACGGTTTATAGAGCGGTCTGTTGGTTCATATAATGTATATATTTATCTTTTTTAATCCTTTCTTTTTTTTGTTAAATGTATTATCCAAATACTGATCCACTTTGGCGTTATCTTCGGCGGTTTGGTTAAAAATAAACAGGTCTTAAAAATAAAATTAGATTATATAAAATAAACTGAGAAAATTAATGTAAAAATACCTCCGAGAGCTTCCGGGTTAGGATGGTCGTAGTGATAGTTGCTTTTCATTTCTATTTCCAACATATTATTCGACATTGTTATTCACTTTCTGCCAAAACTCAAGGGTAAATTTTGCCTTTCAGGGAAACTGAAAATCGGTCTACCCGCATTTATATTATGACTAATAAATCGTGGTAAATTAAAATACAATGGATGCTAAACGTCTATACAGTCTCATTCAATCAACCTCAATATAGCGGAAATATAACTTGTAGAATTGAAATGTTTGGTTTTCATCAATTCACATTGTTGAGAAATGGTATTATTATGACGCAATTGTGAGATGTACGACGTCATTTCCTACGCGTATTTATTTATGACAGACAATAAATCAAAGTCGACACGAAGTCTCAAAAATGTAAAACACGCCGATCAATTTTGTTTATTAAAACAATAAACTCGGAACATTAAAATAACTGTCCCAATAAATCCACCAATGTAGTTATTTCAACCTATTCATACAAAAAACTTCTTTTTTTTATAGTTTTAATGCTAATTATCGGCCTTTGCAAATCAAATACATGTTATAAATACAATTATTTACCAATCAAATTGTTTTTTTTTTGTTTTTTGTTGTTGTAAAAGTTTATGTGTTTCTTGTTAAAATGGCCTTATACGACCAGAATGACTCAGCATGTTAAGACTAAACGTAAGCGTCTGTACCGGAATGTCACGCAAGTCACGTCAAGCGATTTGCATATTAAGTATTTAGTCATCGAACGCAAGACGCTATTTTACCGGCGTCAACCGCAATTGAAAATGGTGATAGATTTGTCCCTTTGACTTTCACATGCTGTAAGTGCAAGTAAATATGTTTTCACTTTTCTGTAGAGTAAAAAAAACTAAAGAACGGCCGTCTGAGAACTGTCATTTATAAATATATCTCCAAAGCACGTATAATATACTTTACAGTATTGGTAAATAACCTAAAAATGACCGTCTTGAAACTGTCATTCATAAATATCACCAAAACCCATGTAATTTACATTACAACCTTGGTAAAAAACCTAAAATTCACCGTCTGGAAGCCGCCATTTATAAATACCACCCAATGCCACGTATTATCCATTATCTTACTTAACGGAAACTTGCGTAAAAATTCCGGACGCTTAGTTAATGTCTATGGCAATATGAATGACGTAAGCAATGAGTAATTCGTTGCGAAGGGTTGCGACAAAGTTAAGAAACTGAAATTGCTTCTTCCGACGTGACCAAAGTCAGTGCGGCTGTTATTTAAGCGGAACCAAAATAAAGGGAACCATCATATGCTAATTGTACATTCGAATATTCAGAAGTTAGACCAAAAAATAACTATGAAATACAACGTAGGAATTACGGCTATTTCTCTTATGGTATTCGTTGTGGTAGTAAATTGCAACCCAGCTTCACCCCGAATACAGCGTTCAGTCCAAAGTGCAAACTTCAAAGTACCGATTCCTACTTCAGTTGACCCCAGGATTGAAAGGTACCTAGGAACCCGAAGCACCTCACCCGCATATATGCACGTGAACCACGCAGAAAATAGGTAAGTTTAAAGATTTGAACGAAAATTTTTCCGGCAGTTGAAATTTCTCATAAATTTTATATCTCATTTGATTTTTTATCGAGATAGGTATCGAACCCATGATGGGCTCGTCACAAAGAACGTTAAAGGTCTATATAGAAATAAAATAAAATGGGATCGTTCCTAAGGCCATTTTTTAAAAAATAATTCGATATACGTATCGGTCGTTTTCACCGTTCGGCCACACGACCGTACTTCTTTGATTTTAGAATTGTATTATTTAATGATTATTTGTAATTTTTTTATCGGGCTTAGTTTCGATACCAAAATGGGTTCATTGCTAATACCATTTTTTTGTGTATAATTCGACATTTGTATCGGTGGCGTTAACCATTCGGTCACACGACCGTACAGAATATAATATGTCTTTTTTTATAACGGGTTCAGTTTTGAACCCATAATGTGCTCGTCACTAGGAAAGTTTTGTGTGTATAATTTGATATTATGTTTTGGTCGCGTTAACCATTCGACCACACAAACGTACAATCGCTGTTTATTCCTAGGAGTCCTTCACGTATAATGGAATACGTTTGTCAATACGACCACTGCATTGAACCGACTTCGAACAACGAAGGAGAATTGAATACGAATTTCCCCACCCAGCAAATACACAGCAATATGTTGGTCAATGTCACCGATCCTATAACCAACATTATAACTGAACAATCCATTCGAATCCGTCATGGATGTACTTGTGCTGTCCCGATTATTATACTTTGATCTCTTATACCTTTATCACCAAATTTGCACTTCCTTCTATTTAATTTATAAACGCATTACGTATTTTACCCTATATTTGATATATATTATGTTTATTGTATATTCTTACAATCAGTTATTGTAGGTGCTTTATATCATAATAAACAACTTTATTTTGCAAAAAAGAAAAACGAGATATGTTTGTTTAAAATTTCTAGTTATTTGTTGGATATACGCATGGAAAAATTCGAGCCAGACTTGTAGTACTATTTATAATATATCATGTCGTTATATCCATCTATATATACATAGCCTGGAGCGTATAGTTTCAATATGGCGTGAGTCATATCAGTAGTGAGAAAATTACTTATTGTATGACGCAATCTTCCATTAAGTCATGACGCAATCTTCCGCTTAGTCATGCTTTGTGTCCGTGCATATTCACCTAGTGACCCCGGTAAAGTACAAGCACAACTCGATATAGCTTTGATATATATATATACGAAAGGCAACAAGGTCATATCCGGCCACTGCAACATATCCGGCCAAAAATAATGGAAATTTTCCTATTACTGTTTCTATTTATTTCCATGTGGCATCTGGCCGTGAGTACGTACTCTCCTTACTTATAGAGAAAAGTACTGGATTTTTAAGGTAAACTCACTAGTCAACGAATGTCTATCTTGTCTACCTCATGCAATCATTAAAGTTATTAAAGGATAGGATGAATATTTATGTTTATTTCCGTGAATGGGAAAACCAAGGGGGTTATCACACGGGAAATCGTCAGATCACCTCATGCCCACCGTCGGTTTACCGGAGCTATCGCAGTGTGTTGTATATGATATAGACGTTCCTTTAATTTTGTAGAACCCATTAATCCAATGGGTTCAGGCAATGTCCGTAAAGTGCCTTGCCCAAGGACACAACTGACTAGCTAGCGACCAGTTTCGCATCAGCAACCTTTCGATTGAAAGGCGACGCACTTAACCGCCAGACCAACCGGAAGCAAGTGAACAACTTCATCATTAATTCGACGTTAATGTTGATGAATGGCTGCACCAAAGGGTTAACATGTAAGTAAAATGTTGGCCCTGACAGTGTTGACCAATAGTGTAAAAAGAAAACCCATTAATGAGTTTATTAAGCTAATACAGTAGGTATACCATACCTGTGTCTAGGGGGTTGTAATTAATCGCTATTATGGTTTAATTTCTTTTTCTTTATTTTGTTTAGATTGGAACCCATGATAGGATCGAAACTAATGGATTTAGATTAATTGCGATATAGATATTAGGCTTAGACAATTGCACTAAAGCCGTAGATGGTCGGGTGTCCTTTTATGATGTGTCTATCGCAATTACAACCCAGCCATCCTTTCCTCGAAGTTGTGATCATTAATTTCAAACGGCTGTTCAGTGTGACGTACGAATAGTGTCTGTCCTTCGCAAGACTGTAACATAAGTAGCATGAAGATATGCATAGTGTAAAGAAACGTGTCCATGATACGATAGTATATATGTTTTATCACTGCAAATGCAAAAAGAATGGCGTCACACAAGCAATCGTTACTTTATTTACGTCATTGGGTTAAGAGAGCTATTGCAATATGTTGTGTATTATTCAATTCCTTTAATTTGGTAAAATGCATTAATCCAAAATGTTTGGGCAATGTCCGCTAAGTGCCTTGCACAAGGACATAACCGACTAGCTAGAGAGTTTTGAACCTAAAATCTTTTGACTGAAAGGCGACGCACTAAAGCGGCAAGCGAACCGGTCGCACCAAATATTTCTACCTTGAACCACCCTCATAAGAGAAATTATGCAGGGTCCGGTTCGTAGGGAGCATTTGTAATTGCTGCTTTAGACTTATAAGGGTTGGAAAGACATCATAACACGCTTCGTTTCTTCTTTTGTCGGGTCTTATCGGAAATATATACATTCTCTTATATTTTATTGATTTCTGTGTTCATACTTTTTTTAAGCGCAATTGTTAAAGATCGTCCACAAAAGATCTGGTTAATTTTATCATCAAGCTGTTTTTAATTGTAAAATAAAACTTAAAAATCGAAATTTGATTAATCCACATTTTGTTTTAATCCTAAGAAAGTTCATATTTTTAGTCTCTTTTTAAGTCCAAAGTAGCATTGTACAAATAGTATCTTGCGAGTATCTTATAGAACGTATGCCTTTTTATAACTTACGAAGGGTATTAAAATATAAAATAGTCAAAATTTAAATACACGTGAATAAAACTTAAATATCCCATCTTATTTTTTCTGAAAATCTTTTCTAATTAATAAATTGTGTTTTATTCCCTACCCGGTGATAAATACATGCTGATAAAGTATGCTGATGTGACAAGTGTAATAAAGTAAGTAAAAGGCTGGGGCTTAATAAGAAGGAAAAACTTTAAATAACGATTAAAACGTTAGAATTAGTTTTAAACATGGGGTGGAGTTAGGTTAGAATTAGTTTTAAACATGGGGTTGGAGTTAGGGTTAGTTTTTGGGTTGAGATTAATATTTATGACAGGGTAAAATTAATTTTTATGGTTTTAGTGAGCAGTTTCCCTCCCGTTTTACTTCTTTCTTTTTTCCTCTTAGTGATGGCAATATTTTCGCAAACGCCATATTTTATGACTTACAGGAGTCACCAACGTTGACTTTTCAATTTTACTGCAATCCTAGACCTTGTTTAGCGACTTTATTGTTACTAGTCATTTATATATGGTAATGTACAAATTGTAAAATAAAATTTAATTGGCAAGTTGGCACGATAACACCGAAAATCAAGATAATTCTTATTTAACCCAAGAATCATGCGTAAAAAGATAACGGCCGTAGATAATAAAAAGGTATTGCAAGTAGTTAAGCCGCTCTAACATTTTAAGTTTGTCAATTAAACATATAGCTTCCATCGTACCCTTACAAAACAGGATCCGACTTAAATTAATCAACACACAATTAAATTTTGTATGATTTCGTATCTGGGAAGTTTTGAAAATAACCTTTTATGTAACATTGTCAAATAAACAAGCGCTTAAAAAAGGCAAATTAAAAACTTATTCAAA
The DNA here is from genome assembly GCA_000149265.1 of Ciona savignyi. Lineage (NCBI taxonomy): Eukaryota > Metazoa > Chordata > Ascidiacea > Phlebobranchia > Cionidae > Ciona > Ciona savignyi. Next base: position 294,029 of record CH003266.1, read on the forward strand.
ATACAAGAAAACAGATAACTTTTGTGCAAAGCCAGTGTTTAATTTATGTTAAAGTATATTTCTTTGAAGAAAATTTCGTAGCTATGACGTCGACATTCTTTCCAGTTCTTGTGATTGAGCTTTTCCGTCGCTTCAACTTCCGCGAAGCCTTCACGTTATCTGTCCAACTTGATAACTGGGATCCGAAAAAGATCTGCAGGGAATGTAGGATTGGATGATACTGTTTTTTAGGGGATGTTTATACACTTGAATGGAAAAACCAAGAGGGTTAACACGGGCAATCGTCAGATCACCTCGCGCCCACCGTGGTAGGGTTTCCGGAGCTATTGTAGTTTGTTGTATATGATTGAGATGTTCCTTTAGTTTGGTAAAACCCATCATTTCACTAGGTCCATATAAATGAAGTGCCTTGCGCAAGGACACAACCGAGTAGCTAGTGATCAGTTTCGAACCTGTGACCTATCGGGTTACGCATTAACTCACTAAGCTGATCGGTCGGTCGTTAATGTTTAAACCGTCATCTTGTTAGAAAACTAAAACTTGGCAGAATTACAACCCGCCATTTTTGAAGTTGGACATAAGAAATGGTTAATTGCAAAAGGAACGAATGGTTGATACTGTTGTATAAATATAAAAATATTTTACTTCTTTCAATTGTTAAATTCCCAAGTGGGAGAATAGTATGAAACGCCATCGACGCTAAAATGATACACAAGTCTAATCATACGTTGCATCATTAGAATCGACGTTGTGTCATTTTTTCGTCGATGGCGTTCCATAGAATACATTTCTAAATATCGTTGATGCGATTTATTTATGAGTGTAATTTGTTAATTTGTAATACAAACAGAATTGCCCACATATTAAGTAACTCTGCAGCTGAATTCTTGTTAAGCTAATTCAACTGATATAACCTGTTGTTTTGTCATAATAAACGCCCAGAGTTGACATTGGTTCATTTTTTCGTTTGTATTGAAAGAGCATACAAGTTACCCTAAACCTTATGTGCCCCAAGGCGATATAATGTTTATTCTACGAAATTTTTATCTTTCGACCTTATTTGATGATTTATACAACGAACATTATATGCTGCGGTGAATGAATTACAACATTGTATGTGTTGGTTTCTTTTAGACGGAAACCAGCATAGCAACACAGTGTTGAAGAGCATATTTTGTTTAAAATGTAGTTTTTCGTGGCATTAACATTTCAAAAGCTATGCATATGCAAAGTATAGGAATAAAAATACAAATATAAAGTTTATATAACGACTACAATCTAAGGCGACAACAAATTTTGTTTAAGCTGTAGTTATGTACAGGGATATTTTACTATTCAAAATGCTTTATGACAAAAAGTCTTAAAGAAGTAGACTTTTTGTCATATTACCGCCTTTTTTAAAGCTTTTTCTAAGTTGTTTTTATTAATTTATGATAAATCTAATATCACATAGACTTGTGTCTGATGATTGCCGTGATTAATCGAAGCAGTGGTATCCATCATATCAATACTGTATTTTTGTGAAACCAGAAAATAATAGATATCGTTTACCCACTTTATCAGTAATGTTCGGTAAAAAAGTACAACCGACATAGTACAAAATGGAACAGGAAGCACATTTTACGTTAATAAAGTGCATATTTAGCACAATTTAAATAATTTTAGGCATGGCAAACACACACGCACTAACCCATCCAGCTAATCTATGACTCAAATGGTTATTGACGTCATTTGACAGGGGGGTTACATATTTATTTAAAAAAAAGTTAGTGGATGCATAATCGCTGCATCACGACGACCTTACTGCTAACTTCTTCAACAGAACTCAGTTTTGAACCCATGATGGACTCGTCATTAGACTGTTTTTTTACAATAGTCGATATATGTATCAGTCGCGTTAAACATTGGGCCACATAAACTTTTATACGCGCACACATGAAAACAAAAACATATGTAACTGCTGTTGATTCTTATCGCCTCTCGTCGGCCATTATCGCCAACGCACGACCCTTCTAGAAATGTTGGTCCGGTCCTAGGGCTGAATTTCGAAGTTTTATTTGTTGTTTTAAGTTACACAGAATTAACAAATTAAGATAGAGGGTTTATGGTGTACCCTGGGGATATAAGGCCTATAAACCTATGCCTACCCAAATATTTTAATCCATGTATATTTTAATATAGACCAGAGCTCCGCAGCATTTTTCCAGTCGAGGCACACTTGAAACTTACTAAATTTGACGGCAAATCGCAATAAAATTTTTACAATATGAGGTCTTCTGACACGCTATATACATTTGATGTTATTGGCGAAATGTCTAATAGCCGTAATATTCAAATTTACAAAAATTAAAATCATTTTAATTTGGTAAAAACTGTGTTAAAATAATATTATTATTTGCCTGAGACACACCTAGCATTGTCTTACACCACACTGGTTGCAGAGCACTGGATACCACGATTGCTTACTTTTATCTAAGTTTCAATCTGATTCGATAAATCTTTCTACATAATGTCGTTTCAAGGTAGTGTGCTGCATGCTAACCATGATTCGCAAAATACAGCAAGTATGATAGTTGTTATTTAGCAGCAAAAATCTTGCACATAAGTTTAAGAACGGTCGTGTGGCCGAATGGTTAACGCGACCGATACATGTATCACTTGTATACAAAAAGGTCAGAGTAATGACCTCATCATGGAATCAATACTTGGATCGGTAAAAATTCAAGTGACAAAAGTTCTTCAATTTAGTAAAGTCTTGACCGACTTAAATTTTAGTCTTTGATTAAGTTTGCTTTTCCAGTAATCTTTCAAATGACTCGGACTAACGCGCTCAGACCATGATATTAATCAGATAAAATAACACCCCGTAAAAAAGTAATTTTCTATAAAAAAATTTAAAAAAAACAGGAAAAATACGGTAATTTTTTTTAAACACGTTTATATTCATAGAAATTATTAAGTGTAGGAAAGTCATACGAAGTTATCAAACCTAATAAAAAATTAAACAGTAAAACCTAAATGGTGCATTTTTAGATTCCCATTGAAAGAAATATTTGATTTACTGTAAATAACCACGGGCTTGATTGTTTTACAAAAATGTATATTGTTATGCAATTATGATAAATTTACTAATAATGTATATTGTTATGCAATATGTTTTTTTACTAATAATGCAATTGTTACGCAAATATGATTATTTTCACCAATAATGTATATTGTTACGCAATTATGTTTGTTTCACATATAATGCAAATATAATGTATATTGTTACGCAATTATCGACATACAACACATTGTGTACTTACCTCAAGGCTAGGTTACATGTTACAATAGTTTAAATTTCAGCAATTTAGGTATTAAGTAGATACAGTTTCACCGACTTACCGAACTTTGAATGGATATTTCAGTCTCCAATAAGGACATGAGGTCGTTTAAATTGGTCCTTAGAAAGCCGCACTTTTTTAACAAATACTCCTTGTTTAGGAAATTGTACAAGTCCCGTCCGTCATAATACTTTAACTGATATCTGTTCAAAAATTAGCACTTGTGATTAATACACTGCTTGCATAATTGTATGGACAACGGGAAACGATATTGTAAGTATTCGTGTAGTAATGAATACATATACATCGAATACTTTGTTTCAGCTGGTTATTTTTGCTGTATAAGCAAAAAGTGCTGGACCATGTACAAAAGTCAAGTTTTAACATAAATGTAATATATTAGTTAAAAAAGCTTTGAATAACTTGCCTACGTGTAACTAATATCATTTCACACAGTAGACCACTTTTAAGAGTGGAAATAATTCAGTTTGTTTAGTTCTAAACCTAAAGTATTGGTACGGGGGTGTAGTAAGTTTGGTATATATAGTCCTACTAGTATTCTTGGTTAATGGAGCAAAGGGTCTTTTAAAGCCTACATTCCTGGTCCCGGGGATACCGTGATCCGACCCCACCATTGAATCGTCATCATACTATTTGATCAATCGGCAATGATAAGACTCAAAATTTATTTCAGCTAGTCGGTTGTCTCCTATAGCCGGTTCTCTCCAAAGGCAAGACACTTAAGGAATTGTGTACGAACTCAGCGAAATAATGAAATGATTGGTTCTACCAAAATGAAGGAACGTCTCAATCATATACAACATACCGCAATATCTGCAGTAACCCAACAGTGGGTGCAAAGTAATCTGACGATTGCCCGTGTGATAACGCCCTTTGCGTTTTTCATTTACGGTGATAAACATAATTATCCTAAATACGATTGATTAATTAATAATGAGGTTAAAACTTACTCTTGTTGGTGTTTCATAAATGCTCCAGAAATCCCTTTAATAACAGACGGAGGTGCGGCCACGTAGACAGGCACTGTACTTTGAAACTTTCCGGGAAAAGTTTTTGTTAAATATCCCCGCACCCCGCTAGGCAGTGCAGATGGGGTTATGTTGAAAACAGTTGAACAAAAATTTCGCATTCGAGGATCCACATTCCCCGTAACTGTAAAGTATTACGTTTACCTTATTCCGGGTTGATAAAAAAACGGAAATTTATACAAACTGTTAATCAACCGTATAAGTTTACTGAAATTTCAAATTGCCGGTAAGCAATGTGTATTTAGTTCAGCTTTGCCAGGCACTCAAAAACAACGAAAATTTGGAACTACGGAAATTAATAGGAATCCTTAATCGACTGTATTAAATTACTTAAAAGTTAATTAAAGTGAATTTAATAGCTTACTCTGGAATGCTAAAATATGAAAATTTATAAAAATCCTCAAACTACTGTAAAACAAGGGCTAACCCTACAAATACAGGAAAGCAGAAACGAATCACTAAACCCGTTAATGCTATTTACAAAATGTGTTGCCTCTAAACAGGATCGCTTAGATCGCTTAAATTGCTATGGAAAGTAATTCTAACCCTGTCCCAAACACTAATGTTAACCGCAGAACGAACTTTAGCCTCAACCCTAACATAAATATCATAATCTTTATTTTAGTGAGAGAAGTTTTTTCCAAGGCTTTTGTAACTACGAAGTATAGTAAGCGATCCAAGCGCTCCAAGCGATCCTGTAGTATTTAGAGGTACCGATGATTTTTTAACTTACTATGTATTTAATTCCGTATTTCACTTTTAAATTGCCGTATTATAGTATAGACCCCTTTTCAGTATTTTTAGAAACTTTTTTATGCAGTTATATATACGTACAAGGTACCTATTCCAGCTATGACATGCGCAGGTTGTTATTCGCTTGCCTTTAAAAAAAATTCAACACTGGAATATTAGGTAATTTTTTGGCAACAAGAGGCAAACAAATGTATTTGAGAAGCAAAAAAATATTTTTTTGGCAAAAAAATCTATTTGTTGAGTAATTACAATAAAATAAATAAATTTTTTGACTTACCTATTTGTTTGTTTCCCCAATTCGTACACATGAACTTGTAAAAGTCGTCTTTGTCGTAGCGCCAGTGTAGTGCAACGAATTCCCTTTCACCGAATCTGGTCTTTATATAATCATCCGCGATGTCCTTATATTTATAGGATATTTTACGGTCAGTTTTTGTGTGCCTTAATGCTTTTGAATTACAAAATGGCCTATACTAAAGGGAATGAAAGAGGAAAGTAGGAAGATTGGTCACTGAAACGATACAACATGACGTGTGATAACGCTTCCTTACGTATTCGCGAGGCAATCTGATGATTGCCCGTGTGGTAACGCTTCCTTACGTATTCGCGAGGTAATCTGACGATTGCCCGTGCGTTAACGCACCTTACGCTTTCCAATTCACAGGAATAACTATATCATTTCCTATCCATAATGGAAACAATTCTAATCCAGCGACAAACGCTAATATTAACTCTCAAAACCAAACCCCAGCCGTAATGGTCCCTACTTCCCTTTTATTAGTTTTATATTATAAATAAATCATTAGCAACAATACCTGTACATAACGCGGACATTGAGTGTGTTGCATGATTTTATAATACAAGTGAGCCCCTGGCGTTTCTTTAATCTCTTCGCCATTAAGATAATTCGATTCTATTGTCTGGTATTTTGCTGCGACCTGCAAAGAAAACTTTTGGGTTGCAAATGGCAATTTATATCTCCCCATACAATAAGTATACTTTTGGCAGGTAGATATTACATTTGAAAATGATCAATATATAAAAGAATGCTAACGTTAATCTTTCGCTTAGAAAAATGTAAGGGCTTGATGTTTTGCAAAATGAAAGTAATTTTGTGTTGCAAAATAGAAGTCATATCTTATGTAATATAGTAAGTATACCTTTGGCGGTTGTAGGGGAAATAGCACATATTGGGCAAATTTCTAAGGTTGTTCCTTTAGAAAAACGTAGGGGATGTGGTGATGCTAAATACAAGTAACATTGTGTTGCAAAAAAAACGAGATAATTCCCTATGCAATATAGTATTCTTTTAATAATTACCTGTGGCACAATAAAACGCAATTCTCGAAATGGAAATGTATAAAATGCGCAAGGTCGACTTGAGTTGTATTGTTCGACCACTGCTTTTTTTTCTGCCTTAAACAGAAATCCACGTTCTTTTGTTGGAAAACTTTCAGATTTCACGATACCTTTGCCCAGCACTTTGCTATTTGGTGCCCTGTACTGTAGATTTCAATTGAGATTATCGGTGCCTTTAATCACCAGGCCGAATCACGTTTGTTTAGTTTATATCTCTTAAAAATGCCCTTCAGAAAGAGCTTTAGAATGCCATCTATAACATTAACATATTGACTATGTATACCCAAACGTAGATATTTTGTAGATTTGAGAAAATATGAATGAAATTTTTTTTCTTGAATATATTTGTAGCTTTATAAACTATATGTCTAGTAAGCTTAAATCACACTTTGACGTGGTAAGTGCTTTTAAATAACCAATAAATGATGCTGCGTTGGGATTAGAAAATAATAAATGCGATAGATTAAAGCTTAGTGGATTAGAGCATCGCCTTTAAGACGAAGGGTTGCAAATTTAAACCCGAACTTAGTTAGTCGGTTGGGTCCTTAGGCAAGGCACTTCACGAACTTTGCCTCAACCCAGCGGAATAAGGGCTTCTACTGCATAGTTATTTTCAAGATATAAAAAAGATTATTTACCTTCTCGTCCAGAATGTCTAATTTATAAAGTCGTTCGGCTTCTATGAGAGATTCCAGCGTCCATTGTTGTTTGTTTGTGCTTGCTCCGAAAAACACAACATCGATTCGATTTCCACAATGTCGTTTAAATTCATCAATCGTTATGATTGGAATAAGACTCTGTAATGACGGTACATCGAACCTGTAGGAAGGAAAGGTCTAAGTTGGAACGTACATTATAATGTAACAGGCGTATTTATTTAGCTACTTAATATTTTTTCTGAAACAGAGAATTAAAACTTAATCAGATACTTTAATCTTGCTGAAACAGAATTTTTGCAGAAAAGCAAAGTCAAACATAGGTAATCAGAAACTTAATTTGCTAAAACAACAAATTAAAACTTATACAGAAACTTACTTATTCGAAATTTAAATTTTGTTATAACATAAACTGTTATCAATATTGTAATAGGTAAGTAAGCCAAAATTTACCTGTGGTTAGAATCAATGTACTGCATACCACCTGTTTTGTCATTGAAATGTTTCTGAAAGACTGGTATTACCAAAGTCCTGTTGAGATAAATAGCTACAAACACTGCTTGTCGAAGACCCATAAGTTGGTTATTTGGTCCGTTGTACAACCAGGGCAAAATAAATTTCCTTGGATTTGTTTTAAAGCGAGGCTTTGGTTGGGGACTTGAGGTCAAAAGTTTCTTACTGGAGCTCCAAAATTCACAACTTCGACGTTGGTGTTGGTTGTTCTTCTTATCATCATAATTTGACCTTTGAAGATGGCTTTGACCCACTGTGTGAGGAGACAATGTGTAATCTAGACTTGAAATTTCATACTTTTGATTTGTCTCTTTGTGCTTTTGAGATGTCTGCTTGTATTTAATATTCGTTGCCTCGTTTTCAGACCATCTCCCAAAGATCATGTAACAGCAAAACAATAATAAACACAAACCGCTGACATGTTTAAAAATCTTGTGCATACGCCGTGATTTTACTATCAATATTGCATCGCCTGTCCGCTGGCACATACCATTCTGTAAGGAAGAACAGGATATTCATGTTTATTTCCATGGATAGGAAAACTCAATGGGCGTTTAACACCCGGGTAGGATGGAATAGGATAGGATAAAGAAGTCGGACCGGCATGACATTGCCGTCAAACGTTCGACAAAAATCGGGAAAAAACAAGGATTGTCTATTTTTCTAAAAAGAGCTCGTAATAAACGATCTAAAATACTTTACAAGTTTACCCTATGTAACATTACGACATATCTTTAAAATGTATTTTAGATGCTTTTAGTCGAACATTAAACTACCTCATTCTCCTAGCGATTTTTGCTGAGTTATATTATGCCTAAAAACTTTTGCTGAGTTATATTATGTCCAAAAACATTTTCTGAGTTATATTATGTCTAAAATCAAAGTACTAACCTTAATATTTCTCTCCGCCCCTTAATTTATAAAATGTCGCAACACACTTTAGTTTTAGTTGAGCATTAAACTACCTTTTCCTTTCAAATTTTGCCCAGTTATGCATAGTTTATGCCTGAAATTAACGTACAATACTAAGCTTAACACTTCTCTCGCTCCCTCTTAATTTATAAAATGTCGCAAAACATACAATTTACACAATCGCCTGCTCTTAAAAATCCACATAACGCTTTCCCGACATATAGTCGTTTAGAATGGTAACTTGACCTGTTATCTTTCCGTCGGCACGCCGCGGGCCATATGCGCCGCAATCGTATTATTTTAACTCTAAGATTCCCACAGGTATACTGTTGTGAGACCAAAGTTTATTTTTAAACGTGAGTTATCCAACCACACCTGTACCACACCAAACATGTAATTCACAACAGTTTACATTTGACCGTTAGTGCGTTATTTTTAGTGTAATCACAGTAAGTATACCATAGAAATATCACAAATTTCAAACATGTGTTATAGTATCTATACTGTTGTGAGACCAAAGTTTATTTTTAAACGTGAGTTATCCAACCACACCTGTACCACACCAAACATGTAATTCACAACAGTTTACATTTGAGCGTTACTGCGTTATATTGAGTGCACCAACAGTAAGTATCACAAAAACATCACAAATTTCAAACATGTGTTATAGTATCTAAATGTGTACGGCCATGTGGCTGAATGGATCAACGCGATCGATACGTTATTTCAACAAACATACTAATTGTGACAAAATATTGGGTTCGATAATTATCTCGGCAAAGAAAAAAACATTTAAAAATATAGTAGAACGCCAATATTTCGATTTGTTGGAAGTTTCCTTAACAACTTTTAAAGTATTACGAGGGCCGACACTGTATCAGTAATACTATTTTTACTTCGTCATTACAAGAAGGATACAACAGAAAAGAATGGCAGCAAAAAAACGGCAAACATACAGTAGATAAAACCAGTGATGGGATTCAAACTTTTAAGAACAGGTTCTTTTTGGTATCGTACTTACTAACAACAGGTTCCCTAAAAGGTCTAATGTCTGTAAAAAAGCAAGAATCGGATCGGTGATTATCCCGACGTTCCAACAACGGGTTCGACCGAAGCAATGCGAACCTCTTAAATCTCGTCATTAAGTTATAGACATGGTATCATAGGAAAAAAGTGACGTGGCCGTTAAACCTTACATTTAGCAAAAAAACAAATATTTAATGCGGCGGTTAATTTAACTAAAAAAAATAAGTAAAATTGAAACCTTGACTAAAAATATGCAAGCACGACTGTGGTGAACTGCTGGCTCGATTTGTGGATATTTTTCGTGTTTGCACAATTTTAGTTGTGTACTATATGTAGTCTACCGGTTAGTCTGGTGGTTTAGTGCGTCGCCTTTCAGTCGAAAGGTTTCAGGTACGAAACTGATCGCTAGCTAGTATGGGCCTGAATCCAGCAGAATAATGGGTTCTACTAATTTGAAGGGACGTGTGAATCAATACACAACACAATGCAATAGCTCCGTCAACTTGACGGTGGGCTCGAGGTGATCTGACGATTGCCCGTTTTTTAACCGCATTGGTTTTCCCATTCACGGGGATGAACATGAATATCCCATCCTATTTAAACGAGTTTTAATATTGGAAAACTAGTTGCGTCGTAGTTTACGACGAAATTAAATCCAACCTAATGCAAAATTATGATATAATTCCGCCTCAAAACGCATAACTTTGCTTTAACCCGAGGCTTATTTTAATATCTTAATTTTTTTAGCTTATTAGGTTGAGTAATATACCGCGCATAGCTTGAGAAATTCTTTAGTTGGGGAATCATGAGTGACGTTTATTACGTCATTATTTTATTGATTTCTTATTATGGTAAGTCTATATATATGTAGACATTATCGGAAATGAGTGTCAGCCACCGACCAATACAACGAGAAGACAGCTTAAGGTGAACTTTTGGCCAAACGACGAGCAGCAGCCAATTACATGCACTTGCCATCCCCACCGCAAATTGCGACCAAAAGATATAAGGAAAAAGCAGGAGTGCTATATTGTTAAGCCTGTTATGATTTGAACATGCAACTTTCTCGAGATGAACAGTGTGTGACCCGAGCTTGATTTTAAGAAGAAACCACCCGAAACATCTTCGGTCTGCCAACAAGCGTTCTTTTGTTGAGCAAAATCCCCCGATTACACCAAAAGTCAACGGACACAGATATTATCAAGAAAAGAAAGTTGCCACCAAAGTATGTACCGCAAGTTCAAGATTCGCCGTTGGAATCTCGAAGAAAGAATTCACCCAGAAACTTGGTTGCAAGAGTTAGTGAAAGTCATTGGTTGGTCGGTTGGCGCAAGGTGATCTGACGATTGCCCATATGGTAACCCCCTTGATTTTCCCATTCGTGGGGATAAACATGAATATCGTATTCTATCCTAATGTATGGTCGATTTATACCTCGAGATTACGATTGTGCAAAATCTGTATGACATTTCACAGGTTTGCAAACAGGAGGAACACAGCGACACAAGTTTCACCTCCCAGGACACCGTCTCATAAATATGTTAGTAGCGCTTGCGATATTTGGCCATATGGCCCCCTATACGTCCATACAGCAAACAACAAAGTTAATCAGGCTCGTCTGTCTAATTCATGTCTGTAGTGTAAAGTTAACGTGCCGTTTAAATTATGTTTTCGTTGCCACTTGGGCGTACATGGTCGTCGGCAAGTTCGAAAGTTAAATAATCGTAAGCGTGAATGCTTCAATAGATGTTTTTTTAAAACAAATGTCGAAATCCGCTTCTCCCAGGACGTTCTTTGTCGCCGATTATAAGAATAACATGCAATATTTATTAAATGAGCACGGTCGTGTGGCCGAATGGTTAATGCGACCGATACATATACCGACTACAATATAAAAACGGTCCAAGTAACGACCCCATCATGGATTCGAAACTTGTCTCGGTTAAAATATGTATATATATATTGAGTAAATGAAATAAATGTTCAATTCTTCCTCCAATAAATAATGTTAAGTCATTATTTAATTCCAAAAATTGTTCCTCTAATTGAAATGACACTGATGTGTCTGGTTATCAACATGTTTCTGTAAGTTTTAATGGCGTATATAGGTGTATTTTGGTGGAGATTTTGTTTTGGAAATGTATTGCTTCCCGTTATTGGCAGGGATTTCTTGCAATATTTTGGTTTTAAAATATATCTAGACCATGTTGTCTAACAAATAGCAGAGTTGCATTGCTATTCCATTACTCCTTCTGGTAGATGTCGGGGCGACATTCCATGCCTGTCAAGCGTTTAACGAAAAATATAAAAAAACGGGAAAAAAGTAGAGAGTGTCAACCACGTTTAACCACGACTATTCTTTACCAAAATGTTGAGTGATAAATCTAGGGGAATTCCCCTGGGACGTTAAAAACCAAAACTGTATTATTTTCGAAACAATTATCTTTTTGTGGCGTAGCTCTTGAACGGCTGCTCCAATTTGAATTATATTTAGTGGATAGGAAGTACATTAGTCACTGATTTAACACTTAGAAAAAATAAAAAAGATTACGTAGGGAAATACTCTAAAAGGTTTTGTTCTCAAATCATGATTGTGACAGGAATGGCATGGCGCACTGACATCTTCAACAATGAGTCGTCAAATCGAATTAAAATTTTATTGTTAGATAACATGACCCACATATGTAAAATCAAAAACTTTATCCCCCACAAAAATTTGGACATCATCACAGCTTTGGTGAGTCCAATAACGTGCTGATTTGGACATATTTTTATTGAGCCAAGTTTCGAACCCATGATGGGCTCGTCATCAGGACCGTTTTTAGTATAAGAGTCGGTATATGTATCGGACGCTAAGCATCATTTTTCTTTTTTACCAGGTTAAGTTTCGAACCCATGATGGGCTCGTCCCCGTTTTTTTTTTATATAGTTGGTATATGTATCGGTCGCGTTACCATTAGGCCACACGACCGTACAAATTTTAAGCAACATTTTTTGTTTTACTGAGCCAAGTTTCGAACCCATGATGGGCTCGTCACAAGGACCGTTTTTTTGTATAAGAGTCGGTATATGTATCGGTTGCGTTAACCTTTTGGCCACACGACCGTACAAATTTTAAGCAACATCCATCAAGTACTTCGGCTCAAGACGCGGTCCGCTATCTAACGGTTGGTTTTGAAACCAGCAGCATTGAGCCAACACTCCGACGCCGCCATTTTTCTGGATTCTTACGTCTCAAATCAAATAACGTCACAAACTCGGCACAGGTGATTAAACACATGATACTTAAAAAAAGGTTTAAACTTCCGAATATTTTTAAAAAGTGTCCAACAAATATTCACAGAGAAGCTAATATACAAACAAACGACTGGTGAGCGTAGCAGAATCGTATACAGACAACAAACATAGCATTTTCTTCTGGTTGTATTAATGTTTGTAACCGGAAATTGTGGATTGTTGTACGTCACACAAGGGCACAGTCATGAGGTCCTAATGCCATTACTAAATCAGGAAATAACATGAGGTCACTTAAATTAACACGGAAGTTGCATAGCTCTGGTAGGCAGTGCAGGGAATTTAATGCAGAAGATTTAAAAAATGGGAAGGCAACCTATAACAGCAATCGTCGTATTTATTTTGTGCATTTTGCAACAAGCTAAGAGCCAAAGTAAGTGATGCAGAAAAAAATCGAATAAATTTGTGTTTACTATTCACATTCCACATTTAATTATTTAAGGTATTGTCTACAATGGAAGTCAGTTAACCTTCGTCACATCGAGAAAAACATTTGATGCAGCTCGAACCCACTGCCAATCATTACTCGGTGATTTGGTTATTATCAGAGACAGTCAGTTGCAAAATGCAATTAAACCGAACTTGGATTCAACGATTAGTTGGAAGACGTGGGAAGATCCATGGTTCGTCGGTTACTGGATCGGTGGTTCGCGAGCATCAGGTAAACACGAGTTAATCTTTGCAATTTCTTTTCTTACAATAAGACTAATTTGAAGCTGTGCACATTCTTTTTATATGAATATAAATAAAATTGATGTCACCCCGGTATATAAGCCCCACCCACCCACCTCCATGATGTCACCCCGGTACATGACCACCGATACCCCCACCCACCTACATGCAGCTTTGATAAAACGTACCATTTAACACAATGATAAGAAGCTAGACAACATGATCGAAAAACTATTACCTTTCAATTTTGTTCTTTTAACTGGGTGCTAATGTCTTTGTTTTCAGGAGAAACCGAGTGGAAATGGTGGGATGGAACAAGATTACCTCCGGCAAATGCCACTGATGCTTACCAACACTAATTTAAAATTTAAACCCCTTTTATCTTTTGCTGGTCTATAAAACGTGTTTTCTTTCAATATTTTATACGATCGAATAAGTTGTAGTCAGGTAACATCTGCATTAACTTACTCAGCAAAGGTGGAAGAGAAATCACAGAAGTTCCTGCTGTCCAATTTAATCCAGATCCAAAATCCGTTTATGAAGGTAAACAAAGACCAAACATTCCTTGGTTATAGTAGAGTAATTAGTAGACTCTTGTTATTTGGTATCACCGACTGCCAACTCCGAAGTCTGTTTAATACACGTTTTCCAAAGAGTTTTTTATAGACTAAACGTTTTTTATAAACTCTTGTTATTTACAGAAATACAAAGTCCACCAGTTGTAATATACGAAAACCTCGCCACTAGAAACTAAATCTAATGGAAAAGCCCTACTATTAAATGTATTAAACACCATTAAATATATTAAACATTTCTGCCCGAGTACTTTGATATTTCCGTTTGTTGTATAAATTCCTAATAAAATATATTCGTCAGTTGTAATTTTTGTTTTTTTTACACCGCCGTTAAAGTGTTTAAATGAACATTAAAACCAGAATGATTTGTTTGATTTAGTTAAAAGTCACAGAAAAACTGTTCTACAGCCGTATCGTAAATTATTGTATAAAAGGTTACTAGACACATGCACTGTCTAATTGTTTAACTCTACCAAATACAACCTAGTGACTATAGAAAGCGTTCAATTAATTGATCACCCTACCTTTCCAATGCAAACTGATTTCACAGAAATGCTTGTCACTTAAAATCCTGACACAGGAAGCCTTACAATTCTTCACAACGTAAAATACAAACTCCGATTTGCAACGTAAAGTCAGATTGCCTAGAAATTTTGCTAGAATTTGAGATGGTGATGAAGTTTCATTGTGATTCCTTAACTCCCTATGTTAGATGTCGGGACGCCATGCCATACATTTCACAATCATTATTTGAGAACAAAATCTTATTTTTGGGGTATTTCTCTAGGTAATTTTTTTTCTAAGTGTTAAATCAGTGGCTAATGCACCTCCATTCCACTAAATCTGATTAAAAATTTGGCAGCAGTACAATCGCTAAGCCCAAAAAAGCTATTTTTTTAGAAAAAAAACCTTTTGGTTTTTAACGTCCCAGGGGAATTACTCTGGATTTTTTATTAAAAATTAGATTTATATCTTGCTTAAAAGGCGATACAGTAGAGTGCTACTAATGAAATTATTTAGCTGAAAAACACCGAATGTTAACAGCTGTGTATACGACGTTTTCATCTTTAAGAACAGTGGAACGATGCACCGGTTTGATTTTCAAATTCTTTTTTTTGACAGGATAAGTAAAGTCCTGAAATAAGAACACATGTGCATTTATGATAGAGAGAATAGCATTTTTCATTGTGTTTCTTAAAAAGTGTCCGACAAATTGCCACAGAGGAGCTAATATACAAACAAACGACTGGTGAGCGCAGCAGAATCGTATGCAAACAACAAACATAGCATTTTCTTCTGGTTGTATTAATGTTTGTAACCGGAAATTGTGGATTGTTGTACGTCACACAAGGGCACAGTCATGAGGTCCTAATGCCATTACTAACTCAGGAAATAACATGAGATCACTTAAATTAATACGGAAGTTGCATAGCTCTGGTAGGCAGTGCAGGGAATTTAATGCAGAAGATTTAGAAAATGGGAAGGCAACCTGTTATAGCAATCGTCGTATTTATTTTGTGCATTTTGCAACAAGCTAAGAGCAAAAGTAAGTGATGCAGAAAAAAATCGAATAAATTTGTGTTTACTTTTCACATTCCACATTTAATTATTTAAGGTATTGTCTACAATGGAAGTCAGTTAACCTTCGTCACATCGAGAAAAACATTTGATGCAGCTCGAATTCACTGTCAATCATTACTCGGTGATTTGGTTATTATCAGAGACAGTCAGTTGCAGAATGCAATTAAACCGAACTTGGATTCATCGATTATTTGGAAGACGTGGGAAGATCCATGGTTCGTCGGTTACTGGATCGGTGGTTCGCGAGCATCAGGTAAACACGAGTTGATCTTTGTTATTTCTTTTCTTACAATAAGACTAATGTGAAGCTGGGCACATTCTTTTTATATGAATATAAATAAAATTGATGTCACCCCGGTATATAAGCCCCACCCACTCACCTCCATCACCCCCATGATGTCACCCCGGTACATGACCACCGATACCCCCACCCACCCACATGCAGCTTTGATAAAACTTACCATTTAACACAATGATGCGAAGCTAGACTACCACAATGATCTGAAAAACTTACCTTTCCATTTTGTTCTTTTAACTGGGTGCTAATGCCTTTGTTTTCAGGAGAAACCGAGTGGAAATGGTGGGATGGAACACGATTACCTCCGGCAAATGCCACTGATGCTTACCAACACTGGATTGGTGTTGAACCGAATCATCTTGCTTCAGAAAAGGCATGTGCAGCTTTAACTCCGTACAAATCTATCAATACTTTATCAAACATCAAAGGTGGTTGGGTGGATGACGCATGCACCCAGTCAAAGTATTTTATTTGCCAAAAAGGTACGTGTTGTAAGGTTCATCTAGCTTTATGAAAATAACAGACCATTTTTTGCTTATGAACCTGCTTGGTATTGTTGAGATTTAACTTAATAAAAAAATAAAGTCTTAAATGACACTTTCATAGGGCAATTTCAAATCAAGACATAAACTGAATAACAATGCATAACAGATCTATGTCTGCCAAAAACCTGCCAAAATGGAGGAACATGCAACAGATTACCACTGAGCTACAGCTGCTCCTGTTTGCCTGGCTACATGGGACGAAACTGTGAAACAGGTGTGTTCCGTATAGGTTTTAGTCCGGGTTTAGTTAAGGCAGCTGTCACGGTCAACTCAAGAGCAACAACCACATGTCAATCACCACTGTTTGTATAACATATTTTGATTGTAACCAATATGTGTATATATATATACTAGTAGGTTCCCTAACCAAAATCACCATATGTTATTACACATTTTGTATTGCTTGTTTCTGCAAGCAAAAACGAATGGGTCCCTGAGTTAATGAGGCAAACTTGTGTACCAGTTTGGTTGATACATTATATACTCTCGTTAGATTCGTTCATGGCTTGGACATGCTATATAACATTGTTAAATGATTTAATCCGATTGAATCACTTTTGTTTCTGTAAGCATTAAATTTAAGAAAAAGTTTGCCTTAAAATTATTAGCAGGTACGCCTCCGTATATTGGACGAAATTGTAAAACAGGCATGTATAGTCTATGGACGATCACTTGTTTTAGAATTACAACTTTATTTTAAATGCCACATTCAGAAAACTAATCCTACATTTAAGCATCCTGGGCCAATGCAATATCCTAGGCCAATGCTACAACTTAATTTAACCATTTGACCATGGGATAAACATGCGAATTGTATCCTTTCAACTTACCCTAATTAACAGTATACCTTTAACAGATCTATGTCTGCCAACAACCTGACAAAATGGAGGGACATGTAACAGATTATCACTGAACTACAGCTGCTCCTGTTTGCCTGGTTACAGTGGTCGAAACTGTGAAACAGGTGTGCACCATATAGGTTTTTTGTTATGAGAGGCCGGACCAATTAAAGTATTTAAAATCTGGTACATAATAAATGTTTCAATTAAGTGAGAAATTTAAGAGAGATTAGCTCTTTTCCTTTATTTACTCCTATTATAAGAGTTATATATATAAGGAGGATAGGATGGGATATTCATGTTTATCACCGTGAATGGAAAAACCAAGGAGGTTAACACACGAGTAATCGTCAGATCACCTCGCGCCCACCGTCGGGTTACCGGAGCTTTTGCAGTGTGTTGTGTATGATTGATTGATACGTTCCTTCAATTTGATAGAACCCATTAATCCGCTGAGTTTAGGCTGTGGAGATCTTCCTTATTTTCCTTGATCAGGCTTGGGTTTGCGCCTGGTGCTTGCACTGAATCTGGCATGAGGTTCCCCAACTAACATACCTCAGCCATGACTAAATTAGCTGGCAATCCGACTCCATACAAAAGTTATTTTATTGTCATATTGCAAGCTAATACAATATATTGCATTCGATTAAACTGGTTCGTAATACATGCTTGGAGATATCAACAACAAGCAGGCAATGCTTAGGTCTGCATTTCAGAACGCGTTTTTGATACTCGTTAATACAATGCGTTTATACATAAAACGTCAGCTTGCCATGTATGGCTCAGGGATTATAGCCCGTTGACACGCACAGGAAATAATTTGGCAGGAGTGAAGGGGAACAGCCGTGCGCACATTAATCTCCCACTTTAACAATTTTAAAATAACTTAATATAATGTGCAAAAAATATAACATTAGCCGCGAATGTCACTATAAGGCAATGCCCTTAAATTGCCTTGCCCAAGGACACAACCGACTAGCTAGCGACCAGACATATAAATATTAATAAATCAAGAGTTTAATCGTGTTTAAGTTAAATTTAATAATTTATTTTAACCAGCTCGATTCCTTTCGTTCGAAAACGGTTGTGAACTTCACATCAACAAAATTCCATCGCGATTTACATCGTTTCAAGCGGCCAAGACGCAATGTAACTCTCTGCAAGCATCGCTTGTTATCATAAAATCTAAAGAGACGCAAATCATTTTTAACCTTATCAATCAGCTTTGGCTAAGCAATGAACCGATATGGCTGGGAGGAAAAACAACTAACTTAACTTGGCTATGGTTAGATGGAAGCATTATGGAAGGTTACAATAACTTGGTCGACCAATCCGTGCAAAATAGTGCTGGTTGTTTATCTTTAGCTCGAAATGGGAGTTGGTTTATTAAAAATTGTTCTACGAGGATCGGATATGCTTGTGAGAGACGCGGTAAGCTTTGTAACTCACAGTCAATCTATGTAAGGCGTAATCTAACCAAACCATTGTGTTTTAGTCAATGGAACAAGTTTGTGTGCATCTTCTCCATGTGTCAACGGTGGAATTTGTACCGAAAGCGGCTGCCACTTTCACTGCACTTGCCAGCCCAACTTCAGTGGTTCCAAGTGCGAAATATCATCACCTGGTACTACATATTACTGTCGATACTTTGAATAGTTGACAGTGAAATTGTGTATGATGATATTATTATGATAGATTTGATGATAGATAGTATTATGATACATATAAACAACCGGTAATTCCCACAACTAAAGTTACAAAATTTTTTTAATGTGTCAAATATTATTAATGGTGATGTTCCCCCTTTACATATCTACTAACCCACTCTTAAATTACAGCAGGAACAAAACACTTGGAGTACATCATCCCGCCAATATGCATCATTCTTATCGGAATGGTGGTTGCAGTGATTTGCATCATAAAGCGAAGGTTTGTTCTACTATGCTTTAGTATAAGTATTTACTAATTTGTTTTACCTATTGCAGTTTATATTTTATCTGCTTTAATTATGTAACGAAAGAACGAAAAATATTTTTTTAAATTAGTGTATTCCTAAACCCCTTTTATCTTTTGCTGGTCTATAAACGTGTTTTCTTTCAATATTTTATACTATCGAATAAGTTGTAGTCAGGTAACATCTGCATTAACTTACACAGCAAAGGTGGAAGAGAAATCACAGAAGTTCCTGCTGTCCAATTTAATCCGGATCCAAAATCCGTTTATGAAGGTAAACTAAGACCAAACATTCCTTGGTTATAGTAGAGTAATCAGTAGAGTTTTGTTATTTGGTATCATCAACTGTCAACACCGAATTATGGTAAATAAACGTTTTCCGAAGCGTGTTTTTATAAACTAAACATTTTTATAAACTCTTGTTATTTACAGAAATACAAAGTCCACCAGTTGTAATATACGAAAACCTCGCCACTAGAAACTAAATCTAATGGAAAAGCCCTGCTATTAAATATATTAAACACCATTAAATATATTAAACATTTCTGCCCGAGTACGTTGATATTTCCGTTTGTTGTATAAATTCCTAATAAAATATATTCGTCAGTTGTAATTTTTGTTTTTTTACACCGCCGTTAAATTGTTTTAATGAACATTAAAACCAGAATGATTTGTTTGATTTAGTTAAAAGCCACAGAAAAACTGTTACAGCCGTATCGTAAATTATTGTATAAAAGGTTACTAGACACATGCACTGTCTAATTGTTTAACTCTACCAAATCCAACCTAGTGACTATAGAAAGCGTTCAATTAATTGATCACCCTACCTCTCCAATGCAAACCGATTTCACCGAAATGCTTGTCACTTAAAATCCTGACACAGAAAGCCTTACAATTTTTCACAACGTAAAATATAAACTCCGATTTGCAACGTAAATTCAAATTGCCTAGAAATTTTGCTGGAATTTGAGATGGTGACAAAGTTTCATTGTGATTCCTTAACTCCTTCTGTTAGATGTCGGGACGCCATGCCATACATTTCACAATCATGATTTGAGAACAAAATCTTATTTTTGGGGTATTTCTCTAGGTAATTTTTTTTTTAAGTTTTAAATCAGTGGCTAATGCACCACCATTCCACTAAATCTGATTAAAAATTTGGCAGCAGTTCAATCGCTATGCCCAAAAAAGCTATTTTTTTAGAAAAAAAACCTTTTGGTTTTTAACGTCCCAGGGGAATTACTCTGGATTTTTCATTCAAAATTAGCTTTATATCTGGCTTAAAAGGCAATGCAGTAGAGTGCTACTAAAGAAATTAGTTGGCTGAAAAACACCGAACGTTAACAGCTGTGTATACGACGTTTTTATCTTTAAGAACAGTGGAACGATGCACCGGTTTGATTTTCAAATTCTTTTTTTGACAGGATAAGTAAAGTCCTGAAATAAGAACACATGTGCATTTATGATAGAGAGAATAGCACTTTTCATTGTGTTTCTTTTAACTATACCGGAAATTATTACCTTGCATTGTATAACAATTTTAATTCATATTATGTCACCATCAAGCATGGGAAACGATATGACCGTGTATCCCTATTGCAGTGTATTGTATACGATGTGTACAACCATATAGTTTTCGGTAAGTCCAATAATTTGCTGGTTCTGGTCAACGTTTCTCAATTGATTACCTCATTCAGTAGTCAGCTATCTTACGTGTAGTGGACATTCGCGGTTTATATAATATTTTTTGCACATTGTATTAAGTTATATTAAAAGTGTTGTAATGGGCGCTTAATGCGCGCACAGCTGTTCACTTGCCAATCATTTCCTATGAAACAGACTATAATCCAAAAAAACACTTCCTTTATAATTCTTCCCACACATTGCGCCATACAAGCGCCTGTGTAAAAACTTATTGTATCAGATTATTATCAGAAACGCGTTCTGAAATGTAGACAAGCACTGCCTGCTTGAAGATGATATCTTCAAGCATGTATAATGAACCAGTTTAACTGTACGAATTGTATTGTATCAGATTGCAATATATCAATAAAGAAGTTTTTTATGGAGTCCGGATTGCCATCTATTTTAGCCATGGCTGAGGTATGTTAGTTGGGGCAACCTCATGCCAGAATTAGTGCAAGCACAAGGCGCAAACCACAAGCCTGAACTAATAAAAAAGGAAGACCCCCACATTGATGAAGCCCGACGTGATGTTGAACTAGCGCAACCTTCCGATAGCAACAGAATGCCGAAAGTGAAGATTGCAATGAAGAACGCACCGCCTGTCATTAAGGAATCATTGCAATGAAGAACGTACCGCCTTGTCACAAAGAAGCCGTGTGAGTGAAGAACGCACCGCTTGCGAAACATTCATGAACAATACAATTCAAGAGGAAAACGAAGTTTCCATTTCGTGCCCGAGATGCTATGGCCGTGTTATCTGCGAAACCTGCGCGATCACCTGAGCCAACTTACATGCAAGTTCGCCGAGTTCGTGATGGCTTTGTTGTCTACGAGACGGAACTCTTGACTGTCATCGAGTTGTTCAGCATTTTGCTCAAGGATTGGTGAGAAATGTGAATAGGGTATACGATCACGACTAAAGCATTATTGATTATTACATGAGTATTGATTATCGTCTAGAGTGGCCTATTTTATATGAGTATTTTGTGTCTACTGGGTATGTTATTGCGTGTCGAGGATGCTCCACGCTGACTATTTTTATACGAGTATGGTTTTTATGTCTATAGCGTAATTTGCGTCTGAATAATGCTTTGGTTTGATTTTTTGCCCTCTGCATGGACCACCAATGCTTTAGCTTAGCGAATAACCTGATAGTTATTTCATAGGCCCTATACAAAAAAACCTTGTTCAGTTTATTTTACAGATGTCATCCACATTTCACCATCGAAGAGATCCGACCTAGTTGTTTGTTGAAAAATATTTTTTTTCCCGCCACCATTTAAATTGTCCATACGCGATGTCCCTACAAATTAGTTATATAAATCCCATGGCGGATTAATAGTTTCAAAATTTAAAATTTTCGGGGGAAAGGAAGCTATGTAGTGGACATTCGCGGTTTATATAATATTTTTTGCACATTGTATTAAGTTATATTAAAAGTGTTGTAATGGGCGCTTAATGCGCGCACAGCTGTTCACTTGCCAATCATTTCCTATGAAACAGACTATAATCCAAAAAAACACTTCCTTTATAATTCTTCCCACACATTGCGCCATACAAGCGCCTGTGTAAAAACTTATTGTATCAGATTATTATCAGAAACGCGTTCTGAAATGTAGACAAGCACTGCCTGCTTGAAGATGATATCTTCAAGCATGTATAATGAACCAGTTTAACTGTACGAATTGTATTGTATCAGATTGCAATATATCAATAAAGAAGTTTTTTATGGAGTCCGGATTGCCATCTATTTTAGCCATGGCTGAGGTATGTTAGTTGGGGGCAACCTCATGCCAGAATTAGTGCAAGCACAAGGCGCAAACCACAAGCCTGAACTAATAAAAAAGGAAGACCCCCACATACGAATGGTTTCGAAACTAGTACCTCTCTGCTGGCAGCCCAACGGGCAACCATTCAGTCATCTGACTGAATGCTTACGTCACAAAAAAAGAAATTACGTCACAAACCCGTCACAGATAATTAAAGTATATGAATAGTTAAGGATAGACTATTCATGTTTATCCCACTGAATGGAAATACCAAGGGAGTTAACACAAGCGCAATAGTCAACTCACCGTCGGGTTACCAGAGCAATTTTAGTGTGTTGTGTATATTATTCACACGATCCTCCAATTTAGTAGAACCCAATAATCCGCTGGGTTAAGGCAATGGCCGTTAAGGGCCTTGCCCTAGAACACTACCGATTAGCTAGTGACCAGTTTCGATCTGCAACCATTCGGTAGAAAGGCGACTCACTAATCTACCAGATTAATCAGTCGGATACATTTGTACACATTAGTGGAGGCTAAGAAAGAATACACATATGTGGGGGCTGGTATTGTCTGCCGCGAGGGCGAAACTGTGCAGGAAAGCCATGTGTTTGTAGCCGGAAATTGTGGGTTAATGTACATCACACAAAGGCATACAGTAAAGTAATCCTAATGCTTATAACGCTATTGAATTCATCGATTATTTGGAAGGCGTGGGGGGATCCATGGTACGTTGGTTACTGGATCGGTGGTTCGCGAGCATCAGGTAACCAAAATGTTACATATTTATTTAATCCCGTTTTAGTAATACTACTTCGCAAGTGTGTTATATTATAGACCTACAGATACATATACCTACTTCGATACAAAAACGGTCCTAGTAACGAGCCCATCATGGTTACGAAACTTAACTCAGTAAAAAAATAAGAGGCAGTGCAGAAACAAAACAACAACTTAAGTAGCCTAAACGTAATAATCCAGGGGAAACCGAGTGGAAATGGTAGGATGGAACACGATTACTTCTTTAAAAAATTAAAATTCATGCACATAAAGACCATGCTAGCAAATATTTCTGAAAATTATAACACAACTGTTTAATATTTTCTGTCGGCCAGACGCTCGATAGAAGTTATGCCGGTTGAAAACGACGTTTTCGGGTTAATGGAGAATTCCATTGGAGAATATAAATTAAAAAAAAAATTCCACCTAATATCGTAGTATTGCATTAAAGTAAGTTTTAACCAGATAAAACAAATCATTTTAGTATAAAGGTTAGTTGCAAACAATTTTAAATGCGATGAGAATAAAGAAATCTAGTTTAACTGACAAATCGTGTTTATTAAGAATCTATTAAACACACGTATATATCAAATTATTTAGTTAAAAATGATTTTTTATCTAAAAGATTTAGAAGGATATAAAATAGAATTAAAATATATATAATGAAGCTTTACCATAGGATAGGATAGAATAGGATATTCATCTTTATCCCCGTGAATGGGAAAACCAAAGGGATTAATACACGCTGGGTTCAGGCAATGTCCGTAAAGTGCCTTGCCCAAGGAAACAACCGACTAGCTAGCGACCAGTTTCGCACCTTCAACCTTTCGATTGAAAGGCGACGCACTTAACCGTTAGACCAACGGGTCGGCCGACCATATGAGTTATCTTCTTGTGGCCAGGTTTTCGTTTTCCACAAATGGTAGGCTTTGCATTTCTGTAAAAAAACAAGGCAGTTCATTGGTTTGAAAAGATATATTAACCCTAAATCAGCATTTACAGATAATTATATAAAAACAAAATAACCAAAGTCACACCCATTTATAATTGTCTCTTAACAATACAATAATTATAGTTGTCTCCTTACAATACCGTTTGCAAAAATATCTATGTTTATTTAAGAATTAATCTTCTACTATAGCCATGAAATGTTTGTGCTTTGTTTACCTTCATAAACGGGAAATGGATCCGTAGTGTATTGGACAGCTGGAACTTCTGTAATTTCTGTTCTCTCTTTTTTTCCTCCTTTGCTGTTAAAGCTAATGAAGATAAAGATTATAAGGCAAACACGTTTGTTAATCAACCATCAAAGAAATAACCTTTCAGGAATACAATAATTACAGTACCTTAACTTATTCGTCGCAATTTCGCTACAGTATGCAAGTATATTTAATTAAAGCAGGTAAACAAACTTTAGTAGTTTCTAAAAGTTAGTATATACACTTATACTAAAGCATAGTAAGTGGAACACACCTTCGCTTCCTAATACAAATCTTTGCAACCACCATCCCTATAAGAATGGCGCATATTGGCGGGATAATGTACTTCAAAAGTTTAGTTCTTTCTGTAAATTCAGATTAAGAGGATTATTGAATATGAAAAGAAAAATCATCAACCGAGTATCGTAACCTTACAATTTTACCCTTTTAACGGTTTATTGGGCCGAAGTTACCGTGCAATATCCAATCACTTAAATCGACATCACCGGTTGCATTATATAGAATCTTCATAAACAATTTACTTGACAGTTATTTAATAAAATAAGCAAAATGTAATATGTAGTACCAAATAATAATGATATTTCGCAATTGGAACCACCGAAGTTAGGCTGGCAAGTGCAGTGAAAGTGACAACCATTTTCGGTACAAAGTCCACCGTTGGCACATGGAGAAGATGCACACAAACTTGTCCCATTGACTAAAACACAATGATTTGGTTAGATTACGTCTTACATAGATGGACTGTGTGTTACAAAGCTTACCTGGTCTCTCACAAGCATATCCGATCATCGTAGAACAATTTTTCAATGACCTAACCAGACTTCTCATTTCAAAGTATGCTAAAGACAAATTCAACTCAGCGATCAGTATGGTACGGATTGGTCGACCAAGTTATTGTAACCATCCATAATGCTACCATCTAACCATAGCCAAGATGAGTTGGTCATATTTCCTCCCAGCCATATCGGTTCATTGCTCAGCCAAAGCTGATTGATAAGGTTGAAAATGATTTGCGTCTCTTTGAATTTAATGATAGCAAGCGATGCTTGCTGAGAGTTACATTGCGTTTTGGCCGCTTGAAACGATGTAAATTGCGATGGAATTTGGTTGATGTGGAGTTCGCAACCATTTTCGATCGAAAGGAATCGAGCTGGTTAAAATTAATTAGTAAATTTAACTTAAACTCGATTTAACTCCTGATTGGTTTCTATTTATATGTCGGTATCAGATTGTAGCATTAGGGCGACATAAGTACAATTCAAGACTAAGCTTGATGATAGATTATACAAACTAACACACACATCATAACTTATATCAGTTTATTTTAACCATGGATCCCCCCACGCCTTCCAAATAATCGATGAATCCAAGTTCGGTTTAATTGCATTTTGCAACTGACTGTCTCTGATAATAACCAAATCACTGAGTAATGATTGACAGTGGGTTCGAGCTGCATCAAATGTTTTTCTCGATGTGACGAAGGTTAACTGACTTCCATTATAGACAAAACCTTAAACAATTATAGTTACAAGGTGAATAATAAACCAACATTTTTTCGATTTATTTTCCTTTATAACTTACTTTGGCTTTTAGCTTGTTGAAAATTGCACAAAATAAAAACGACGATTGCTGTGAAAGGTTTCCTTCCCATTTTTTATTACGTCTTCTGCATGTAATATACTACACTGCTCAACCGAGCTATGCAACTTCCGTGTTATTTGCATTTTATTTATTGAGTTAATAATAGCGTAAGTAGCACATGAATGTGTATGCTTTTGTATTATGTACAATATCCCACAATGTTCGGCTACAAATTTTAATACAACCAAGGAAGGCCGCAAATCAAATATTTGATCATTTTTCACAGCGCTTACCTTTAAACCCAAGACCTCCGGAAGAAAGAGTAACGTTTGTTGTTTGTATACGAATTGACTGCGCTTACCAGTCGCACGTTTGTATATTAGCTTTTCTGTGACATTTTGACGGAAACTTTAAAAAATTATACATTATAGCAAATAAAAATATCACAACCGCTTATTTCGTGTTAGGTCATAAATATGTTCTGTACAAAATAAATGATATTATTAACTAACACTGACGTAGAGATTTCTCAAAGCTTTATGCCAATGACTAATTAAATCGTAAATGACGTCACACAAACTGCCTTATGATGTTATCAAGTCTTGATCTTGTGACGTGGGAGGGTGCGAAGAATAAGTTGCAAACCCTGTATGTGAGTCGGCGCGTTTGTTGTTATGACGTCATAAGAGTGTGCGTGACGTGCCTAGCAGTCATGCTTTTTCCTCTCACGGTAGAAGATATCAGTCACAACCAATGTGTTTTTTTCCCAATTGTCATGCGCTTTAATCAACCGTGGCAGGTTACTAAAGAAAATTTATGTTTTGACGTAACGATTCGGACAGATAACTAAGTGGAAGCTCGTCGGACTGATAACCGAGAGGTCCCGGTTTCGAAGCCAGCCATTAAAAAGCCGACTGCGTTCTGAGACAAAATACTTGATAATTATTGTACGAAATAGGCACATTGTAAATTCTCTATAACTATGGCGATCCATATCGTATACAATACACTGTAATGGCTGCAGTGATTCTACGACGATTTATTGTTGAGCTCTGTATTAGTATATGACCCTCGTTCAATACATTTTGTGACTATTATAGAACAACTAAAATTAAAAATTAAAAAAATCGCTCTTCAATCTAAATCCTGATTCCCGAAGGGTTATACATTCATCAACTACCACTTGTGCTTGAATTCAATGCCGATTTTTGTTGCTGCAATAGGTTGGCCGCTACACCCATCTCTGTTTTTCTTTAAAGCAATGGTTTGAATGAGTTTAAATAAATAACATTTCAGACGAAACAGCTTAATTGATAAAGTTTTGGGAATTAGCCCTTAACTTTTTATTACAATTCCAATTTAGGTACATAAAGATCATGTCAGCTAACATACCTGAAATTTATAACACAAATATTTAGTTTTGGTCTGTCAACTAAACGATGTAAGTTATGTCGGTCAATATTTTAGTTTTTGGGTAAAATTTCCCCTGGAGGATACATATGAAATAAATAAGAAAGCGTTTTAATCTTGTAGAACAGTTTTTCTGTAATTTTTAACTAAATCAAACAAGTCATTGTGGTTTTAATGGTTATTAAAACAATTTAGCGGCGGTGTAAAAAAACGAAAATTACAACTGACGAATATATTTTATTAAGAATTTATACAACAAACGTAAATATTAAACTAATCAGGCAAAAATGTTTAATATATTTAATGGTAAAGCTTCCCCATTAGATTTAGTTTCTAGTGGCGAGGTTTTTTTATAGTAGTCGGTATATGTATCGGTCGTGTTAACCATTCGGCCACACGACCGTACAAATTCTGACCAACATCCGTCAAGTACTTCGGCTCAGGACACGGTCGGCCATCTAACGGTTGGTTTTGAAACCGTCATCTTTGAACCTACAGTCCGACGCCGCCATTTTGTGGATTCTTACGTCTCAAAACAAATAACGTCACAAACTCGTGACGGCTGATTAAACACATAACACTAAAAAAAAGTTTAACTTTCAAACCTTTTTAAAAAGTGTTCGAAAAATCGCCACAGAGGGACTAATATACAAACAAACGACCGGTGAGCGCAGCAGAATCGTATACAAACAACAAACATAGCATTTTCTTCTGGAGGTCGTGTGTTCAAAGACATGGGCCGTAAAAAAACAATCCAGTATTTGATTTGCAGCATTCCTTGGTTGTATTAGTGTTTGTAGCCGGAAATTGTGGATTAGTGTACATCACATAAAGGCATACAGTCATGCAGTTCTAATGCTATTATTAACTCAGGAAACAACATGGGCTTAAAATAACATGGAAGTCGAATAGATTTGCTAGGCAGTGCGCAGTGAATTAAATGCAGAAGAATTAGAAAATGGGAGGTCAGCCTATTATAGCAATCGTCGTATTTATTTTGTGCATTTTCCAACAAGCTAAGAGCCAAAGTAAGTGATGTAAAAAATCTAATAAATTTGTGTTTATAATTTACATTATACATTTAATTGTTTAAGGTTTTGTCTACAATGGAAGTCAGTTAACCTTCGTTACATCGAGAAAAACATTTGATGCAGCTCGAACACACTGCCAATCATTACTCGGTGATTTGGTTATTATCAGAGACAGTCAGTTGCAGAATACAGTTAAGCCGCTCTTGGATTCATCGATTATTTGGAAGGCGTGGGGGCATCCATGGTACGTTGGTTACTGGATCGGTGGTTCGATTGCATCAGGTAAACACGAGTTAATCTCTTTCTTACAATAAGACTATTTTGAAGCTGTGCACATTCTTTTTATATGAATATAAATCAAATTTATGTCACCCCGGTCTATAAGCCCCACCCACCTCCATCACCTCCATGATGTCAACCCGGTACATGACCACCGATACCCCCACCCACCCACATGCAGCTTTGATACAACGTACCATTTAACACAATGATAAGAAGCTAGACTACCACAATGATCGAAAAACTATTGCCTTTCCATTTTGTTCTTTTAACTGGGTGCTAATGCCTTTGTATTCAGGAGAAACCGAGTGGAAATGGTGGGATGGAACACGATTACCTCTGGCAGGAGTCACTGATACTTACCAACACTGGATTGGTGTTGAACCGAATCATCCTGCTTTAGAAAGGGCATGTGCAGCTTTGACTCCGTATGACTCTATCAACTCTTACTCGAACATCAAAGGTGGTTGGTTGGCTGACACATGCACCCATACGAAGTATTTTATTTGCCAAAGAGGTAAACATTGCAATTTCGAAGTATGTTTGCTCTGAAAAAACGAAGTAATTTATATTTCTTGCGTACTGTGGCTTATAATCGTTTTATGGTTAAACTCTTTCCCTCCCAACTCGCCATATATCGCGAGTTGGTGGGAAAACATGGTATCCCGTCTGTCCATAAATGGATACAAATCTAAAAAACGATTTCTCCGCAATGCGTAATGGTAGAGACCTCAGCTATGGCTCATTCGATCAAGGAAACCCTATATTTTATTCTCTGTGATTATCGTGGAGAAATATTAAAAATGCGAGGAGTGATAGCCTTTCTTTTTCAAGGCCTATTTTCTATCGATTTTACAAGGCCTCTTATTTCTATCGATTTTACACGAATTTACACGTGACTAACTCAGCCAATAGGAGTCGTGTTAACTTGCGGAGAAGCTTTTTTTGTCAAGCAAGTCTTTCTTTACATTCTCTGTAAATTTCGTGCCGTTGAGATAAAAAGGAGAGCGTTGGTGACGTTTTCGCCACGGGCGGTACGCCGCGTGTTCACCAAAGCATGAACCCAGCTGTGCCTGCTGAGAGCGTCCTGCTGAGAGCTCGATAAAGAAAAAAGGCGACGAGACTAGTTCCCTGTGCACAAGCTGGCGGTTAGAGCAAAGGCAGACGCTGTTTTTTTTATACTTTTCACTGTTTTGATTTTAAAAAACTCTAAAAACTTCAATGCGTTTTGGTTCATTTTTTCATAATATAGCCAGAAAAAAGGGAAATTTCAATTACAAATAGTAAAAAAACTACTGAAGATAGAAATACAGTTCGAATTTTCCTGAGTACAAAAACTATTAGACAATCTACATTCCAATTTTCATATCATTTGGGCATTCCAATAATAAGTGAGTATTTCGTTTGTCAGTGCACCTCAAATTTTTCAAAGTCGAGCAGAATTTTCTTTGCATAAAAAGTGGTGTTCACTAAAGTTTACATAATATATTCTTTATTAGAGGTAGTATTTAGATGTGCAGCTTGTTTTTAGAAAAACTGTGCTAATTTGAAAATGACTAAAAATTGTAAAAAACACTGCGGGACAGCATGTTTGAATTAATGCATTTGGCCGGGAGTGAAAGAGATGGTTAATATGTTAAAAACTGGTAAAGACTGTACAGGCATGCACCAATATATCCCAAGGTTCCCAATTATATATACCGGTATAAAATATGTCCAACTGCTTTAGAAATGTGTATGGCTAGGTCATACATATTCTAGCGATACCGGGTAGTTGTATTTAGTGTTGTAAGCTCACCATCCAGCTTTGTGTGAATAACATACCTTTTTTCCGCTTATGAACCTGTTAGGTATTATTGAGATTTAACTTAATAAAAAAATAAAAAGTCATAAATTACATTTTTATTAGGAAATTTCAAACCGAGAAATAAACTAAAAGACAATACATAACTAATAGATCTATGTCTGCCCACATCCTGCCAAAATGGAGGGACGTGCAACAGATTACCACTGGACTACAGCTGCTCCTGTTTGCCTGGTTACAGTGGACGAAACTGTGAAACAGGTGTGTTCAGTATAGGTTTTAGTCCGGGTTTAGTTAAGCCAGCAGTCACGGTCAACTGAAGAGCAACAACCATATGTCAATCATCACCATTTGTAAAGCATATTTTGATTGTAACCTATATGTGTATATATATACTAGTATGTTCCCTAACCACAACCACCATATGTTATAGGCCTACACATTTTGTATTGCTTGTTTCTGCAAGTGGAAACGAATTAAAACATCTTGAAAATGGACGTCATTTATTTTTACGAAGTTTTGCTCCCCTTTCGCTAAATTGCACGACGAAATAAGAAAGCAAGCACCAAGACTAGCACATACTACTTTTACCACAGAAATGAGGAATCGCCACCATTGTTACCCATCAAAATACTCGTTTAAATACCATATCTAAGAGAGTACCACTCGGCAGATGTGGTTACGCATAGAGGTCTACTGATTAGTTATGCGCCATCTCAAGTGTGCAACAGTAGTTTGACAATGTACATTTTCAATAGATGTATGTTTGCCCATGATTTGCCGAAATGGAGGAACGTGTTACAGACTATCACTAGACTACAGCTGCTCCTGTTTGCCTGGTTACAGTGGACGAAACTGTGAAACAGGTTTGTATAGTATTAGGACGATCAATCGTTTTATAATCACAACTTTATTTTAAATGCCACATTCAAAAAAATAAACCTACATTTAAGCATCTTACGCCAATGCTATATCCTGGGGCCTAGGCCAAAGCTACAACTTAATTTACCCATTCGACCATTGGATAAACATGCGAATTGTATCCTTTCAACTTACCCTAATTAACAGTATACCTCTAACAGATCTATGTCTGCCACCAACCTGCCAAAATGGAGGGACGTGTAACAGATTACCCCTGAGCTACAGCTGCTCCTGTTTGCCAGGCTACATGGGACAAAACTGTGAAACAGGTGCGTAGAGTACAGTTTTGTTAGTGTCTATGTAAATTAGAGTTCGGTCAAAATATTTCAATCGGGATAGAAAAATTTGATTCGTAGTTTTTGGATTAAAATAAACTGAAATAAGTAATGCTTAGTGTGTTAGTTTATGTAGTTTATCAGTGAGCTTGTTCTTGAATTGTCCCTATGTCGCCCTAATGCTACAATCTCATACCGACATATCAATATAAATAAATCAAGAGTTAGTTAAATTTACTACTTTGTTTTAACTAGCTCGATTCCTTTCGATCGATAACGGATGTGAACTTCACATCAACAAAATCCCATTGCAATTTACATCGTTTCAAGCGGCCAAGACGCAATGCAACTCTCTGCAAGCGTCGCTTGCTATCGTAAAATCTAAAGAGACGCAAATCATGTTCAACCTAATCAATCAGCTTTGGCTAAGCAATGAACCGATATGGCTGGGAGGAAAAATGATCAACTCATCTTGGCTATGGTTGGATGGTAGCAATATAGATGGTTACAATACCTTGGTGGACCAATCCGTACAATATAATGCTGGTTGTTTGTCTTTAGCTCGAAATGGGAGTTGGTTTAATGAGAATTGTTCTACGAGAATCGGATATGCTTGTGAGAGACGTGGTAAGCTTTGTAACTGACATTCAATCTATGTAAGGCGTAATCTAACCAAATCATGTTGTTTTAGTCAATGGAACAAGTTTGTGTGCATCTTCTCCATGTACCAACGATGGAGTTTGTACCGAAAGTGGTTGCCACTTTCACTGCACTTGCCAGCCCAACTTTAGTGGTTCCAAGTGCGAAATATTATCAACTGGTACTACATATTACTGTCGATACTTTGATTGAATAGTTGCCAAGTAAATTGCCATTATCTGGTACCAAAGATTAGTTTGTGATTCTTCGATTAAATGTGTGCGAATTAAATTGAGTATAATGACTTAAATGTTCAGATATTGCATAGTAACTTCGTCCAAATGAAACTTTTATATTGACAAATTTACGAAGTGTTGAAATGTGTCAAATATCGTTCACGGTAGATGATCCTCCTTTACATTCACTAATCCACTCAATCTGTATTTACAGCAGGAACAAAACACTTGGAGTACATTATCCCGCCAATATGCGTCATTCTTATAGGAATGGTGGTTGCAGTGATTTGTATTAAAAAGCGAAGGTTTGTTCCACTATGCTTTAATATTAGTATGACCTTTTGGTTTTAACTACTGTAGTTTATTTTATGTTTTATCTGAAAGAGCAAAAATTACCTTTAAAATTTATTGAATTCCTAAACCCTTTTTTTCGTTTGCTGGTCTAATACCGTGTTTCCTTTTAATATTTATTCTATCGAATAAGTTGTAGTCAGGTAACATCTGCATTAACTTACACAGCAAAGGTGGAAGAGAAATCACAGAAGTTCCTGCTGTCCAATTTAATCCGGATCCAAAATCCGTTTATGAAGGTAAACAAAGCAGAAACATTACTTGTTTATAGTAGAGTAATTAGTAGACTTTTGTTATTTGGTATCATCAACTGTCAACACCGAATTATGGTTAATAAATGTTCTCCAAAGCGTTTTTTCATAACCTAAACGTTTTTATAAACTCTTGTTATTTACAGAAATACAAAGTCCATCAGTTGTAGAATACGAAAACCTTGCCACTAGAAACTAAATCTAATGAGGAAGCTTTACCATTAAATATATTAAACATTTCTGCCTGATTAGTTTAATATTTCCGTTTGTTGTATAAATTCTTAAAAAAATATATTCGTCAGTTGTAATTTTCGTTTTTTTACACCGCCGTTAAATTGTTTTAATGAACATTAAAACCAGAATAACTTGTTTGATTTGGTTAAAAGTCACAGAAAACTGTTCTATAAGATTGAATTGCTTTCATATTTATTTAAAATGTATCCTCCAGGGGATATTTCACCCAAAATCTAAAATATTGACCGACATAACTTATATCGTTTAGTTGACAGACCAAAATTAAACATTTGTGTTATAAATTTTTAGGGATGTTAGCTGACATGATCTTTAAGTACCTAAATTGGAATTGTAATAAAAAGTTAAGGGGTAATTACCAAAACTTCATCAATTTAGGTGTTTCTGAAACGTTATCCATTTCAACTTATTTAACCCATTACTAAACCTTTAAAACTTTACGACACCGAGAAAAAATATGTCGAATTGTTAATTCGGAACCGATACGATATCCCGTAAATTGCTTTAAAGAAAAATATATTTTTCTCTCCAATATAATTTGTCCAAACCATTACCAGAATCGTATTTCAGTCAATGTCAATTCGTAACTGTTGGACCTAAAAGCCATATTTAGAATTTCATTGCGACCTTGAATCTGTGCGACAGAGATGGGTGTAACGACCAACCTGTTGCAGCAACAAAAATCGGCATTGAATTTAAGCAGAATTGGTAGTTGATGATTGTATAACACTTCGGGTATTAGGATTTAGATTGCAGAGCGATTTTTTTAATTTTTAATTTTAGTTGTTCTATAATAGTCACAAAATGTATTAAACGAGGGTCATGTACCAGAACAGAGTTTAAGAATAAATCGTCGTAGAATCACTGCAGCCATTACAGTGTATTGTATACGATATGAACATCGCCATAGTTATAGAGAATTCACAATGTGCTGATTTCGTACAATAACCATCAAGTATTTTGCCTCAGAACGCAGTCGGCTTTTTAATGGCTGGTTTCGAAACCGGGACCTCTCGGTTATCAGTCCGACGCGCTTCCACTTAGTTATCTGTCCAATTCGTTACGTCAAAAAATAAATTTTCTTTACCAACTTGCCACGGTTGATTAAAGGACATGACACTTGGGAAAAATATACATTGGTTGTGGCTGATATCTTCTACCGTGAGAGGAAAAATCATGACTGCTAGGCACGTCACGCATACTATGACGTCATAACAACAAACACGGCTTATTCTTCGCACCCTCCCACGTCACAAGATCTTGATGAAATCACAAGGCAGTTTGTGTGACGTCATTTACGATTTAATTTGTCAATGGTATAAAGCTTTAAACAATCTCTACGTCAGTATTAGTTCATAATATTATTTATTTTGTACAGAACAAATTTAAAACGCAACACGAAATAAGCGGTTGGATATTTATATTTGCTATAATGTCCTGAAATTCTGATGTTTTTAACATTTGCTTGTCTGATGGTATTCTATTTTAAGATTTACTTTTTACCACCACTTTACAATCCGGTTTAAAGTATAACGTGTCCGTCAAAATGTCGCAGAAAAGCTAATATACAAACGTGCGACTGGTAAGCGCAACCAATTCGTAAACAAACAACAAAGGTTACTCTTTCTTCCGGAGGTCTTGGGTTTAAAGGTAAGTGCTGTAAAAAATGATCCAATATTTAATTTGCTACCTTCCTTGGCTGTATTCAAATTTGTAGCCGCACATTGTGGGATATTGTACGTAATACAAAAGCATACACATTCATGTGCTACTTACGCTATTATTAACTCAATAAATAAAATGCAAATAACACGGAAGTTGCATAGCTTGGTTGAGCAGTGTAGTATATTACATGCAGAAGACTTAATAAAAAATGGGAAGGAAACCTTTCACAGCAATCGTCGTTTTTATTTTGTTCAATTTTTAACAAGCTAAAAGCCAAAGTAAGTTATGAAGGAAAATAAATAGAAAAAATGTTGGTTTATTATTCACCTTGTAACCCTAGTTGTTTAAGGTTTCGTCTATAATGGAAGTCAGGTAACCTTCGTCACATCGAGGAAAACATTTGATGCAGCTCGAACCCACTGTCAATCATTACTCGGTGATTTGGTTATTATCAGAGACAGTCAGTTGCAAAATGCAATTAAACCGAACTTGAATTCATCGATTATTTGGAAGACATGGGGGGATCAATGGTTCGTCGGTTACTGGATCGGTGGTTCGCGAGCATCAGGTGACCAAAATGTTACATATTTATTTAATCCCGTTTCAATAATACTACTTCGCAAGTGTGTTATATTATAAACCTACAGATACATATACCTACTTCGACACAAAAACGGCCCGAGTAACGAGCCCATCATGGGTTCGAAACTTGGCTCAGTAAAAAAAGACATAAAAAAGAGGCAGTGCAAGCAATATAAGTGGTCATTGTTGAACAAAACAACAACTTAAGTTAAACGTAATACCACAATGACCTGAAAAACTATTGCCTTTCCATTTTGTTTTTTAATATGGTGCTAATGCCTTTGTTTTTAGGAGAAACCGAGTGGAAATGGTGGGATGGAACACGATTACCTCTGGCAGGAGCCACTGATGCTTACCAGCACTGGATTGGTCCTGAACCGAATACCTTTCGTCCAGATAGAGCATGCACAGCTTTGACTCCATACGACTCTATCGTCCATTACTCGAACATCAAAGGTGGCTGGTTGGATGACACATGCACCCGTTCGAAGTATTTTATCTGCCAAAGAGGTACAGACTGCCCCTTCATGTAATGTTTGCTGTGGAAAATCCAACTAATTTATATCTCTTGCGAACTCTGGCTTATAATCGTTTATATATTCGTTTTATGTTTAATGTAAAAAAAGCTATCAATGGGTAAGACTGTACAGGTATAAATTTATATTAACCAAGGTTCATTCGTATATATTCCTAAATATATATACCAATATAAATGGATAATTGCTTAAGCGAATATCCAGTTTTTTTAGTGTCGTAAGTTCGCCATGCAGAATAACATAGGCTACCGTTGTTCGCTTATGCCCCTGCTGGTATTACTAAAATTTAATAATATATATAAATCTTTAGTAAAGAAATTTCAACCAAAAAAATAAAACTAAAAAGCAATGCATAACTAACAGATGTATGTCTGCCAACAACCTGCCAAAATGGAGGAACGTGTAACAGATTACCACTGAACTACAGTTGCTCCTGTTTGCCTGGTTACAGTGGACGAAACTGTGAAACAGGTGCGTAGAGTAAATTTTTTTTATAAGGGGCCGAGAGCATTATAAGTATTTAGAGTGTGGTACAAAATAGATAATTTAACCGAGTAAGAAATTTAAGAGAGGTAAGCTCTTTTCTTTATTTACTGTTGTTTGTAGAAGATTTAATACTTATATCATACCATTTTTTTTAAATATTTTTTTATTTAAACCAATAAATTTTCGTTTTAGATTTATGCAGTCCGAACCCTTGTAAGAATGCTGGCGATTGTAGTAGGAGAGTTGGCGATTATAAGTGTCTCTGTGATCTTGGGTTTGCTGGAAGAAATTGTACTCAAGGTAAGAATAGTTTATTGTAATTACGTATAATTCAAGTTGCGTTAAAGTGTGTACATGTAAGTGTGTATTTTAGTAGATTATAAAAGTATATGTGGACAAGGGTTCTGTTAAAAAAATGCAATCGGTATAAAAAAAATTGATTCGTAGTTTTTGTATTAAAATTAACCGAGATACGTAATGTCACGTATGCTAGTTTGAAGAGTATTTCAGCATGCTTATTCAAAACACGCTTGTTCGTTAATTGTGCCAATGGCGCCCTTATTCTACACTCTCATGCCAACTTTTAAGTAGAAACAAATCAATAAGTGTTAAATCATCTTTAAAATGAAACTAATTTGTTTTAACCAGCTCGATTTCAATTGTTCAAAAACGGCTGCGAACTTCACATCAACAAAATTCCATCGCAATTTACATCGTTTCAAGCGGCCAAGACGCAATGTAACTCTCTGCAAGCATCGCTTGCTATCGTAAAATCTAAAGAGACGCAAATCATTTTAAACCTGATCAATCAGCTTTGGCTAAGCAATGAACCGATATGGCTGGGAGGAAAACCAACTAACTCAACTTGGCTATGGTTAGATGGTAGCATTATAGATGGTTACAATAACTTGGTCGACCAATCCGTGCCAAATAGTGCTGGTTGTTTATCTTTAGCTCGAAATGGAAGTTGGTTTATTAAAAATTGTTCTACGAGGATCGGATATGCTTGTGAGAGACCAGGTAAGCTTTGTAACACACAGTCCATCTATGTAAGACGTAATCTAACCAAATCATTGTGTTTTAGTCAATGGAACAAGTTTGTGTGCATCTTCTCCATGTGCTAACGGTGGAGTTTGTAACGAAAGTGGCTGCCACTTTCACTGCATTTGCCAGCACAACTTTAGGGGTTCAAATTGCGAAATATCATTATTATCTGGTACTACATATTACCTTTTGATAATTTATTTGAATAACTGTCAATTGTTTATGAAGATTCAATATAATGCAACCGGTGATGTCGATTTAAGTGATTGGATATTGCACGGTAACTTCGGCCCAATAAACCGTTAAAAGGGTAAAATTGTAAGGTTACGATACTCGGTTGATGATTGATCTTTTCATATTCAATAATCCTCTTAATCTGAATTTACAGAAAGAACTAAACTTTTGAAGTACATTATCCCGCCAATATGCGTCATTCTTATAGGGGATGTTGGTTGCAATGATTTGTATTGGAAAGCGAAGGTGTGTTCCACTTACTATGCTTTAGTATAAGTGTATATACTAACTTTAAGAAACTACTAAAGTTTTTTTACCTGTTTTAATTAAATATACTTGCATACTGTAGCGAAATAGCGACGAATAAGTTAAGTTTCTGTAATTATTGTATTCCTGAACGGTCATTTTTTTATGGTTGATTAACAAAGTGTTTGCTTTATAATCTTTATCTTCATTAACTTTTACAGCAAAAGAGGAAAAAAAGAGAGAACAGAAATTACAGAAGTTCCAGCTGTCCAATACACTACGGATCCATTTCCCGTTTATGAAGGTAAACAAAGCACAAACATTTCATGGCTATAGTAGAAGATTAATTCTTAAATAAACATAGATATTTTTGCAAACGGTATTGTAAGGAGACAACTATAATTATTGTATTGTTAAAGAGACAATTATAAATTGGTGTGACTTTGGTTATTTTGTTTTATATAATTATCTGTAAATGCTGATTTAGGATTAATACATATTTCCAAACTAGTGAACTGCCTTTTTTTATAGAAATGCAAAGTCCACCATTTGTGGAAAACGAAAACGTGGTCACAAGAAGATAACTCATATAGTAAAGCTTCATCATTATATACATTAATTCTATATTGTTCTAATCTTTTAGATAAATCAATCATTTTTAACTAAATAGTTTGTTATATACGTTTGTTCAATAGATTCTTAATAAACAAGATTTGTCAGTTAAACTAGATTTCTTTATTCTCGTCGCATTTAAAATTGTTTGTAACTAACCGTTATACTAAAATGAATTGTTTAATCTGGTTAAAACGTACTTTAATGCAATACTACGATATTAGGTGGAATTTCCATTTATTTGTATCCCCCAATGGAATTCTCCATTAACCCGAAAACGTCATTTCCAACCGACATAAGTTATATCGAGCGTCTGGCCGACAGAAAATATTGATCAGTTGTTATAATTTTCAGAAATATTTGCTAACATGGTCTTTATGTGCATGAATTTTAATTTTTTAAAGAAGTAGAGGGTAATCGTGTTCCATCCCATTATTTCCACTCGGATTCCCTGGATTATTGCGTTTAACTTAAGTTGTTGTTTTGTTCTTGCACTGCCTCTTATTTTTTCAAGTTTCGTAATCATGACATGATGGGCTCGTTACTAGGACCGTTTTTGTATCGAAGTAGGTATATGTATCTGTAGGTTTATAATATAATACACTTGCGAAGTAGTATTATTAAAACGGGATTAAATAAATATGTAACATTTTGGTTACCTGATGCTCGCGAACCACCGATCCAGTAACCGACTAACCATGGATCCCCCCACGCCTTTCAATCAATCGATGAATCCAAGTTCGGTTTAATTGCATTCTGCAACTGACTGTCTCTGATAATAACCAATTCACCGAGTAATGATTGACAGTGTGTTCGAGCTGCATCAAATGTTTTTATCGATGCGACGAAGGTTAACTGACTTCCATTGTAGACAAAACCTTAAACAATTAGTGTAACAAGGTGAATAATAAACCAACATTTTTTTTGATTTATTTTCCTTCATAACTTACTTTGACTTTTAGCTCGTTGAAAATTGTATAAAATAAATACGACTATTGCTGTAAAAGGTTTCCTTCCATTTTTTATTAAGTCTTCTGCATGTAATATACTACACTGCTCAACCGAGCTATGTAACTTCCGTGTTATTTGCATTTATTTATTGAGTTAATAATAGCGTAAGTAGCACATGAATGTGTATGCTTTTGTATTACGTACAATATCCCACAATGTGCGGCTACAAATTTGAAAACAGCCAAGGAAGGCCGCAAATCAAATATTGGATCATTTTTAACAGCGCTTGCCTTTAAACCCAAGACCTCCGGAAGAAAGAGTAACGTTTGTTGTTTGTATACGAATTGGTTGCGCTTACCAGTCGCACGTATATTAGCTTTTCTGTGATATTTTGACGGACACTTTTAAATATAACCGTTTAAAAGGACAACAATGATTCCTTACACCCGAGTGTAAAGTGGTGGTAAAAAGTAAATCTTAAAATAGAATACCATTAGACAAGAAAATGTTAAAAACGTCAGAATTTCATGACTTTATAACAAATAGAAATATCCAACCGCTTATTTCGTTTTACGTCGTAAATATGTTCTGTACAAAATAAATGATATTATTAACTAACACTGACGTAGAGATTTCTCAAAGCTTTATACCAATGACATATTAAATCGTAAATGACATCACACAAACTGCCTTGTGATGTCATCAAGTATTGATCTTGTGACGTGGAAGGGTGCGAAGAATAAGCTTGCAAACCCTGCAAGTGAGTCAGCGCGTTTGTTATTATGACGTCATAAGAGTGTGCGTGACGTGCCTAGCAGTCATGCTTTTTCCTCTCACGGTAGAAGATATCAGTCACAACCAATGTGTTGTTTTCCAAAGTGTCATGCGCTTTAATCAACCGTGGCAAGTTAGTAAAGAAAATTTATTTGTTGACGTAACGATTCGGACTGATAACTAAGTGGAAGCGCGTCGGACTGTGAACCGAGAGGTTCCGGTTTCGAAACCAGCCATTTAAAAGCCGACTGCGTTCTGAGGCAAAATACTTGATGGTTATTGTACGAAATCATCACATTGTGAATTCTCTATAACTATGGCGATGTCCACATCGTATTTAATACACTGTAATGGCTGCAATGATTCTACGACGATTTATTGTTGAGCCCTGTTCTGGTATATGACCCTCGTTCAATACATTTTGTGACTATTATAGAACAACTGAAATTAAACATTAAAAAATCGCTCTGCAATCTAAATCCTAATACCCGAAGTGTTATACATTCATCAACTACCAATTCTGCTTGAATTCAATGCCGATTTTTGTTGCTGCAATAGGTTGGTCGCTTCACCCATCTCTGTCGCAGAGATTCAAGGTCGCAATGAAATTCTAAATATGGCTTTTAGGTCCAACTGTTACGAATTGACCTTTGACTAATATACGATTCTGGTAATGGTTTGAAAAAAATATACTGAGGAGAAAAAATATTTTTCCTCAAAGCAAATAATCGTTTTGGTTCAGAATTAACATTTCAACATAATTTTTCTCGGTGTCGTTTAGTTTTAAACGTTCAGTAATGGGTTAAATAAGTTTAAATAGATAGAATTTCAGAAACACTTAAATAGTAGAAGTTTTGGGAATTACCTCTTAACTTTTTATTACAATTCCAATTTAGGTACATAAAGATCATGTTAGCTAACATCCCTGAAATTTATAACACAAATGTTTAATTTTGGTCTGTCAACTAAACGATATAAGTTATGTCGGACAATATTTTAATTTTTGGGTGAAAATTCCCCTGGAGAATACATATCAAATAAATAAGAAAGCGTTTTAATCTTGTAGAACAGTTTTCTGTGATTTTTAACTAAATCAAACAAGTCATTCTGGTTTTAATGTTCATTAAAACAATTTAATGGCGGTGTAAAAAAACAAAAATTACAACTGACGAATATATTTTATTAGGAATTTATACAATAAACGGAAATATCAAACTACTAGGGCAGAAATGTTTAATATATTTAATAGTAGGGCTTTTCCATTAGATTTAGTTTCTAGTGGCGAGGTTTTCGTCTTCTACAACTGGTGGACTTTGTATTTCTGTGAAGAACAATAGTTTATAGGTTTAGAAAACGTTTATTAAACCTTATTCGGTATTTACAGTTGATGATACTAAACAACAAATCTAATCCCAGCCACACCAGGTTATAATTGTCAAACTTTAAAAAATAGAATTCGTATTACAAAAAATTAATGTTCAGTTAGGGACAATTACTCTACTATAACCAAGGAATGTTTGTGCTTTGTTTACCTTCATAAACGGATTTTGGATCCGGATTAAATTGGACAGCAGGAACTTCTGTGATTGCTCTTCCACCTTTGCTGTGTAAGTTAATACAGATGTTACCCTGACTACAACTTATTTGATGGTAAAAATATTAAATGAAACACGGTTTTAGACCAGCAAACGAAAAAAAGGGTTTAGGAATAGGCACCTTTTTGCTCTTTCAGATGAAAAATAATAATATCTCTACAGTAGTTAATACAAATTAGTAAATACTCATACTAAAGCAGGGGTTCTTAAACTGGGGGGCGCGCCCCCCTTGGGGGCGTGGAAGCTTTTCAAGGGGGGCGCGAGCATGACAGTGACATATTGCAGGGTTCGAATTAACGATTTTGAAACGATTCGCGAAATGCGTGGGATACGAGAAAATCGTTTTCGCGCTTAGCTATGTTAAATTAAGCAAACAATACCGTTATTAAGTAGTAATGATAAACTACTATAAACGTGTCGTGAGTTAATGCGTGTAGGATAGGACAAATATCGACGAAACGAAGCCTTTGAAACGAGTAATCTTACTTGTTAAAACACCATATAACCTTACTATAAAGGGGTGTGTCGCATCTCCGCCAGTCATAAATAAAGAAATCGTGGTATATTAACGCATAATGGCTATTGTTGCGTTGTGATAGAAATGCTTAGTATGCGTCAATAATGCAAAGTAAAAGCAAGGTAAATAAATGTAATAGTAATTCCATTGTTAAATGTTATGTTGAAGGCAAAATATGTTATATTATATTGTGTTGATGATTAATTATTAAAAGTGCGCGAAATCAGTAACGGTAATTTATATTTTCGCGATTTTGTTAAATTTTGTAATTCGCGAACTTTAAAAAACGGTTCGCGAACCCTTGCATCCTTTACACTAAGCAGGGTAATGGCAAATAAATTATTGCTCTATTTTTCGTAAATTTGATTTTTAAGTAGGTGAGGCGTGAGCATGAATCACAAATCTCAAGGGGGGCGCGACTGAAAAAGTTTAAGAACCACTGTACTAAAGTAGTAGAACAAACCTTCGCTTTATGATGCAAATCACTGCAACCACCATTCCTATAAGAATGACGCATATTGGCGGGATAATGTACTCCAAGTGTTTTGTTCCTGTTGTAATTTAAGAGTGGGTTAGTAGATATAAAGGTGGAACATCACCATTAATAATATTTGACACATTAAGAAACTTTTGTAACTTTAGTTGTGGGAATTACCGGATGTTTATATGTATCATAATACTATCTATCATCAAATCTATCATAATAATATCATCATACATTATTTACTTGGCACGCATTTAATTGAAAAATCACAAACTAATCTGTGGTACCAGATAATGGAGATATTTCGCACTTGGATCCACTAAAGTTGTGCTGGCAAGTGCAGTGAAAGTGGCAGCCGCTTTCGGTACAAAGTCCACCGTTGGCACATGGAGAAGATGCACACAAACTTGTCCCATTGACTAAAACACAATGATTTGGTTAGATTACGTCCTTACATAGATTGACTGTGAGTTACAAAGCTTACCGCGTCTCTCACAAGCATATCCGATCATCGTAGAACATTTTTTAATAAACCAACTTCCATTTCGAGCTAAAGATAAACAACCAGCACTATTTTGCACGGATTGGTCGACCAAGTTATTGTAACCATCAATAATGCTACCATCTAACCATAGCCAAGTTGAGTTAGTTGGTTTTCCTCCCAGCCATATCGGTTCATTGCTTAGCCAAAGCTGATTGATAAGGTTGAAAATGATTTGCGTCTCTTTAGATTTTATGATAGCAAGCGATGCTTGCAGAGAGTTGCATTCCGTCTTGGCCGCTTGAA
Organism: Ciona savignyi; assembly: GCA_000149265.1. Lineage (NCBI taxonomy): Eukaryota > Metazoa > Chordata > Ascidiacea > Phlebobranchia > Cionidae > Ciona > Ciona savignyi. Next base: position 338,375 of record CH003266.1, read on the forward strand.
ACGATGTAAATTGCGATGGAATTTTGTTGATGTAAAGTTCGCAGCCGTTTTTGAACAATTGAAATCGAGCTGGTTAAAATTAAATAGTAAATTTAACTTAAACACGATTTAACTCCTGATTTGTAGCATTAGGGCGACATAAGTACAATTCAAGACTAAGCTTGATGATAGACTATACAAACTAACACACACATCATTACTTATATCAGTTTATTTTAATCAAACACTACGAATCAATTTATTCTGTCCCGATTGAAATATTTCCACCGAACCCTAATTCACATTGACACTTATAATCGACTACAATGAACACTGTTATCTGTACACACTTTTAAGCATCTTGAACTATACGTACTTTTAATGAACTATTCTTACCTTGAGTGCAATTTCTTCCAGCAAACCCAAGATCACAGAGACACTTATAATCGCCCACTCTCCGACTACAACCGCCACCATTTCCACATGGGTTTGGAGTGCATAAATCTAAAACAATAAAAAAAAATGATATGATCCGATTTATTAATAACTCTTACATACAACAACAGTAAATAAAGAAAAGAACTTATCTATTTCATTTTTCTACCTTAATTGGAACATTTGTTATGTACCAGATTTTAAATACTTTAATTGGTTCTAGCCTCTCATAACACAAACTGTACTCTACAAACCTGTTTCACAGTTTCGTCCCATGTAGCCTGGCGAACAAGAGCAACTGTAGTTCAGTGGTAATCTGTTACATGTCCCTTCATTTTGGCAGGTTGTTAGCAGACATAGATCTGTTATAGGTATACCGTTAATTAAAGTAAGTTGAAAGGATACAATTCGCATGTTTATCCCCTGGTCGAATGGTTAAATTGAGTTGTAGCATTGGCCTAGGATGCTTAACCGTAGGTTTATTATTTTAATGTGGCATTTAAAATAAAGTTGTAATTCTAAAACAAATGATTGTGCATATACTATACACACCTGTTTCACAGTTTCGTCCTATGTAACCAGGCAAACAGGAACAGCTGTAGTCCAGTGGTAATCTGTTGCACGTCCCTCCATTTCGGCAAGTTGTTGGCAGACATAGATCTATTGAAGATGTACATTGTCAAACTACTGTTGCACACTTGAGGTGGGGCATAACTAATCAATAGACCTCTATGCGAAACCACATCTGCCGAGTTGTTCTCTCTTAGATATGGTATTTAAACGAGTATTTTAATGGGTAACAATGGTGGCGATTCCTCATTTCTTTTGTGAAAGTAGTATGTGCTAGTCTTGGCGCTTGCTTTCTTATTTCGTCGTGTAATTTTGTATAAGGGAAGCAAAACTTCGTCAAAATAAATGACGTCCATTTTCAAGCTGTTTTAATTCGTTACTGCTTGCAGAAACAAGCAATACAAAATGTGTAGGCCTATAGCATATGGTGATTTTGGTTAGGGAACCTACTAGTACATATATACACATATAGGTTACAATCATAATCTGTTTTACAAGTGGTGGTGATTGATATGTAGTTGTTGCTCTTTAGTTGACTGTGATTGTTGCGTTAGCTAAACCCGGACTAAAACTTATACGGTACACACCTGTTTCACAGTTTCTTCCACTGTAACCAGGCAAACAGGAACAGCTGTAGTCCAGTGGTAATCTGTTGCACTTCCCTCCATTTTGGCAGGTTGTTGGTAGACATAGATCTGTTAGTTATGCATTGTTATTTAGTTTATGTCTTGATTTGAAATTTCCCAATAAAATTGTAATTTAAGACTTTTTATTTTTTTAAATCTTAATAATACCTAGCAGGTTCATGAGCAAAAAATGGTCTGTTATTTTCATAAAGCTAGATGACGAGCTTACAACACGTACCTCTTTGGCAAATAAAATACTTCGTACGGGTGCATGTGTCATCCGTCCAACCACCTTTGATGTTTAATAAAGTAGTGATAGAGTCGTACGGAGTCAACGCTGCACATGCCCTTTCTGAAGCAAGATGATTCGGTTCAACACCAATCCAGTATTGGTAAGCATCAGTGGCACCTGCCGGAGGTAATCGTGTTCCATCCCACCATTTCCACTCGGTTTCTCCTGAAAACAAAGGCATTAGCACTCAGTTAAAGTAACAAAATGGAAAGGCAATAGTCTTTCAGATCATTGTGGTAGTCTGGCTTCGCATCATTGTGTTAAATGGTAAGTTTTGTCAAAGCTGCAGGTGGGTAGATGGGGTAAAGAAAAAGCCCCATAAAACTACGACAGATAAAGCCAGCCGGCCAGGTAATTAACTTTTTTTATATCGTTAAAGGCTGCTGTTTAAATTACAACTAATAATAACATGGCACAATTTGATTTATATTCATATAAAAAGAATGTGCACAGCTTTAAATTAGTCTTATAGTAAGAAAAGAAATTGCAAAGATCAACTCGTGTTTACCTGATGCTCGCGAACCACCGATCCAGTAACCGACCAACCATGGATCTCCCCACGCCTTCCAAATAATCGATGAATCCAAGTTCGGTTTAATTGCATTCTGCAACTGACTGTCTCTGATAATAACCAAATCACCGAGTAATGATTGGCAGTGTGTTCGAGCTGCATCAAATGTTTTCCTCGATGTGACGAAGGTTAACTGACTTCCATTGTAGACAATACCTTAAACAATTAAATGCATAATGTGAATAGTAAACACAAATTTATTTGATTTTTTTACATCACTTACTTTGGCTCTTAGCTTGTTGGAAAATGCACAAAATAAATACTACGATTGCTATAATAGGCTGACCTCCCATTTTCAAAATCTTCTGCATTTAATTCCCTGCACTGCCTAGCAAAGCTATTCGACTTCCATGATATTTTAAGCCCATGTTGTTTCCTGAGTTAATAATAGCATTAGAACTGCATGACTGTATGCCTTTATGTGATGTACACTAACCCACAATTTCCGGCTACAAACACTAATACAACCAAGGAATGCTGCAAATAAAATACTGGATTGTTTTTTTACGGCGCATGTCTTCGAACACACGACCTCCAGAAGAAAATGCTATGTTTGTTATTTGTATACGAATCTACTGCGCTCACCGGTCGGTTGTTTGTATATTAGCCTCTCTGTGACAATTTGTCGAACACTTTATAAAAAGGCTCAGAAGTTCAAACTTTTTTAAAGTGTTATGTGTTTAATCACCTGTGACGAGTTTGTGACGTAATTTGATTTGAGACGTAAGAATTCAGCAAAATGGCGGCGTCGGACTGTAGACTCAAAGCTGCCGGTTTCAAAACCAACCGTTAGATAGCCAACCGCGTTCTGAGCCGAAGTACTTGACGGACGTTGCTCAAAAAAAAGGAATAAAATACCTAGGGAAATACCCTAAAATTTATGTTTTTTTCCTAAATCATGATTGTGACAGGCATGCCATATCGCCCCGACACTCTAACAAGGAGTCGTCAAGTTGGATTAAATGTTTACAAATTGTTAGAAAACATGACCCAGATATGTAAAAACGGAAATTTATATACTAAACCTTCATTCTTCGCTCTTCGAAATTCCAACGGCGAATCTTGAACTTTTCCTGCAAGATTTTGGTGGCAACTTTTTTCTCTTGATACTATCGGTTTCCGTCGAGGTCTTGGTGTAATCGGAGGATTTCGCTCAACAAAAGAACGCTTGTTGTCAGACCGAAAAGATGCTTCGGGCGGTTTCTTCTTAAAATCAAGCTTGGGTCGCACACTGTTCATTTCGAAAAAGTTGCGTGTTCAAATCACGTCGGGCTCAACAATATAGCCTAGCACCCCCGCTTTCTTGATTATCTTGGTCGCGCGTTGCGGTTGTTTGGCTGCTGCTGGTTGCTTGGCCAAAAGTTCACCTTAGTCTGTTTTCTCATTGCAATGGTGGGTGACTGACACTGATTTCTGATAATGTCTACATTCATGGATCGCATTGTAACTTCTTATTTTTATTCGGCATTTGTTCGGCATTATTTGTTTGTTTTTTATAAAATCACGACAAAATATACCAAATAAACTAGAGAGTGTCAACCACGTGTTTAACCACCACTATTTGTAAAACACCTGTTGTATGCCATATATTCCTGCTACAGGGTCCCTTGTAACCACAACTTGTATTTTATACATTGAATATATAGTTTGTTTCTGCAAGCTTAAACGCATGGGTCCCATAGTTATCAAACCAAATTTCTTTTTCATGTAAAGGTAAAAAAATAAACGTCTTAAATTTACGAATATTTCACCACAAATGTTTTAAATTAAAGCTTCCTTGTTAGCGCTGTATTTAAATGAAGCTAAATTCCCAAAACAGCCCGATTTAGTTTTTCGTGGTTTCAGGGAATTACTGGGTTTAGTAGATAAGTTTCTACTGGGTTTATTACGTAAGTTTCTGTTTTTACATATGTGGGTTATGTTATCTAACAATTCTTAATGTTTTAATCTGATTTGTCGATCTCCTTGTCTGATTTGTCAATCTCCTTGTTGGAGATGTCAGTACGATATGGCATACCTGTTACAATCATAATTCAGGAACATATCTTCGTTTTTAAAGGAATGACCCTAATAAATGTTTTCTTTCTTTTAATTGGAACAGAGTGTTTAATGGTCTAACATTTTACCAAATCTGATTTAAATTGGAGCTGCCGTTCAAGCAATATGCGCAAAAAAGCTAATTTTTTAGAAAAAATACCACTTTGGTTTTTAACGTCTCAGGGGAATTCCCCTGGATTTATTATCCAAAATTTTCACCCGATCCGCCAATTTTTCATCGCTTGTAGCCGCATAAAAATGGGACAGATCGTCGCTTGTAGCGGGACTGTCATATGCGATTTATCTGCTGGCAGATGGCAAATCCCGATTGAAGCGGCAGATCCTATGCTTGCTGTATCTGCTGGGATTACGCCCTCCAGCGTATGAACGCAACGAAGCGTTTCACGATTTACTGTTGTTTTCAGGTTTTGGTAACTGGGTTCTAGTTAGACTTAAAATTCTCTGTGATGACGATTTGTGTATAACATTGTGGCAGGGATAGGTGACTTGTGCAGACTTAATACAGATAGTAGCAGGTAGCACTGAGCAGTCTTATGTCAACAAAGCTTACAGTAGAAGTACCGGTATGTAGTAGGAAGGCTAGGCGACATAGTGGGTGTTGGTTGCCCGGGCCCTGGGTGGCGGTTGCCTGGGTGGTGGTTGTTGCCCTGGTGGTGGTTGCTTGTGGTGGTTGCTTGGGGTGGTTGCTTGGGTGGTGGTTGCCCGGGTGGTGGTTGCCCGGGTGGTGGTTGCCCGGATGGTAGTTGCCCTGGTGGTGGGGTGATTGTTGCTTGGGGGTGGTTGTTGCCTGAGTGGTGGTTGCCTGGGTGGTGGTTGCCCTGGTGGTGGTTGCCCTGGTGGTGGTTGCCTGGGTGGTGGTTGCCCGGATGGTAGTTGCCCTGGTGGTGGGGTGATTGTTGCTTGGGGTGGTTGTTGTCTGGGTGGTTGTTGCCTGGGTGGTGGTTACCTGGGTGGTGGTTGCCCGAGTGGTGGTTGCACGACTGGGTTTGCCCCAGTGGTGGTCAACCAGGTGGTGTTTGCCCGGGTGATTGTTGCTTGGGGTGGTTGTTGCCTGGGTGGTGGTTGCCTGGGTGGTGGTTGCCCGAGTGGTGGTTGCACGACTGGGTTTGCCCCAGTGGTGGTCAACCAGGTGGTGTTTGCCCGGGTGGTGGTTGCCCAGGTGGTGGGGTGATGGTTGCTTCGGGTGGTTGTTGCCTGGGTGGTGGTGGTTGCCTGGATGGTGGTTGCCTGGGTGGTGGTTGCTTCGGTGGTGGTTGCCTGGGTGGTGGTTGCCCGGGTGGTGGTTGCCCGGGTGGTGGCTGCCCTGGTGGTGGGGTGATGGTTGCTTGGGTGGTTGTTGCATAAGTGGTGGGGTGATGGTTGCTTGGGTGGTTGTTGCCCTGGTGAGTGGGGTGATGGTTGCTTGGGTGGTTGTTGTCTGGGTGGTGGTTGCTTGGGTGGTTGCTTGGGGTGGTTGTTGCCTGGGTGGTGGTTGCTTGGGGATGGTTGTTGCCTGGGTGGTGGTTGCCCGGGTGGTGGGGTGATGGTTGCTTGGGGTGGTTGTTGTCTGGGTGGTGGTTGCATGGGTGGTGGTTGCCTAGGTGGTGGTTGCTTGGGGTGGTTGTTGCCTTGGTGGTGGTTGCTTGGGGTGGTTGTTGCCTGGGTGGTGGTTGCTTGGAGTGGTGGTTACTTGGGTGGTGGTTGCTTGGAGTGGTTGCCCGGGTGGTGGTTGATAGGGGTAGTGTTTGCCTGAGCGGTGATTGCACAGGGTGGTAGGATAAAATGTTTAAGTTGTTTTAAGGAGCGCTATCATACGGGCTATCGTCAGTATCTGGGTGGGGGGCTGTACGCTGTATTTGTGGTATTAATTGGGGTTCACGCCATATGCTATGTATTATTGTGACAGCGGGGTATTATAGTTTAATTGTCACTCAGGTTGTTGATTTCTTAATAATATATATTTAAAAAGTACTTGTATTAGCTAAAATCCTCAAATAAAGCATGCCTAATAAAATCCATTACAGATGTGTATTATTTGGTTAATATTTCAGCTTAATTAAATGATCGTTGCATATTGGGTATTTATGTAAGTTCTGTTTTATATACGGTATCGGTACTTTAAAACTTATACAAAGATGGGATCACCCGATTCGTTACGGATTAGCCCATAGTATGGGACATGGTTTGGTATGATTAGCGCATAGTATGCAGCCATGGTCGTATTTTCATACCACATGGTACGGCGATTAAGCATATTATGGTTGATCGCCATATTTTGTAAAATCATCGCAATGGTTACGCATGACTTATTTTCAGATTAAACAGTGTGTGGTAGCGTACGTTGGTGTTGGTGTAGCCTGAAAAGCTTCGGAGGATTAGTTAGAATTCCATTTTAGCATGTTTAATTGGGCAGTTACCGTTATTTTAGTGTGGTACATATTAAACTACCAAAACTACAGGTATTAGTAAAATGTTAAGCGACCGGTTAAGGTTGCCGGCTAATACTGTGGCCGAAGATGTCTGTGACAACATCGTGGAAGTCGTTTGCTGCTACTAGGTAAGATTGTGTGCTGACATTATAGCATCACTAGGCTAGTTTTGTGTAGACACTAAACTGAGTGTTGTACGGCAATATTGGGTAAGGTTGTAGGGCAATACTGGGTGAGGTGTGAGGTTGCGCGTCAATACTGGGTAAGGTTGTACGGCAACACTAGGTAATGTTATGTGGCAATACTAAGTGAGGTTGTATCGTAATACTGTCTGATGTCTTCCGGCAATACTGGGAAAGATTGTGTGCCAATAGTGGGTAAGGTTGTGCGGCAATACTGGGTGATGTTTTATGGCAATACTGGGTGATAATTTATGGCAATACTGGTTGAGGTTGCACGGCAATACCGGGTAATGTTGCACGGCAATACTGGGTGATGTTGCACGGCAATACTGGGTGATGTTGTACGGCAATACTTGGTGATGGTATACGGCAATACTGGCTGAGGTTGTACGGTAATACTGGGTAAGGTTGCATGGCAATACTGGGTGATGTTGCACCATACGGCAATAGTGGGTAAAGTTGTGCGGCAATACTGGGTGAGATTGTCCGGCAATACTGGGTGAGTTTGTATGGCAATACTGGGTGAGGTTGCATGTCAATACCGGATGAGGTTGTGTGTCGATACTGGGTGTGGTTGTACAGCAATACTGGGTGAGGTTGTACGGCAATACTGGGTGAGGTTGTACTGCAATACTGGGTGAGGTTGTACGGCAATACTAGGTGAGGTTGTGCGCTAATACTGGGCGATGTTGTACTGCAATACTGGGTGAGGTTGTATGGCAATACTGGGTAAGCTTGTTAGGCAATACTAGGTGAGGTTGTACGGCAATACTGGGTGAGGTTGTGCGGCAATACTGGGTGAGGTTGTGCAGCAATACTGGGTGAGGTTTTGCGGCAATACTGGGTGAGGTGTGAGGTTGTGCGGCAATACTGTGTGAGGTTGTATGACAATACTGGGTAAGCTTGTATGGCAATACTGGGTGAGGCTGTACAGCAATACAGGGTCAGGTTGTGCGGCAATACCGTGTGAGGTTGTGTAGCCATACTGGGTGAGGTTGTGTAGCAATACTGGGTGAGGTTGTACGGCAATACTTGATGAGGTTTTGCGGCAATACTGGATGAGGTTGTGCAGCAATACTAGGTGAGGTTGTGCAGCAATACTGGGTGAGGTTGTGTAGCAATACTGGGTGAGGTTGTGCAGCAATACTGGGTGAGGTTGTGCGGCAATACTGGGTGAGGTTGTACAGCAATACTGGGTGAGGTTGTATGGCAATACTGGGTGAGGTTGTGTAGCAATACTGGGTAAGGTTGTACGGCAATACTGGGTGATGTTGTACGGCAATACTGGGTGATTTTGTACGGAAATACTGGGTGATGTTGTTCGGCAATACTGGGTGAGGTTACGGCAACACTGGTTGAGGTTGTGTAGCAATACTGGGTGAGGTTGTGCAGCAATACTGGGTGAGGTTGTGCAGCAATACTGGGTGAGGTTGTGCAGCAATACTGGGTGAGGTTGTGCAGCAATACTGGGTGAGGTTGTACGGCAATACTGCGTAAGGTTGTACGGCAATACTGGGTGAGGTTGTACATCAATACTGGGTGAGGTTGTGTAGCAATACTGGATGAGGTTGTGCGGCAATACTGGGTGAGGTTGTGTAGCAATACTGGGTGAGGTTGTGTAGCAATACTAAGTGAGGTTGTGCAGCAATACTGGGTGAGGTTGTGCGGCAATACTGGGTGATGTTGTACGGCAATACTGGGTGATGTTGTACGGAAATACTGGGTGATGTTGTATGGCAATACCTGGGTGAGGTTGTACGGCAACACTGGGTGAGGTTGTACGGCAACACTGGGTGAGGTTGTGTAGCAATACTGGGTGAGGTGGTGCAGCAATACTAAGTGAGGTTGTGCAGCAATACTAGGTGAGGTTGTGCGGCAATACTGGGTGATGTTGGACGGCAATACTGGGTGAGGTTGTACGGCAATACTGGGTGATGTTGGACGGCAATACTGGGTGAGGTTGTATGGAAATACTGGGTGAAGTTGTATGGCAATACTGGGTGAGGTTGTGTAGCAATACTGGGTTAGGTTACGGCAATACTGGGTAAGGTTGTGTAGCAATACTGGGTGATGTTGTACGGCAATACTGGGTGATGTTGTACGGCAGTACTGGTTGAGGTTGTACGGCAATACTGGGTGATGTTGGACGGCAATACTGGGTGAGGTTGTATGGAAATACTGGGTGAAGTTGTATGGCAATACTGGGTGAGGTTTTGCGGCAATACTGGGTGAGGTTGTGCGGCAATACTGGGTGAGGTTACGGCAACACTGGGTGAGGTTGTGTAGCAATACTACTAAGTGATGTTCTGTGTCAATTCTGGTAAAGGTTTTGTACAAATGATGGTTTGTTTTTATGGGGTCATTTGACAGAGGAAGCTTAGTACACAGTCAAGGATATTCATACTTTTTTTATCATAGGGGTAATTAAAAGATGACTTCCCGGCCCCAGTTTGGTTAGTGAATGTATTTGCAATTTGTTGTATATAAATCAAGAAAGTTTAACTGTTTTAGTTTAACCCATTAGTCCACTGGGTTAAGGTGACGTCTGCTAAGTCCCCTGACCAAGGACAACAGTGCATAATAATACCCAGGCTCGAGATCTTACTGTTGTAGAAGAATATGTTCTTGCTTAAGTTTACTTAACATAATCTTCTTACAGGTACAAGTACAACTAAGCAGCTTAAGAGACAAAATCTTAAAAAGAAGGGTCCAAGAAAAAGAAGGTCTTTAATCAAAAATACTTTATGTTAAATGTATTAAATTGTGTAACCATTCGTACCACTCCAATTTTTACTCCTAATTAATAAAGTATAGCAGTAGGATTTCAAATCTAAATAAATGTAAATTCTAATTATATAACTTGTTTGTATAAAAACATGTGTATAACCATACGATTACAATATTTAAAAATTGTGTTGCTGTTTTTTAGCGAAGGCGAACTATGTATCACATTCACCCATGCTGTATTTCCAATGTGATGGAATTCGGATCAGAGGTTTGGAGGGTTGCCGGAAGGTGTATCTCATCCTAACAAAAGGTGGTTGAAATTAATGTGAAATTATTTACTCACTAGAATAGATCCTTGAAAGTAAAACCGATGTTTTATTATGTTTACACCATAATAGATTTGACTGCTTGTTTGTGGACATGAGGTGTCTTACTGTGCACCATATCAAATCTTGTTTTACCATATTGCTATTCACTTCGAATTTTTTTAAATGGTAGGTAATCCATAATTATATATTGAGAAATATTTTATTTTTCTACAGAAATGGCAACCCTAGCACATCGACCGTTGAAGTGGGCACCGAGGAAGAATCTACATTCCTCTTTGAAAATTGAGAATCTAATAAATTGATAGATTTATCATACACTTGGTCTGTTGAATTTACCTTGTCCGAATCATAGGCGACAACTGTGGTTCCTAAATTCGTTAAAATCCTTAGATAAGTGGGATTTGTTTCTTGTTTGTATCGTAGCGTGCGGAGAAACCCACTTAGAACAGGATGTTCTATTATCGATAT
>CH003266.1:349119-359821 GCA_000149265.1 Ciona savignyi
TCACATCAGGAAAGGATTTCATGCTATAACCCATTAAATGGGAAAACACGGGAAAGTTATCGCACGGGCAATCGTCAGATTCATAGCGAATACACAAGGGTGCGTAATCACACGGCAAATCGTTTTAGTAGATTACTTCGTCTAGTCGGTATAGGATAGGATATTCATATTTATCCCCGTGAATTGGAAAACTAAGGGGTTTAGCACACGGGCAATCGTGAGATCACCTTGGGCCCACCGGCGGGTTACCGGAGCTATCGCTCTGTATTGTATTTAATGTAGTCACTGGTACCATTTCAACACATGTATGAGTTTGTATCTTACTTGGACTGCACTTAACTTGACTATAACGCGACATTATGTAAAATAAAACCAAAACGTATCATCAACCTGTGGTAGCGCGCCAACCGCCGGTTAATTTTCCCACCAAGTTGAAAAGAAACTGCAGTTTTACAAATTGTTGTCCCAATATTAAAAGCAACAAATGTATGACCTTGCTATCTTACATTGAATGAACTCCAATTGACTGCAAAGCAATATCTTGTCAGATAAAAGTATTGAAGGTTACCATCAACCTGTGTTCGCACGCAAAATTTGCTGGATGTTATATCGACAAAAATAAAAAGAAACTGCTGTTTCCCGAATTCTTGGCCGATAATTAAAAGTAACATGTGCATGAGTTAGTTTTCGAAGAAATAAACGATTTACATCGAAAATCGCATGCTCGTAAGGCAAAACCTTATAGCCATCAATTGGGTTACATAAAAGAGCTTGACCAATCATCTTTTTAGTATTTCTTAACGTATCGAAATGAAACAAACTGTACTGCGTTCACAAGGCAAATACACATTGTTTGGTATAAAACATATCCACATTGGTTAAGATATAAAAGATTTACATCGAAAATCTCATGCTCGTAAGGCAAAACCTTACAGCCGTCAATCGGGTTACATGAAATAGCTTGACCAATCATATTTTTAGTATTTCTTAACGTATTAAAATGAAACAAACTTTGTTGCATTCACAAGGCAAATCCACATTGATTGGTATATAAAATGTCCCCATTGCTCAACAAATAAACGATTTACATCGAAAATTGCATGTTCGCATAGCTGTCAATCAGATTTAATATTAATAGCTTGACCCAATCTGTTTTTGTATTTCTTAACGTATCAAAATAAAACAAACTGTGTTGCATTTAGAAGGCAAATACGCATTGATTGGTATAAAATATATCCACATTGGTCAAGAAATGAACGATTTACATCGAAAATCTCATGCTCGTAAGGCAAAACCTTATAGCCGTCAACCGGGTTACATGAAAGAGCTTGACCAATCATCTTTTTAGTATTTCTTAACGTATTAAAATGAAACAAACTTTGTAGCATTCACAAGGCAAATACACATTGATTGGTATATAATATGTCCCCATTGCTTAATAAATAAACGATTTACATCGAAAATTGCATGTTCGCATAGCTGTCAATCAGATTTCATATGAAAAGCTGGACCCCGCACTGTATTTGTATTTCTTAACGTATCAAAATAAAACAAACTGTGTTGCATTCAGAAGGCAAATACACACCGATTGGTATAAAATATATCCACGTTGCTCAAGAAATGACCGATTTACATCGAATATTTCATGTTCGCATAGTTATTAATCAGGTTTCATATATATAAATGACTTGACCAAGTCTGTTTTTGTACTTTTTAACGTAATGAAATAATACGAACGTGACTGAATGATTAGTTAACCAATACGGATTACAGAAATTTACCGTGGTTCTAAGGACGCTGTCTTAACGGCATACCATTCGACCAAATACTAGGACTTGATACGTTGCACTTGAAAAAAGTAAAATATGGACTAAAACAGGCATAAAACGTTTTAATGTTGTCTTACAGGATATCACTATGCAGTCAGTTATAGTGTATTGCAAGTTTAATATCTAACTCGTACATATGCTGTGAGCTCGTCATACGGTCGCTAGTTAATCGGTTGTGTCGTTGGGAAAGGCACTTTACGGACATTGCCTGAACCCAGCGGATTAATGGGTTCAACAAAATTAAAGGAACGTGCCTACCATATACAACATACTACAGTAGCTCCGTTAACCCAACGGTGGGCGCGAGGTGATCTGATGATTGCTCGTGTGTTAACCCCCTTGGTTTTTCCATTAACGGGGATAAACATGAATATCCTATTCTAACGTTGTAAACACCAATATTCGTTAAGAGTGTCGGCGAACAAGTTTTGTTTACAATTAAAGTAATGTCAAAAATTCAACACCATACTTGCATACATTTATTAAGAAAAACCAAACGTCTTCCAACGCAAAACAGAGCATGAACGATTGTTGAAGGTGGCCAATATTACAAAGGTTTAATCAATACACTACGCAAAATACTTTTTAAATAGCATACACAGTTAGACAGGCTTCTACGCTTTTTCATCGGAATCAGTTGTATAATGTAGACGTTCTAAAATGTCGTCGACGGACTCGAATGACGAATGATCGGTGATTTGTTTGTGATCTTGTGGTATTTGCCGAATATTTTCAAGGCCCAACAATAGTTTAGTGCATGTGTCCATGATTTAAATGGTTTGGCACTTGCTAAATCATTTTCTAGGTCACTTTGAGTAATTTCAAGTCGCAGTTGGTAGGATAAGGGGTAAGGTTAAGAAATTACTGGGTTGTGCTTGTTACAGCTTTATTTGTTCAGACAATTTGATCTTGATAGACTGATAGTGCATCATAACACTTCTTGCATCATATAGTAGTAATGTAACATCAGGGCATACTCTTCTTTCCAGGTTAAAGGTGCGACACCAGACGTATTAGAATGCGTTTCCTCTAACATGGCCAGAGCAGTAATGGTTCCTGCAAGTAGTTATTTTATAAGTGTGATGTATTATTTTTGTGGATCTGATGCAAACAAGATAAAGGGCTAGTATAAAAATACCGGTAGATAAGCAATTGCAACATAACAAGAAATATTTGTCACAACTTGTTACCTTAAGGTAATAAGAATAGTTCTTCAAAAAAGTGGTTATTTCCCAAATGAACAAAGTTTAACTAGATATATATGTACTAGGGTATTAGGAAAAATGTCAAATTCTGATTGGGATTCTTTGAGTAAGTGGTTTGCTTTGTTTAGCTTATTTACAATTGATGTGGCTTAAAAAATGTCAATGTGAGTATGTGACATTTATTCTTAACACTATAGACCTTACCCAAATTTTTTTTGACATGGTTTCCATAATGAAGAAGACCATAAGTTAAAAGAACAGTTCGGTGTTCAGGGTTTATTTCTTTGGACATTTTTTTCAAAATTCCACATCAAGTAGAACCACAGACGTTCCACCGTTTCACCTTCCATCAAACCAAAACCAGACTGCCGCCGTGAACTGTACTTCAACTGCAGTAACCAACATAAACATTATATTTAAGAATTAGAGAAAGTTGTAAGTTAAGCTTAAAATTCCATTTAACATAAACAATTCGTACATATATACTTGGACAAGGGACTTACTTGACATGATAAACTGCGGCCATATCCACGAAAAACAGGCGCTGCGAATTCAAACCAACACAACAATTTTTCTTCTTCTTGTTCTAATGGGACAAAGCATAACCATTATTTATATATATATATTGTAACAAAGGATAATAAATAATTAAATTACTTCGAGAAGTTTCTTCACTTAATTGCAGGCAATGTCATGTTATAGGTTGCAGGCAATGTCAAAACACTTTTACAACATCATTGTCTTCAACTTTTTAAGCAATTTTTGCTTAATCCATACTGCCTATTTGAATCTGCAAACCCAACCTTACCCAGGATTGCCGTACAACATCACCCAGTATTGCCGTACAATATCACCCAGTATTGCCGTACAACATCACCCAGTATTGCCGTACAACCTCACCCAGTATTGCCGTACAACCTCACCCAGTATTGCCGTACAACCTCACCCAGTATTGCCGTATAACCTTCCCCACAATTGCTGTGCAACATTACCCAGTATTAACGTAAAACCTAACCCAGTATTGCCGTATAACCTCACACCCAGTATTGTCGTAAAACCTCACCCAGTATTGCCGTACAACCTCACCCAGTATTGCCGTACAACATCACGCCCAGTGTTGCCACACAACCATACCCAGTATTGCCGTACAACCTCACCCAGTACTGCCGTACAACCTCACGCCCAGTATTGCCATACACCCTCACCCAGTATTGCCGTACAGCCTCATCCAGTATTGCTACACAACCTCACCCAGTATTGCTGGTCAGCCTCACCCAGTATTGCTGCACAACCTCACCCATTGCGGTACAACCTTACCCAGTATTGGCACACAACCTCACCCAGTATTGCTGCACAACCTCACCTAGTATTGCTGCACAACCTCATCCAGTATTGCCGCAAAACCTCATCAAGTATTGCCGTACAACCTCACCCAGTATTGCTACACAACCTCACCCAGTATGGCTACACAACCTCACACGGTATTACCACACAACCTGACCCAGTATTGCTACACAACCCCACCCAGTATTGCTACACAACCTCACCCAGTATTGCTACACAACCTCACCCAGTATTGCCGTACAACCTCACCCAGTATTGCGGTACAACATCGCCCAGTATTAGCGCACAACCTCACCTAGTATTGCCATACACCCTCACCCAGTATTGCCGTACAACCTCTCCCAGTATTGCCGCACAACCTCACCCAGTATTGCCGCACAACCTCACCCAGTATAGCTGTACAACCTCAACTAGTATTGCCATACAACCAGTCAACCACACCCAGTATCGACACACAACCTTATCCGGTATTGACATGCAACCTCACCCAGTATTGCCATACAAACTCACCCAGTATTGCCGGACAATCTCACCCAGTATTGCCGCACAACTTTACCCACTATTGCCGTATGGTGCAACATCACCCAGTATTGCCATGCAACCTTACCCAGTATTACCATACAACCTCAGCCAGTATTGCCGTATACCATCACCAAGTATTGCCGTACAACATCACCCATTATTGCCGTACAACATCACCCAGTATTGCCGTGCAACATCACCCAGTATTGCCGTGCAACATCACCCGGTATTGCCGTGCAACCTCAACCAGTATTGCCATAAAACATCACCCCGTATTGCCATAAAACATCACCCCGTATTGCCGCACAACCTTACCCACTATTGGCACACAATCTTTCCCAGTATTGCCGGAAACATCAGACAGATTAGGATACAACCTCACTCAGTATTGCCACATAACATTACCTAGTGTTGCCGTACAACCTTACCCAGTATTGAGACACCTCACCCAGTATTGCCCTACAACCTTACCCAATATTGCCGTACAACACTCAGTTTAGTGTCTACACAAAACTAGCCTAGTGATGCTATAATGTCAGCACACAATCTTACCTAGTAGCAGCAAACGACTTCCACGATGTTGTCACAGACATCTTCGGCCACAGTATTAGCCGGCAACCTTAACCGGTCGCTTAACATTTTACTAATACCTAGTTTTGGTAGTTTAATATGTACCACACTAAAATAACGGTAACTGCCCAATTAAACATGCTAAAATGGAATTCTAACTAATCCTCCGAAGCTTTTCAGGCTACACCAACACCAACGTACGCTACCACACACTGTTTAATCTGAAAATAAGTCATGCGTAACCATTGCGATGATTTTACAAAATATGGCGATCAACCATAATATGCTTAATCGCCGTACCATGTGGTATGAAAATACGACCATGGCTGCATACTATGCGCTAATCATACCAAACCATGTCCCATACTATGGGCTAATCCGTAACGAATCGGGTGATGGGATATTGTAGATTGAATGTGTTTCATATTTAATGTATATATATATATAAATTTTCTGTATTTATTTAAAAAATATATATATTTGGAAATAAATTATGCATTTAAACTGTCTTGTTATTATTATATCTTATTATACATAATTTGAACAATTAATAATATTAACTTAGTATTATTAATTTTATCATAGATCATTCTACAACTAGATAGCGCAACCCGACTGCGGGCAGTATTTTGACAAGAGCTCCTGTTACAATGCCCTTTGCTGTCCTGATCTTCTTTAACAAAAGTTAAAAAAATACACTTGAGCAATCAAAAAAAGAATTTAATGCAATGTAGCATTGTCCCACCAAGGTTAGTATTGTCTAGCTTTCCTTCTTATGCAAAATCTAATTAATTGCCGTTCGTATTTCTAGGAAACTTAAGTGTGGATGCTGTAAAGAAATTGGTGGAAAATCCCCATGTACAAGAAGCACTTCGATTAAACCTCACGCACCAAGAACAGTATACATTAAAATTGCATGAACTGGGGCAGCATAGGTAGACACTTTTATATTATTTAGCCAGTAATCGTTTCTTGTTTCTTCGGTTAAAATGACAGGATTCTATATTGATTGTAAATTTATAATACTATACAAACATTAATCTTTTCAGATTTTGAATTTCTTGAAAAACAAAACAAAGGGGACCAGGACGAAGACGAAGTCATTAAAGTGGCCTTCCTGATAACCATAGTATGTATACATGTACCTACCGCTACCGGTTTATATTGATATTCATACATTAATGTATACTCTACTCCTTTTCAAAGAGAAGTTTTATCCTTTTGACTGCACACCAGCATAGTTTGGCTGTATTAAGTGTTTGGCAAGGAGGGCCAAAATTTGAATGTAATTTACAGAACTGTAAGCTAATGTTGAACCGAAATAGTGTTTTTCTCTTCACATTCAAAAAAAATGTTAGGTGGACTAACAGGGCGAAATTTGTTTTTTATTATTATAAAATCAAGTTAACAACACCATGAAAATTCTTTCACACTTTACAGCCGGAGAAGCATTTTTCAATCAGATTTACCGACATCAATCCTGGTCTGAAAAATCTCTCGCTAAAAGATGTGAGAAAAGAGGATGCATCATCATTAACTTTAGCAAGAGTGGTACACAGATTGTTAAAAAGCACATGGCGAGCTGTATCAAATATTTCCAGAAACAAGTTGATGGTTTACATGCATTTTCGCTTGATCAATTTGGACATTGAACATCACCTAAAATCACAACAATTCAAAATGGAGTTGCTGCTTGGAAAGCTTCATCAACAATTCCAACCAGTAATATCGGGTTCTGTCAATACTCCAATTTATGACCAATTGGAATTCGCAAGTGCTACATTAGACACGCAATTAGAAGAGAAACACTCCGGAAGATGAACCATGTAACATTGTGCAAATGTTAAGTTTAATGCTTGAAAGTAATGAGAAAGTTGAAAGCGATGATGAATAAAATTTATTTTGTGTTACGTAGTCTTTGGTGATGTTTGGTCGATCTATTTTGGTGTGCAGATGTTATTTTACGATATCCAATGTGCAATATTATAGTACCAGCTGCTTTGTCTACATATAGGATAGTCGTACTTAAGCCAACTATAAGAATAATTAAAGTCGTAAAGTCAAAGTTTTTATTTGTAAGAACACCATGTGGCCATCGTCAACATACTATAGCTATTGCAGTTTGTATTTAAATCAACCGGACGGAGGCTTCGTGCTTCAATTGTTCGGCCGGATAACTCCAGCGATAACGCGTCAAACCAAAAGGCTACGAAATCGAAATGCATTTCGCGTGTGTCTTCAAACAATAATTTTTACGATTTGTTTGAATAAGTTGGACAAAGTAAATAAATATATATCCCAGGTCCCACTCGCAGTACGCGGAGTTTTGACAAAAGCCTGTGGTATTTTCAAATCCACGACCGCGTTTAATAAATGCCATGAGCCATCGGATTTTTGGGCAACTCGTTTTAGACCAACATAATCAAACAAGCTCACTGTCGGATCTTCACCAAATAGAGCTTACAATCAATGATACGTTACGGGTTAAAGACGTGTTTTATTCATGACTTGCGCAAGGGTTTATATTATTAACACGGACGGTAATGAAATTCCAAACGCGCATAAAGCTTGCCACATTATTACACAGAGTTTCGGTGCCATCGGTTGTATGGTTTAGTTTGTGGTTAAATGAGGCAATGGTAGTCAGTTCTAATTGATACTAAAAGTGACGATGCACGCGAATGTAATATAACATAGTGACAAAAGGCGTCCGCATTTAGATGACGTGACGTGTGGTGACGATCGGTTGTGGTGTTTGCTTATGAACCGTTGCAATTAATATGATGATTGTGGAAAATTCTCATAATATGTGCTACATTACTACATGCAAGACCACTTGCTCGTGTTTATCACAAGGGGTAAAACATGTAGTGATAAATGTCAACCACCGCTAGCGCAGTGTTTTTACGGTGTTGCATATGTAGGGAGTCGATGTTGGTTGCGTGCATTACAGCCGATACGATATGCGATTCCCCACACGCGGTCTCGACTGTCGGAGTTGCGTACGTCGTCTATACTTGGCTACTTCTTACCTGATACAATAGAACTCTTATAAAGACCACGATTAAACATGAAATACAGGTAATAGTCCGCTTGGTGGGGTCGTGCGTCGCCTTTAAACTAAAGGTCTGTAGGGTCGAAACTGGTCTCCAGCTATAGTCGGTTGTGTCCTTGGGCAAAGCACTTAGTGGACATCGTCTAAACCAAGTAGAATGGATTGGACTAACACAGCAGCGGCAACGTCTGAATCGTATATACAACTCACTACGAAACAAATTTTAAATAGTAATACGCATCAAGACCAAAGTAAAAATATTGGCAGAAATGGTAGCTACACTATTTGTTTTTCAGTGTCAAATATACTTCTTGGATTTTTATTTTGGTAATTAAAGCACACAAAAAAATGCGCGTGGACTTATTTCCTTTAGCACTACGTAAACCAAGTTATCAACAAGTCCGACGCTTACAGGCACACGATATGAAAATTAAAAGTAAAAAACATTATGGAGATCTGTACATAAATTAATTCTAATCTTTTTTCTGTGCTGTTTTTTGGCTATCATTAATTAATGGCGGCACGCGTGCTGTTGTGGTTGTGGTCGGCAATCGTAAGAAGGATCGTTGCATCTCTAGTGACCACAATAACTCGGTGGCTAATTTTAGGAGGATCGACCGAAGATGAAGTTTACAGGCTGCTCAAATAAATGAAAAACACTGCAATAACTTCGCATAAAACATGAATATCCTTTTGTCCCAACAGATTGTTTTGAATTTACCCTTCTTTCTGGCGACTAGAGTTAAGTCATTTTGACGTTCTGACTCGAGTAAAGTCAAGTCTTTGTAAAATGTGACTCGAGTCATTACAACACTAAGGTGACGATTGTCTTGTGATAACGCTTTGGCGTTTTCCCTTTTTTGGAGGGAACGAACATCCTATCCTAAAGCTTAGTTCCAGTCATTATTTCTATTAATTTTTGCGCCTCCTGTGACTACAGGAACTCGGCCGCTTATGTGTTCCTCTCCCCTTACACTGCAGTAGTCTTACCTAAACACAAGTTTATACTGCAATAATGACGATTTAAAAAAATCAAGTATTTTTATTTTTTAAAGCTTCAATGCAGTTGTATTTCTCACACTGCTTGGAGCTCCCCGTGCTCATCCAATTCTCACGTATAGCGTTCCACATCGGGTGTTCGCTGCAAACGAAACAAAAATAAGGCGTCGAATATATTAATAAAAGAAGACTTCTATTTCTAAATCTGTTTAACAAAATAATACAACATCTATAAAATTAATTACATTTGTGTCACTGCAGCAAGTTGGTGAGCGGACTTTGGGCAGGATGTTTTTGCACTGGTGGGGAACCACCAAGCTCATCTTTCAAGTCCAACTTAGCATTTCACATCGGATGTTCACTGCTAACAAATATAAAAAGAGGAGTCAGACGGTATATTAATAAAACAAAACATAGACATTTTCAACCCGGGCTCCCACAAAAACATGCAGCACTCAACCGCTTCTTCATGAGGCTCTAATTAATGTTGCGAAAATCATTACCGCTTTTACTGAAAGAACTGTTCAAAATGACAAGAACGACTCATTGAACTTACTTACTGCAGTAGTGGATAATTGGGTTCTACTAAAACTGAAGGCATGAAGCAATCATACACAACACACTGCTATAGCTCCGGTAACTCGACGGTAGGCGCAAGATAATTTGACTATTGCCCGTGTGTTAACCCCCTTGCGTACTCCTATTTATGGGTTTAAAACATAATAAAATACGCTACAATTACAAACTAACTTGTGTCGATTTTTAAAGCTTCTTACAAATAAACTTACTGTTTCTTCCAATTGTTTCAGATATTTCCGTCTCCATTGAGATTATAGTTTCAAACTTTCCCATACTCAGCAATTGCTATACAAACAAATAAATATTTAAATTGCACTTATGATAAAAGTATTTGGATACAATATTAAATTAATTTGAAAGTTGTGCAGATTGCAGTTTCGTTCATGAATTAACTTTGTGGCATAAAAAACAATATGGAATCACCACCTGGGCAACCACCCCAAGCAATCACCATCCCAAGCAACCACCATCCCAAGCAACCACCACCCCCAGCAACCACCGCTTTAAGCAACCACCACCCCAAGCAACCACCATCCCAACCAACCACCATCCCAAGCAACCACTACCCCAACCAACCACCACCCAAAGCAACCACCAAC
>CH003266.1:363011-387753 GCA_000149265.1 Ciona savignyi
CCAACACACCAGGCAACTTCCAGCCCAAGCAACCACCACCCCAAGCAACCACCACCCCAAGCAACCATCACCTCCCCCCCCACCAAGGCAACTACCACCCAAGCAACCACCACCCTAGCAACCATCACCCAAGCAACCATCACCCCAAGCAACCACCGCCCCAAGCAACCACTACACAAGCAACCATCACCCCAAGCAACCACCACCCCAAGCAACCAGCACACCAGGCAACCACCACCCAGGCAACATCCACCCCAAGCAACCACCAGCCCAAGCAACCATCACCCCAAGCAACCACCACCCCAAGCAACCATCACCCCCCCCCACCAAGGCAACTACCACCCAAGCAACCACCACCCTAGCAACCACCACCCAAACAACCACCACCCCAAGCAACCACCAGCCGGGCAACCACCAACCAGGCAACAACCACCCCAAGCAACCATCACCCCACCACCCGGGCAACTACCACCCGGGCAACCACCACCCGGGCAACCACCACCCCAAGCAACCACCACCCGGGTAACCACCACCCCAAGCAACCACCACCCGGGCAACCACCACCCCAAGCAACCACCACCCAGGCAACCACCACCCCAAGCAACCACCACCCGGGCAACCACCACCCCAAGCAACCTCCACCCAAGCAACCACCACCCAAGCAACCATCACCACACCACCAGGGCAACTACCATCCGGGCAGCCACCACCCGGGCAACCACCACCCGGGCAACCACCAACCGGGCAACCACAACCCAGGCAACAACCACCCCAAGCAACCACCACCAGGGCAACAACTACCAAAGCAACCACCACCTGGGAAACCACCACCCAGGCAACCACCACATAGGCATCCACCACCCCAAGGAACCACCACCCAGGCAACCACCACCCGGGTAACCACCACCCCAAGCAACCACCACCCGGGCAACCACCACCCCAAGCAACCACCACCCAGGCAACCACCACCCCAAGCAACCACCACCCGGGCAACCACCACCCCAAGCAACCTCCACCCAAGCAACCACCACCCAAGCAACCATCCACCACACCACCAGGGCAACTACCATCCGGGCAGCCACCACCCGGGCAACCACCACCCGGGCAACCACCAACCGGGCAACCACAACCCAGGCAACAACTCACCCCAAGCAACCACCACCAGGGCAACAACTACCAAAGCAACCACCACCTGGGGAAACCACCACCCAGGCAACCACCACATAGGCATCCACCACCCAGACAACAACCACCCCAAGCAACCATAACCCCACCACCCGGGCAACCACCACCCCAAGCAACCACCACCCCAAGCAACCACCACCCAGGCAACAACCACCCCAAGCAACCATCGCCCCACCACCCGGGCAACTACCACCCGGGCAACCACCACCCGGGCAACCACCACCCGGGCAACCACCACCCCAAGTAACCACCACCCAGGCAACCACCACCCAGGCAACCACCACCCGGGCAACCACCACCCGGGCAACCACCACCCCAAGCAACCACCACCCAGGCAACCACCACCCCAAGCAACCACCATCCCCAAGAAACCATCACCCCACCACCCGGGCAACTACCACCCAAGCAACCATCACCACACCACCAGGGCAACTAACCATCCGTGCAGCCACCACCCGGGCAACCACCACCCGGGCAACCACCAACCGGGCAACCACAACCCAGGCAACAACCACCCTAAGTAACCACGACCCAAGCAACCACCACCCAGGCAACCACCATACAGGCAACCACCACCCAGACAACAACCACCCCAAGCAACCACAACCTCACCACCCGGGCAACCACCACCCCAAGCAACCACCACCCAGGCAACCACCACCCAGGCAACAACCACCCCAAGCAACCATCACCCCACCACCCGGGCAACTACCACCCGGGCAACCACCACCCGGGCAACCACCACCCCAAGCAACCACCACCCAGGCAACCACCACCCGGGCAACCACCACCCCAAGCAACCACCACCCAGGCAACCACCACCCGGGCAACCACCACCCCAAGCAACCACCACCCAGGCAACCACCACCCAAGCAACCATCACCACACCACCCGGGCAACCACCACCCAGACAACAACCACCCCAAGCAACCACAACCTCACCACCCGGGCAACCACCACCCCAAGCAACCACCACCCGGGCAACCACCACCCGGGCAACCATCACCCCAAGCAACCACCACCCAGGCAACCACCACCCGGGCAACCACCACCCCAAGCAACCACCACCCAGGCAACCACCACCCAAGCAACCATCACCACACCATAGGGCAACTACCATCCGGGCAACCACCACCCGGGCAACCACCACCCGGGCAACAACCACCCCAAGAAACCACCACAAGCAGCCACCACCAGGGCAACAACCACCACCCAGGCAACCGCCACCCAGGGCCCGGGCAACCCCCACCCGGGCAACCAACACCCACTATGTCGCCTAGCCTTCCTACTACATACCGGTACTTCTACTGTAAGCTTTGTTGACATAAGACTGTTCAGTGCTACCTGCTACTATCTGTATTAAGTCTGCACAAGTCACCTATCCCTGCCACAATGTTATACACAAGTCGTCATCACAGAGAATTTTAAGTCTAACTAGAACCCAGTTACCAAAACCTGAAAACAACAGTAAATCGTGAAACGCTTCGTTGAGTACATACGCTGGAGGGCGCAATCCCAGCAGATACAGCAAGCATAGGATCTGCCGCTTCAATCGGGATTTGCCATCTGCCAGCAGATAAATCGCATATGACAGTCCCGCTACAAGCGACGATCTGTCCCATTTTTATGCGGCTACAAGCGATGAAAAATTGGCGGATCGGGTGAAATTTTAGTTTCTGAATATATAGCCCATGTTGTCTAACAAATAACAAAGTTTGATTGCGCATACATGTTTTATTCTTGTAGATGTCGGGTCGACATGGCATGCCTGTAACAATCATGATTTGAAAACAAAAGCTTATTTTTTAGGATATTTCCCTATGTAATTTTTTTAATTCTTATAAGTGTTAAATTAGTTACTAATGCACTTACATTTTATCAAATCTGATTCAAATTGGAGCTACCGTTCAAGCGCTATGCGCAAATAAGCTCAATTTTTACGAAAAAATACCGGTTTTTGGTTTTTAACGTGCCAGGGAGAATTCTCCTGGATTTATAACCCAAAATTTTAGGTTTCTGTATATCCAGAATCATGTTGTCAAAAAATAACAAAGTCTCATTGCAATTTTACTGTTACTTCTGGTAGATGTCGGGGCGATATGGCATGCCTGTAACAATCATGATTTGACAACAAAATCTTATTTTTTAGGGTATTTTCCTAGGTAATTTTTTTATTTCTTTCAAGTGTTTAATCAGTTACTAATGCACTTCCATTTTGTCAAATCTGATTTAAATTGGAGCTATCGTTCAACCGCTATGCGCAAAAGAGCTATTTTTTTAGAAAAAAATACCGTTTTGGTTTTTAACGTGCCAGGGGAATTCCCCTGGATTTATCACCCAAAATTTAAGTCTGTGCATTTCTAGACCATGTCGTCTAACAAATTACCAAGTTTCGTTGTGAATCCATTACCCCTTTTGGTGGATGTTGGGTCCACAAATCATACCTGTCAAGCGTTTGACGAAAAAAAATGAAAAAAAAAAAAAGAAAAAAAAAAACGGACAAAAACAATATGTGTCCCCCCACCGAACCTACTTTACTGGGTCGTAAACTACGGCGCAAATAGTTAAAACACGTATTAAAACACGTTTAAAAAGGGTGTGATATTCATGTTTATCCCCGTGAATGGGAAAACCAAGGGGGTTAACAAATGGGCAATCGTCAGTTTACCTCGCGCCCACCGTCGGTTTACCAGAGCTAATGCAGTGTGTTGTGTATGATTTACACGTTTCTACAATATGGTAGAACCCATTAATCCATGTTCAGGCAATGTCGGCTAAGTGCCTTGTCCAAGGACACACTCGATTAGCTAGCAAACAGTTTACCAAAACCTACAACTTTTTGGCCAAAGGGCTTACTGGTATTTTTAGAATATTGTGAGTATGTTACATTAAAATCCTTACGTCATTCCTTTAGGGTAGGCCTACACTAGGGGCTAGCGCTAGCCTAATGTTATAAATAGCATGTGAGTCGTAACAGTGCCATTGTTATCGCGAGTTGAGTAGTTAGTATCTTCTTCGTTTAAGATGTTGGGAGTTTTTAAAGTGACTGGTTGTCATATTTTCCGCAGTTAAATTTACTTGTGCCATGTGTTTTAATGTTAATTTTCATTATGTAAAGAAGTCAAGTTTAAGTCAGAGTCAAGAATATCCGTTGTTATTGAGGTTAATGTATCCAAGTGTAAACAAAGTTAAACAACGATGTAATTATTGTATTCAGTACAGTGAAAAACAGTTTCTGTTGCAAACTGTTAGCGTAACAACAACAAAACAAATATCTTTTCCAAGCTTTCCTCAATAAAACGACGCCATTCTTAGCTTTGATGTTAAAAGCTAAGTGGGGTTATAAAAGTATATATGGCAATTGACTATACGTTAATTGGGCGATAACGTGTTATTTAGCCCAGGGTTTTCCAAACTTTTAAACTCGCTAGTCCTTTTAACTTGTTAAAATGTTCACTTACCGGCCATGTATACAATAGATGTATTAGTTTGTGTAAAATTGATGTGCTCTTTGCGACCCCTAAAATTCATTGCGCCACCCCCAGTTTTAGGAAGCCCTGGTTTAGCGCATCATAACAAAAGAACAAATGCATGTAGTAAATTCCAGGTACACATTCAAGTAGAATTTATTAATTCGAAGTAGTTATAAAATAAAGCTTATAAGAGGCAAGTGACATATTATTGACCCAGTAGCAGACTGTATTATAACGTCGTGATTAATTTTTATTTTTAAGTAGGCCTTTTTGCCTAGGTTTGGCGGCTACGTCCACTTTATTTATTTTTTTTAAATGACGTGTTTTAACGACTGTTCGTTTTCTAACCAAGGGTTAGAAATAACATTGTTAAAGTCAATAGCAGAGGTGGGCACGCGTTCTAGACGGTTCTTTTCCAATACTGTGATGTTACATATGGATGCTAGGCAACTAATTAGGAAACTACGTCACTATTTGAAGTATGTTGTAAGAGAATGATTAATACTCCATTATTTTAAATGTCGCCATATTTAAACAATAAACAACCTATTTTTTTATATTGTAGCCTATATAAGCTTGTCTCTCTAAAGCTAGCCAATAATATTTAAGTTCATACATAGGAGTGCGAAATGATTAAAAGAAAGAAAAACAGTCTCTGTTAACTAAAATATATAAAAGCTATATGATTTTAGAAATATACATATATTCATATTTAGATATTGACCTAAGCACCAGCTCTCTAATAGTAATTATGCTATCCACAGTAATTATGTTATCTAAAGTAGCTATGTTATTGAAAGTAGCTATGTTATTGAAAGTAGCTATGTTATTGAAAGTAGCTATGTTATTAAAAGTAGCTATGTAATTGTCTGGTCTAATCGATAATAGTACAGCTCGGTGAAAATCCGGGGGAATACCCAGGTTGTTGGCAGACTAGGTAAAGAAATTGCGCCATAATTGCGCAACCGTTTCAAATTGAAAGACCACTGATAGTCTATTCCTAGGGTACAGGAGGAGATAAGTTTTGCATTTTTCTCGCAAAGTAGCGTCGTGTAGTTATAATCAGTTTAACATGTGTCGCCGACAAGGGCACACCTCATTTCAAAGTACTATAACCCATACAGGTAAAGTAAATACGCAGTAATTATCTTTTTAAAATGTTTAAAGAAAATTATTAACATTAAATTTAGGTACACAAGAATATATATAAAAGTTACAGTAATACTATTGCTCTAAACCGCAAATGTAAGGATTTAACAAACGATGAAGTGTGCATATTTTATTACAAAAATATACTCGTACCTTATTGTGTAATCCGAGGTTTTTGTATAAAATTTGAACCAAATACTTTGTTTGACATAAGATGAAACAAAAATTATTACTATGGGAGCTTGCATACTAATAGAATAAATTCATTAAAAGGAGGAAAAGGGGAAAGATAGGGGGGATTGCAAAATAAAAGCCATAAACACCAATCTCAACCTTAAAGCTAACTTTAACTCCAGTCGTAACCTTTATGTCTTATTTACATTTGTGCAATGGTGTTCCTGCGTCCGCACTCCCCTTTTATTTTCCTTTTAAAAGCTGTGACGTAAAACGCCCTTTGAGTAGCGCGTAAACAGGTATTAGCATCGAGAGGCCAACGAGGTACCAACTGATACTTATTGTCTTGGAAAACAATACACCCTGTTTCTTAGCACGCGTTATTTATTAACTTGGTAACACCACGAAAATTCGGTAATACCCAATCGTTGTTTCTAATCTTCAACTTGTTCCACCGAAAAACGTTTTGAATTAGTGGGTTAGTTTGTTTTTTAGTTTAGTTTATTTATTTCTTGCCAATGATTAAATAATTGCAAATAAAGCAAATTACGACACAGGTAAAGACAGCTAAACGGTCATTTATAAAAAAAAGATAATGGATTTCAGTCGACGGGTTGTAGGTTCAAAACTGGTCGCTAGCTAGTCGGTTGTGTCCTCGGTCAAGACACTTAACGGACATTGCCTGAACCCTGTGGATTTATATATTCAATCAAAATCGAAGGCACGTCTCAATCAAACACAACACACTGCAGTAGTTTCCGTAATCCGATGGTGGGCGCGGTGTAATACAGTGGTTTTGGTTGTGTGTAATGCCCACTGCGATGAGCCACACACTTAAAATATTTTCATTAAAATGTATTTCTATGAACTTTTTTTAACACTCAACGGAATCTTTTTACGAACACGGGAATAAACCGTTCCGGAGAACTAAACACTTTCACAGTATTCTAACCGGAACTTTTTACGCCTTACCTGTAATTTAAACATACAGGCATTATTATAGGAAATCGGATAGGGTAAACATCGTAAGTTCTGTAATTTGATTTAAAAGAGGAACGAAAACATTAAGCTGTTTTGCAAAACCATAAAACACCGGTATTATGTTATATGGTGGTGCAATCCAAATACTCCGTGGGTGTTTTTTAATCGTGGTGTATTTATTTCGTCAGACAGATTGCTCAAATTAAAAAAAGCCCACAGGAAACACCAAAATAAAGTTTAGCTAGTGTGTAAATAATTTCTCTTTCGTGTTACCCAATTTGTTTAAGCAGACAGAGCTGACAGTGTTTTTTAATGGTTTTTTTCGACACGAAATAAATTTGGTTTCGTTTCGACCCTAATAAAAGGCGAACAAAAGGAACCATAGGATAAGAGGTAAACTGTTCATTAAAACTAATGAAAATTATTTTATTGATTATTTAGAATAAGATTACTTTGCTGCTAGTTTATGAAAGAAAAAACGCCATTCAGAAGTTTAACGTGCAGATTTACTTTTTTTGCCATCAAAGAATGATTCGACAATTTGGCGCATGGTGTTTTAAGTCATTTCTACCACCACTTCACGGGTTAAAGTGTTTAGTTTTATTTTTTTGTTTTAACAACAAAAACACGAAGCAAGACCTTTTATAAAAATTTAAAAAAGAAACAGCAAAACGACAGTCGTTAAAACTCTAAAGTCCAGTCAGTTATTTACTTTTGGTATATTTTAATGTGACCACCAAACCTACAAGTGTTGCAACATCTCGTGACACACATGCCATGAGTAATGTAATAATAGAAAGTGTAATTTTTTTCTTACTTCTAGCAATATAGGCATTAAGTGTAAACTGCTGTGTGTGGTGAAAGTTAAATTAAAGCAGTGTTGATTCAAATGATATGCATCAGCATCTAAAGGGTGGCCTACAAGCTGGATTATTTCACATCAACTTTGAAACGTGTAAGACTGTAGGACACAAAGAGTGTAGCAGACTTAAACCCATCAGCGAAGTGTTGGGATAAAACTTGTAAATATTTGTGATCGTGTACAAAATTTTTTTGGGGTGAAATTATCACAATGGCAAGTCTTGTGTCTAAACTTGATTCAGGCTATGATGATGATGGTGAAATTAGAACAAGCACGGAAACACCGGTAAATGATGATGAAGATTGTACAAAAGTAATCTCCGGGAGTTCATCTGAAGAAAGTGAAAACGGCTCTAATCTAAATACAAGCGCAGTAAGTGTAAAACAAGATGAAATTGATGTAAAACAAGATGTTGATATCTCACGGGTAGTGGAACTACTTTTAATGGTTCTGGAGTTGTGCACGGTTAAGGGTTCTGAAATCAATCAAAGTTTATGCAACAAAATTCAGAAGAAATCTAAGAATCTATTACCCCAAATTGTAAGGAATGCAGACTACAATACTAGTTCGAAACTAAGCAATAAAAATGCAGAGTTGCAACAAGTAATTAAACTAAGGGACATTGAAATTAAAGAACTACAATCTGAGATGGAAAAGTTAAAGGTGGAAGCTAAATCTCCATCAACTCAACTGGAAGGGGTTCATGAAATCCCAACCGATTTGAAACAGCAATTGGAACAATGTAAAACAAAAATAAAAGCAGTTGAGAACATGAATAAAGAATGGCAGAAGTATAACTGGGATATGGAACAGAAGACCAGAGCGTTTATGAAACAAGCTCAGGATCATGTTGCGCGTTTGGAAGCTGATAATTTGTCACTGAAGAATCGGTTAAAGGCTGTGAAAGTTCAAAATGATCAGTACAACGAAAAGTTGAGTGATGTGACGCAAGAATTGCAAAGAGCGAACCAAAGGGAACGACAACTAAACGTTGAGGTCGAACAGATGAGTAAACAGAATAAAGATTTATCTCTTCAACTGGAGAGACAGGTTGAGCAAATTGAAGAAGCTCAAACAGCTTTGGTGGTCGCAACAAGTCGACCCAGTTCGGACAACCAACAAACTATTTACGATAAAAAGGTAATATTAAGTAAGGCTTTATTAAAATTTAACATATCTACTGTTAAACCTCATTTGAGCATAACCTTTAAAACATCACTATAGGGTGAGGGTTAAAAAATAAAGCGCTGTGATGCTTTATATAATAAAGTTTTTTGGTAGATGTTTAAATTTATGTGTAACATGTCATAACAAAACTTATAATAAATTAGTAAATATAACTAAAGCAGCGATAACTTGTACATTGTCTTGTGTACAAGTTTTGTTAGTATAAACATGATATTAAATATTTTGTTTGTTAAAGGATAACTATGTTTATCCCTGTAAATGGGAAAAAATGGGCAATCATTGGGTTACAGTAGGTATTGCAATGTGTTGTATATAATTTGGACATTCCTTTAATTTAGTGGAACCCATCATTCCACTGGGTTCAGGCATATCCAGTAAGTGCCTTGTCCAAGAACACAACAGACTAGCTTACGACCAGTTTTGAACCTGCAACCTTTTAACTAAAAGGCGACGCACTAACCCACCAAGCTAATCTGTCAAACCATATAGGTTCGTCAACTAGAAATGCAACATCAGACGGAAATAAGTCAGCTTCGTAACGTGATATTTCAAATGCAACGACATCAGGTAATCATGAAAGTTTAAATTGTATTTACCCCTTGAATATGTGATTATTTTGATTGTTTCGGTTTCTTTGTCATGATTTGATTCGTTTGCCATTTTTTATTGCAGTATGTTCTGTATGATTCACGTGTCCCTTCAATTTAGTAGAACCCAACAGCCAGACTAACCGGCCAGAATAGACTAAAACTAAATCAAAGTTTATTTAAATCGAAGTTAAAAAAAACCCAATTAAATCAAAAGGCGATATTCCAATAAAATGAAATGTACCGGTATTATTGAAACTTTGTTTAACTTGACTTAATCCTTCCAGACCCCAAGTATGCCAAATTTTGAACATTCATCATTACCATCGCCGTATCAAAGTGCTCCACCAAGACTCAGCAGATACCAAGACCCAATGATATCAGATATTGAACCAGATGGTTTTGTTAAAGAATGAAATCTCTTTCATGTAAATCCTTACATGTTAGACCCAACTTAGATTTATATTCTGCAGAAGAAATATAATCCAACATATTAGTAATTGTGTACACAGTAGTACATAGGGCCATAAGGCAACCATTTGTGTGATTGGGACCAGCCACTTGCTAATCAGTTTTAAGTATGCAAAGGACACTGGACACAGATTTCTGTAATTGCCAGTGTTAAGTTATTTTTGTGTGATTAAGTTAATTAAAGCTATGCGGGTGAAATCGGATCTTGCACGGAATTACATGGAACTCTGTTAAAAATGGTGAAACTTCAATCACATTTAATTAAACCTGATTTATATACATGGAAATAATACTATCCAGAACACTTTTATTTGTACCATATTTCATACTAACAATTCTTTTAAATAAAAAAAATAATTTATATGATTATTTTTGTTTGTTTGATACAGAATGTGGACATTTATCTGGTGATTTTCCCGTGATTTTTCGGTAAACAGAGCAAGTTTGCTTTTTCGCAATGTACTTCCCTTCATTAAAAAGTTTTACTGATTTGTCTGGGTAGCAAACAGCTGCTGATAATGTTCCAAACAGGATTGGGGTTAAAACTCGCTGTAATCTTCCGGCTGAAATAAAAACGTTACATGTTCTATATGCATTTATTTTGATGTAGCTATGTTTAGTAAGCGCGTGTTAGACATTAATTTTCAATATGTTTTTGTACTGAATACACTAAAAAATATGTATGATTTTTGTATTAATCATATTGAGCAAGTTTGTCTAATAGTTTACACATTGAAAGCATAGAAGCCTTATTCATCCAACTGTGCAGCTTAGTGGGTATGTGCGTTGCCTTTCACCCAAAGGGTTGGCGGAACGAAACTGGTCGCTAGCGAGTCAGTTTTGTCTTTTGGCAAGGTACTTAGCGCACATTTTCTGAACCCAGTCAAGGTACTTAGCGCACATTTTCTGAACCCAGTCAAGGTACTTAGCGCACATTTTCTGAACCCAGTCAAGGTACTTAGCGCACATTTTCTGAACCCAGTCAAGGTACTTAGCGCACATTTTCTGAACCCAGTCAAGGTACTTAGAGCACATTTTCTGAACCCAGTGGAATAATGGGTTCTACTAAAACTTTAAAAAAATTACACACTAAACACACTGCAATAGCTTTAGCTACCCAAAGGTTGGTGCAAGGTGAAAACACAGATGTAAACTCTCAAGAATAAACATAATTATCCTTTCATATCAATACACATACTTAAACTTACATTTCCTTAAAAATGATCCAATTATCCATCCACCCATGATTGAACCGCCAATAATTGCTGCCTTTTGGTAAAACAATTTCACATCATTAATAGAGTTATATTTCGCTGAAACATTATTAATTCCATCAGAAACAAATGCACTAGATCTGGTCCATGCTCCAATGACTGGTTGACTTCGTTCAGTTACATATTCTCTGGCTCTATTAATAAAAAGTATCTAGTGATTTAATACTAAAATTATATTTAATGGAAAAGAACATTTAGTTATGACATGAATTTGTATAAAAATAGAACACCGGTCTAAAATGATGCTAAGAATCACCTTGTAATCAACTTGTAATTTTGAGCAAAATGGCTTCTTTGTCAACAAAATCATAGCTTTTTCCTTTATTATGATAAACCTATATAAATTTATACCCCATATTTATATATTATTATGAGATACTATTTCATGAAGAATCGATTTTTTATCAGCTCATTGTAGAGTTTACAGTACAGCTTTGAATATTTTATGTACATCATTTAGACATGGGCAACATACAGCCCACGGGCCGGGTCCAGCCTGTGAAGGGATTTTTCCCGCAGACTATGTAACCATACCCTTTAATCCAGATATTGAATACTATTCATGTAATAATCCGGCCTACCAAGAACTTCAATTTCTCTGGCCCCCCGAACAGAGAAGTTGCCCACCCCTGATTTAGAGTTTTCTAAAACCTTACAAAAAAAATTGTGTTGTTTTTTCCACCCTCTCGCCAGTTCCATTTCTCACAACTATTCCAACTTCCAACGCTCTATTTTATCAGTTTATATTTTGTAAATATTTGTTATACAGAAGTACATAAGCAGCGGTCCCTCTAAATACTACAGGACCGCTTGGAGCGCATGGAGTGCTTGAATCGCTTGGATCGCTTGTTACACTTTGTAATTACAAAGGCAATGATAATAATGTTAGGGTTGGGTTAAAGTTAGTTCTGGGGTTGAGATTAGTGTTTTGTACAGGGTTAAAATTACTTTCCATAGCAATCTAAGTGATCCAAGCGGTCCTGTAGTATTTAGAGGCACCCCATAAGCAGAGTCATTGACCGAAACGCGCAAGCACAGAAGCTGTGCATAATATCATTAACATGTCACCTATATTTGTATTTGCGTATCAGGGTTTCACAATATAATTTTTTTAGTTATATATTGGAGGTTGGTATATGAACCTCCGGGACACTCTTTATAGAAAGTCTGTGCTTATATCTAGCAATTTACTTAGTACAGTTTTCGACTGACAGCTAGCCACTGGGCTGTGTCCTTGGGCAAGGCATTTAGTGGAAAAAGTCTAAACCCAGTGCTATAGGTTCAGCCAAATTAAAGGAACATCCAAATTATACACAAAACACTACAATAGCTTAATAAACCCCACCAAAGTTCTTTTACTAAGAAATATAAAAAGCAAAAAAACGAAAGTAAAAAGTTAAACCCCTTTTGCGAGGGGCTACAGTTCTAAAAATGACACAATTTTCTAATCATACTATGCTCTTTTAACTGGTAATTTTTGAATTATAAAAAATGTAATATAAATACCAAATATGCATATTATTAATATTTATGCATTTAAAAAAGTTCGCCCATTATTTCTTTGGATATGTTATAGCCCTTAAAAATACCTTCAATTAAATGTATAGTTTATATATAATGGCGAGGTAATCTGGCGTGTTTTAACGCTCTTTACATATTTAAGAGGTGATCGCACAATTGATCGTGTGGTTACACTCCCTTACGGTTACGCTTACGGGGATAAACATTTATATCCGATCATAATACCTGGCTACTTGTGGCTCCAACGGTAGTTTTTCCTGTGTTTTATCCACGAGTTGCACTTCTAATGGAGCTTTATACAATGGTAAATCCTCCGGTTTCATACTTTAACGAAAATGCAACAAAAACAACAACTCTCTTTAATTGTAACAATGCTTTAAATACCGTGGGGATTTCCCGGTGTAAAACTAAATAAACCATTTTTTGTTGGAAAATCATGATGGGCGTGTTAACAATACTTTTGTATAAACTTCGGTGTATGATCGACAACATTAACCGTTTGTCTGCAGTGAAAAATTTGCAACTCTGTTGTGTTTTACAGTTTATTGTTTGTCCCCACTTGGTGCCTATATACTTGGTGCCTACGTTGACCGGTCCTGACAATTCCCCAACTTAAAAGATCCAATATGACTCGCAATCCAACTTCGTTACGGGAGGCTGTTATAATCTTGTTTATTTGCGAACACAGTATAAACAAATACAGTTCGACTGATTTGTTAAAGATGCCTGGAGCCGCGCCTACGAAGAAGGCGATTTACTTTGGTCCTCCTTTTAGGACACATTTTCTGCGGAGATTAAAGTCGATTTACGAAGGCCACATGGAAAGGCCTACATAGTTGTGTGGTAAAGGCCCTTCCTAACTCAGCCGCCCAAACATACACAAAGAAAAATAATGGTAAACCGCAAAATTCACTATAGGATAGGATATTTATGTTTATTCCCGTGGATGGAAAAACCAAGGGGGTTAACACACGGGCAATCGTCAGATTACCTCGCGCCCACCGTCGGGTTACCGCAGCTATTGCAGTGTGTGGTATATTATATAGACACGTTCCTTTAATTTGGTAGAACCCATTAATCTGCTGGGTTCAGGCAATGTCCATAAAGTGCCTTGCCCAAGGACACAACCGACTAGCTAGAGACCAGTTTCGCACCTGCAACCTTTCGATTGAAAGGCGACGCACTTAACCGTTAGACCAACCGGTCGGACATGTGCGTTTGACTGTTTTATATCTTTTGCGTTAATGGCACGCAAACCATGTTGTCAAGTTTTTGCTATCAATGTAAACCAAAAACACAATTTGAACCTAATTACCCAAATTTTATGTAATTTTTGTATGGCTCAGTCCACCTAACAAAGAGTTAAAAATTGTTTTTCTTTACTTAGGCCTACTTAAGAAAATATTCTATATGTAAGTATATATTTATATCAAGCTCATGACATGTGCTTGTTTGGCCAAAATCGGCCGAAAGAATTTATCAAAACAGGTTGAAACTTTTATATATGGTAACTAATATGACTTAGTGTTTTTAGCCCTAAGTCTAATCTTCGCGCATCATAGGACAGAATAGGATATTCATGTTTGTCCCCGTGAATGGAAAAACCAGGGGGTTAACACACGAGCATTCGTCAGATCACCTAAAGCCCGCCGTCGGGTTACCGAATATATTGCAGTGTGTTGTGTATGATTGAGACATTCCTTTAATTTAGTAGAATCCATTGATCTACTCGGTACAGATGATGTCTATTAAGTGCCTTGCCAAGGGACACAACCGACTAGCTAGTGACCAGTTTTGAATCTGAAACCCTTCTGTTGAAAGGGGACGCACTAATTCAACAGACTAATTAGTTGGACAAAACTCCTACATCCATAATTTTCTTTAAACCGATGGTGGGAACGAGGTAACCTTACGATTGCCTGTGTGTTAACGCCCCTCTTCATTCACGGCGATAAAAAATGAATATCCTACCCGAACCCGATCCTATGTTAGCCTGGTTAAAGTGTATTCCAGAAAAAACTGTTGTTTGTATTTACCGGTTGAGTGATTTAATAGAAATCTAATACCATGAAATCACGGGAGATATGAAGAACTGTTTTATCGGACGCGTCACCGAGTTTACGTGATTATTGATATCTTTCCTAGCCGAAGGGTCTATCGTACTAAAAGTCGACCGTTTTTAAAAATTATAGTCACAATTTTATGCGAAAAGCTATCGAACTGTGGTTTTTACAATGCTGAGATGTTTTTGACCGTGTTTACAGAATAGTAAGCAGATTTAGTTTAAATACACCAAGCAAGTCAAATGAATACTGGTATTTCATTAATAACTTATTGGAGCTAATATTGGAACTAATTTTTCATACACTTACACCAATTCAGAGAGGGGAACCGAAAAGGCAATAATCACCACCGTAAGTCAAATACAAGTAACATAACTGTGAATTCAAATAGTTTCTGTGGGCAACACTAAACGAAGGGAGGAGGGAAGGAGGGCTCAGTAAAACTATGGAAACTAAACCCTGCCCTAAACACCAATCTCAACCCCAGAACTAACCCCAACTCCAACCCATGTTTAAAACTGACTCTAATGTCATAATCTTCATTTTAATGTGTAGTTTCCCTCCTTCCCGCTTTCCCTCCATTTAGATTTCCCCCGTTTCTGTGACAGCAATTTGGTCAGTGTTTTCATTTAAATTGCGTTTTACTTCTGAATCTAATTTAACTCTGCCACTTACCCTTTGCTGTTTATGTTCGACGGGTTAGTCTAATGGTTAAGTGCATCGCCTTTCAACCGAAAGGTTGCATGTTCGAAACTGTTCGCTAGCAAGTCGGTTGTGTCCTTGGGCAAGGCACTTTACAGACATTGCCTAAACCCAGCGACTTAATGGGTTCTACTAAATTAAAGGAACGTGTGAATCATACATAACACACTGCAATAGCTCCGGTAACCCGACGGTGGGCGTGAGGTGATCTGACGATTACCTGTGTGTTAACTCCCTTGGTTTTCCCATTCAAGGGGATTTAAACATGAATATCCTATCCTATCACAATGCAATACTTTATAAGCCTATATATATTATGTACATATATTGTTATTGATTTTAAAACTTTTGATGTCAGCTTGAATTGAAACAAATAAACTTAACCATGCATATGCTATAACATAATAAAATAAGCGACATAACATTTAAACAATGTGTATTGAAAGCAATGGATATAAGGTACACTTAATCGTATCTACTGCGGTTAGAAAATGGTAGGCACTACTCCATACACACAGTCCATCTGTACTTATCTTAGATAGTTCAGTGTGCTTTCAGTGCTTATATCCCATTAGATGGGAAATAAATATAATTTTAAATAAACTATTCGAATGATAGGGACATTGGCATGTCTGTAAAGTACAATTTTAACTGAACAACTGCTTGAGATCTGACTATGAATGCAATAAGCTAATAAGACCGAAGCACTGCAGCTATTTTCGAAGTTGTCATTTCTCTATTATATTATTTCTCTAATATATGTGTAAATAAAACTTTGTTTTTGTTATTAAAAGGCCGTGTTTCAAACCCATTACATTGGTAACTTTCTTATTAAAAAACATTCTGTGTAAGTAGGTCATTTTTGGGTTTGATGTTACATACCAGTTTAGTCTACCCTAGGCAGTTATTGTATTCTTGTACACAATGTACCATGTTGGCAACATATCTGGCATTTCTACAGTTTCTCAGTTAAGATCATGTGGTAACGCTCCTTTGCTTTTTCCCATTAAGGGCGATAAAACATGAATATCCTATCTTATTCTAAATATGAAGTACAATTTTATTGTGAACTGGTACAATACAATACAGTTTTTATTTGTTTCTTTCGCTGCAGCGATTACCACCAACAATTTGAAAGTCATATATATATATTTAGGTATATATATAGGTATATATATATATATATATAATTATATATATATATATATATATATACCTAAACAAATATGGCGTTAACTAAAAATCCAACAATTACCAAAATAAACTGTGGCAAAATACTACAGCAAAACAGGAAGTCACCAAAAAACCAAAAGTTCTCTAGTTTGGTGATCTGATCAGTGTTTTTCTCCCAAGATTGATTCTCGGAATGCAGCAGAGCAAACAGACGCGGAGCATGTTTTTAACTCGCGCTTTGGAACGAATACTTGCCGACAAAGAGCTCAGACGATCGCAAAATGCTCAGTTGAAAAAAGCATGTCTTTTAGCTTTAGGTAAGAAAATATACCTCTGGAAATATTTACTTAACCAGAAAAAAATATAACTGCGAACATTCAGAATTTTAAACTAAAAACCTTTACTTTCTATATATTTACGTATAAATTTAATGATATTAAAGAAACATATTTCTAATATGACTGTAACTGTCCCAGAAAAAAAATAACTGCGAAAAGAATTTTCGAATTTTTATGTCATACTTGCCATATCTATCACCTTACATTTTGTTTTGATTAGAATTATTACAGATTTTTGTTGATAATAAGTGTTATCTAATCTTAATGTGTTTTATCCTTTTTAGAGAAAATAAAGCAAGATTTGATAATACTGATAGGATTTATTAACTTTTTTGTTAATAATACGTGTTATCTAATCTAAGTGTGTTTTACTTATTTTTAGATGAAATAAAGCAAGATTTGGAACATGAAAGGTAATTAACCCAGCAATGCACTTGATATTTCTCTCCATTATGTGTTTAACATGTGTATTGTGGTAGACCATTGGAATTTAGTAACTAAAAATGCGACAGAAGGCAATAGATCATGCTTTTGTTCGTATGGTATTTCCAATTAGGCCGACGGTAGCTAGAGTTTATAATCTATTAATAGTTTAAATATAAGGTTTTTCATTTACTTTGTATATATATATAACATTTGTGTTAATAATTTGTGTTATTATTTAAATATTAAACCTTATTATAAGGATATAGCATCTAGAATTTTTAATCTATTAATAGTTTAAATATGAGGTTATTCATTTTTTTTGTATATATATATATATATAAATATAAAATTTGCGGTAATTATTTGTGTTAATATTTAAACCTTTATTATAAGCATATAGCATCCATGTATGTCATAACACACATCATTCTCACTTTAAACTTGTTTATAACATCATAATGTGTATTAACAAGTCCCGGTGATGGTAATCAGTCCCGGTGATCATAACACACATCATTCTCACTTTAAACTTGTTTCCAACATCATAATGTGTATTAACAAGTCCCGGAGATGGTCCGCCGAAATCCCCATTCACTATCATTGAGGCGGACCGATATTTCCTTGTGTTCGAGATGGCGTGCAAATCAAAGTCACCAAGCATCGTTACAGCGGCTTTGGACTGTTTACAGGTAATCAATACTTAAATGGGTTGAAGTCTCTTGCAAGTTATAGATTCTGGTAACGTAGTCACTTGTGTATTGGTAGTTTATTATGTTAAAGCCGTATCTTCTTTTGTATAAGAAGACAATAGGATGCAAGGCCAGGTCCAAAAATCCATCAAATTTCTGGCCAGTAACGCGAATAAATCATCATGCGAGTAACGGGAGTAAACATAGTGCGCAACCAGGTTAAAGCATTACATACGGCTTATTATGTTAAAGCAGTATGTGATGCTTTTGTATAAGAAGACTAAATAATGCAAGTCAAATACTACCCTTACAGCCACATACTACAATGTATAGGATAGCCCATGGGCAAAGCATTTAAATACGACATTTCTCTTGTCTTGTTCAATAAGTTACCAAGTTTTAATACAATGTAGTAACTATGATTATCTGACAATGTCAATGTGTTATTCTGGTAAATTGGTGGAACCTAATATAGCTTTAACCATGTACCATATATTGAACTAACTACTGGGGTATACAGGGCCAAATATCCATCAAATTTCAGGCGAGTAAGAATTCACTCGCATCTGGAAGCTCACGCGAGTAAATCTAACACGCGAATAACAGGAGATTTTAACAAAATAAAATAAAACATGTTAAAATTTTCAATTCCGCCGTGTGTGTAATAAAAACGGTCGCAATAAAGGGATGTTTATTTCCCTATAAGCCAGTGAAATAGAAAACGATTGTGGTAAACGTTAATTAGTTTTTTATTCTCAAGGGTAAATTTTTACTCACATGGCGTGCGTCAAATGCAAGTAAACACGCGAGTGTTGCTCATCTTACTCGCGCAGATTTTCGGCCCTGGTTATATGACGGAACTAGAAGTTCAGACCAAATTGCTGGGACATAACATAACCCTCACCAATCTTAATTATGACGCATTGATTCTACAGAAAATGATCGTGTATGGGATATTAGTCGGTAATGCACCTGACTCTTCTGTGCCTGGTAAGAGGTTGATTGACAGAGTCATCGATGCCATTTGTCAGTGTTTTAATGGAATACAAACCGATGAACATGTGCAACTTCAAATTATTAAGGTACTTTTAGAAGACGACTATGTAAATAGGGGAGGGAAGGAGGGAAACTGCACACTAAAATGAAGATTACGGCAATTGAATTACTTTTAAACTAGTGTTTATGGAGTTAAGGTTAGCTCTAGGGTTAAGACTAGTGTTTAGGGCAGGGTTTAAATTAGTTTCCGTAATCTTAGTGAGCCGTTTCCCTCCTTCCCACTTTCCCTCCTTTTAGTGTTGCTCTGTAAATATGCAAACTTAGTTTCAAATTAAACAAGTGTATGTTCTTACACATTTACAACA
This sequence comes from Ciona savignyi, assembly GCA_000149265.1. Classification (NCBI taxonomy): domain Eukaryota; kingdom Metazoa; phylum Chordata; class Ascidiacea; order Phlebobranchia; family Cionidae; genus Ciona; species Ciona savignyi. The sequence continues at coordinate 382,629 of CH003266.1, forward strand.
GTGAATTATACATTATTTATTGGTTAACTTATTTACCGATTAAATTAAACATTATTTATAATTAAAATATTTATAAAATATTTTTTTAACTTTAATTGTATACCACATAATTGTATATTACATTTAATTACATACCACCATATAAAACAATATAACAGCTTTCTTAAATAATGATTAATTTTAATTTTGCCAATATTTCCAGGTTCTGTTGACCGCAGTGACCAGCAATAATTGTGAAATACATGAAGGAACTTTACTTCAAGCAGTTCGAACATGCTACAATATTTACCTGGCCTCTCGGAACCTTATTAACCAGGTTTTTTCATTTATTTTCTTAAAATTATTGAATAATTAATACTAGTGACATATTTTCATTGGTATAATGTCATTTTCAGTGGTATAATGTTATTTAATTTGGTTTGTACATTAAGAAATTAGTACTTTTAAATTATTTGTAACCTTAGCCTAGGGGTCGGCTACCTTTTACACTTAAGAGCTGTTTTAACTAATATTTCACAAAATAAAATCACCGGCAGCCACAAAACTGATGATATTTTTATTTCACAATAAAAGCAAAACAACACTGTGTGAGATAAAAACGCAAGTGTTCCTTAGTTTGTTTACTTTTACATGGGTATTAAACTTATTAAGCACTTGCTACAGTAGCAATAAAATTTATGAGCCACATCAGAAGGATGAAAGAACGTAAGTTATTAACCCTGCCTTAGCTTATAGGTACTGTAAAATATATAGTTAACATGATAACTAGATTCTTAATACAAATCCTTAAACAAATACTCATTACTGTAACAGACAGTTACCATTTTACAAACAGTACCCACCCTAGCAATAATAGTTAATTTATTACATTAGCGTGTAATTATTGTGAAACAAACATAGCCATTAGACTAATATAATCCACCAGCACTCAGTTGTTTTAATACATACCTCGTACCATCCATTAGACCACAGCCAAAGCCACCTTGACACAGATGTTGAATGTTATTTTCTCAAGAATGGAAGCACAATCAGTAAGTTACAAATGTTACTTTGTTTGTTTGATCGAATTGCGATTTTTAACACAGTCTCTGCTAATACCAACCACACCAGAGTTACAGGCCTAAATTTTTGACCCCAGTGCTACCATGGACCCATCCATACTAATGTAATGTATCATGGCATAAATTCTTGGTCCCAGTGCTACCATGGACCCAGCCATACTAATGTAATGTATCATGACCTAAATTCTTGGGCCCAGTGCTACCATGGACCCAGCCATACTAATGCATATTAACCACTTCCCAACTAACCCTGCGTTTCTGCAGGAATATGACCAAAATCTCTCTAAAAAATTGCACGAAGACAAAAGCTTTGCCCAGGTAACCACAACACTTAGTTGCTTAAAGTGACAACTTAGAAGTAAAACCAAAATGTTGAACATTGCATGAATCAGGACATTTTGATATTGTTTCAAAGTTTGACTAACAATGCACAGCATTGAAGCTGATAGCTACCTATCCTGCATGTCTAGGTTTTAAAGGTTACTTTCCTTACTCTAACACATTGTTTCTCAACCCTGAGTCCACGCACTCATACGAGTCCATGGAATGGCTTGAATGAGTCCGCTTGCACAGTTGCTTTTGCTATGAGTCAGTGCATGCTGTATTACAAATAAACGTAAAATAAATTTCAATTCACCATCTTAGTGTAAAAAAAACACGAATAAATAATGACCTTTTTCAGTAAAAATTATGGAAAACTCTATTTTCATACCCATGATTCAGCATATATTTCGTCTGCGTATATTTCGGCCGACTTGGAAATAGTCCATGGGTTAAAAAAGTTATGAACCAGTGCCCTAACACAACTTATGTTGTTGCAAATGCAATAATTTTACAATAAAATTTAAGTTTATTCTTATTAAATTATCGCAATACACTGCTATTATACATATTTCAGGAACTCAGCAAATCTGTGCCAGTTCATGAACAAAATGGGGATGTGGTGCAAGGTATGTTCTCTGTTTAATTGAAACTATGCTGGGGAAATGTTGTGATATTTTTGTCCCTGATTGCATGGTATAGCAGACTATGGATAGGGTATTTATGTTTATCCTGGTGAATGGGGGGAAAGCAAGGGGGTTAAGCATATGGCAATCGTTAGATCACCTCATGCCCACTATCGGGTAACTGGAGCGATTGCAGTGTGTTGTATATAAATCACATGTTCTTTTAATTTGGTAGAACCCATTATTCTACTGAATTTAGGCAATGTCCGTAAAGTGCCTTGCCCAAGAACACCAAATAGCTTGGGCAAGTTTCGCACCTGTAACTCTTTGGCTGTTAGGCGACACACTAAACCACCAGAGTAACCTGGCGGATTACTGTTGAAAACCAGAAACCACTGTAGTGTCCAGTGACGCACAAATATAGCTGTGACATCTCTATTTAGTCTTTCAACATGTCGATAACATCCAGCGGGCCAGAATACAAGACCCAGCGGGCCGGATTGGATGTGGCCCACGGGCCGTAGTTTGCCCATAAATAGTATATAGATATAGACAAAAAAAATGTCTACTGATTGCTTATAATAAAGTGCTATCATATTGGCCATGCAACCATGCCAAAGAAAGTTGTTTATTTCTGTCAAATTACTGGTGAAAACCAGAAATCACTGTTGCAATATAGCTGTGACATCGCTATTTGGTGTTTCAATGTGTGGATGCCAGCGGGTTAGAATAAAAAACCCGGCAGGCCAGATTTAGCGTAGGGCTGTAGTTTGCCCATATCTAGTATATAGACATACACAAAAAAACAATGTGTACTAATTGCTTATAATAAAGTGCTACCATATTGGCGATGCAACCAAAGTTGTTTATTTCACAGACGACGCACCAGAAAGCGATCAACACCACACCAACCTGGTTGCAGACCACACCAATGGTGTGATATCCACTGAGAAAGTGGATGAAAGCACAGCTACTGAGTCAGAGGACGGAGCATTTCATGGTAGGCATGCGTATGCGACATACTAGTAGTTGATTTCCTAGTAATACATGGACCATGTCTCTGATGTCTGGTATATATATGTATGTATCTATATTTATAAGATAACTTGTTTTAATTGACTGGTTAGTTTGGCCCACTGTAATAGCTTGTTAAACGTGTCATTAATATTTGCACTATAGATATATATATATATATATCACTTCTTTTATTTGACACTACTTGAAATATATGAATTATGTGTGTTTTATGTATTATTGCACCCATGTCAATTGACAGTTGAGTTTGCTCTCACTTTAATAATGTCCCTGATTGAGGATTATAATCTTTTTATTCCTTATTTCACCAGATATGAAATTCTTGCTGTAAACACAAATTTAAAGTCGTTATCGATATATTCCATTTCAAGATTGAGTGTATTACAATGTTAGAATATGTTATAATTTACCACAATGTACAATATGAAAACACAAGCGATTCATTCCTACAATCAACCTCACATTATTTATGCAGCTGTGAACGGAACAACAGATTCAATTGATGAAGTTGATTCAGTTGTTGATGAAATTGTTGCAAACATCGTTGATTTTTGTTGTTGCACAAACAGAAGAAGACGTTCAATTTGATCGACTAGGTAATCAATGTTGATTAAACCAGTGTTTCTTAAATGCGGCGCACTGGGGTGGGTTAGCTAGGTGCGCCACGCTTGCATTTCATAAATTTATGACAGAGTGTGCATAGATCATAAACTACTAAATGGTTAGTTAGTGTCTAGTTTGTTCTTTTCCATTGTAACATTTTGAGTATTTAGCATATTGTTTTGACTTCCCATGGCAAGGTGCGCCCGTTCACGTTTTTAATTGGTCTTGGGTATGCCACGCGGTCAAAAAGATTGAGAACCACTGGGTTAAACTAATTATAAGTTCCCTTTCTGCTTGCCAAAACATTGTACACTTTGTATATTATATACCATGAACATGGATAACAAGATCGGTTTGTTACCTCAGTGACCCAAGCACTTATGCTTGCAGAAACAAACTACGTGTTCGGTGTATTGCGTATAAAATACATCAATTGTGGTTAGGGACCCTACTTGCATAAACGTATAGCATACAAAATGTAGTTTACAAATAGCACTGGTTAAACACGTGGTTGAAACTATCTTCCTTTTTAGGATTGGTAACTCGGAAACCCATTAGTTTCTGCTTGCAGAAAACAAATGTTATACACTTTATATAAGATATACCAAGGGTGATGAGGTAGCCAGGGAACCCGATTGTTTCTGCATGCAGAAGAATATAGCATAGAGTTAAAATAAATTTTAAAAATAGTGGTGGTTTACCAGCGGTTGACAGTCTTATTTTTCAGTCTTATTGTTAATCACTTTTATTATTATTCTATGGATTTTATAATTATGCAAATGTTTTAATGATTTAATGTGACATCTTGTTTTTTATTGAGCTGTTACTTCAGCATGTTTGACATACATTTATTTTAAACTTATTAATAGTACAGTCTTTGCAAGGTCTTAGATGGATGTGTAATTTTTCATATCAAATTATTCATGTTTGTTTAGGTCTATCATGATAATAAATGAAATACTCACAAGACCAAACCAACACAAACTAACATAAAAAGTTCACCAAACCAGTACTAAAAGTCATTTTTTGTTGTTAATTAATGGTAAACTAGCCTGACATTACTTAAGTGCCAGCAGTTTTTTAAGTAAGACAATAATTAACATAATCAGCAACTTCTCTAAGATGAACTTTGAAACTACTCAATTACCCTATTGCCATTTATATCTATAATAATCTTCATAATGGGTGAAAAAACCTGGGGTGGCATTAAAAGGAGCTGATTGTATTCTTTGTAACCAATTTGTAATGGTGACATTACTGTTCTTGCCACCAATATTGTGCTCCTTTTTCGTTCGCGTTTAAGTTGATGCCATTAAAATCAGTTGAATCAATGGTGACATTACTGTCCTTGCCACCAATACATCATGGTATCATTTTAAATCCAAAAAGAATATATAATGGGTAAAAGCCTGTGGTGGCAAGTATAGTTTTGTATAACACCACATATCACTTTGATAACAATTAGTGTTCGACTGAATA
>CH003266.1:419032-436460 GCA_000149265.1 Ciona savignyi
ATTGCCTGGGCCCAGCAGATTAATGGGTTCTGCCAAATTGAAGGAACGTGTCTATCATACACAACACATTGCAAAAGCTCCGGTAACCCGACAGTGGGCGCGAGGTGATCTGACGATTGCCTGTGTGTTAACCCCTTGGTTTTCCCATTCACAGGGATAAACACGAATATCCTATCCTATATCGATCGTTTACAGCAGCTTTTATCTTATTTAATTACTATATTCAATTTATTTTATTGTTTGACTTTTAAGAACCAATAAAGGCACATAGGAAATACAGTAACTTAAACCTTATGTTATCCCACCCACGAGAATAAACACGAACACCCAACCAACCCCACATACCGGGTGCTTTAAGAGTTCTTCCACGCTTAGACGCACTCTCCACACGCTGTGCTCTTGCTTCCTGGTTCTTTTCGGCTTTCCGCAGCTTATTCGCGAATTCCTGGTTCATTATTCGCAGTGTCAACATGGTTTATACAATTTCCACATTTAGGTGTAGTAAAAATATAACAAAAAAATAGTAAAAAATATAATAAATTCAAAAAATAACGTGCCATATTAGCCAAATACGTAATAAGAATAATTTAAAAAAATAACGTACTGTATTAGCCAAATAGTAATTAAAATAGTTGTATAGATTAAAAAAATAACATACTGAATTTAAAAAAAGTTACATATTGCATTAGCTAAATAGTAATTCATGCACAGACTTTGTAGGTTAAAGCACCTGAAGCTCTTTATTTAACCCGAGGTCCGAACAAAGTCGATTGAGATATTTCAGACACTCAATATTATCCGGGAATTTCTCATGAATTTGTTTGTATTTCTCGAACGCTCCCTGGTAATTTCCGCTTCTTCTGAAGCAGCTGGCGACCATTAGTTGCCATTTTATCTGGGGATGAATTTTGTTGAAACATTTCCGATCAGCTTGGTGGATATGTAGGTTGCAGGTTCGATATAAAGGGTGTCGATTCGAAACTGGTCGCTATCTAGTCGGCTGTGTACTTGGTCAAGGCAGTTAACATACATTGCCTGGACCCAGTGGATTAATGGGTTCTACCAAATTGAAGGAACGTGTCTATCATATACAACACACTGCAATAGCTCCGGTAACCCGACGGTGGGCGCGAGGTGATCTGACGATTGCTTGTGTGTTAACACTTATTACGTTTTTCCATTCATGAGGATAAATTTCTATTAATTATAATCCATGTGCTTAATTTTTTACAAACCTAATTACAAATTAGCTTTCTATGGGATCTATACCACGGATAAGTATTAAAAAACGATTAAAAAATCAAGAAATCAAAACCTCGTTTGGCTGAATAACAGCAGCTCGCTCAAAATATTTGATTGCTTTCTCCGCAAATTGGGATTCGACGTAATATCCACCCAACCACTCCACAGTTTCAATGTCGGCTGGGAATATCCGGTAGGAATCCATTCTATACGCAAATGCCTGGGTTCTTTCGCCATTGTCCTCGTTTTCACAGATATCAGCCATTCGAGACATTACGCTTGCGTCTGCCGATATTAAATATTTAAGATAGGGTATTCATGTTTGTCTATGTGATTGGGAAAAGCAAGGGGTATTATAAAATTCACCGATGGGTTCCCTGAGCTTTTGCAGTGTGTACAGTCAAGTATATTCCCTAAGGCAAGTCAGGCAAACATATTGGGCTCATTGGTAGTTCTACAATCTGAAAGGTTGCAGCATTGAAACCACCCTTTGTAGGACCACCCAGGCATTAGGGTCACCGGGACAAATTGGAGGTTCGAAACTGGTCGCTAGCTAGTAGGTTGTGTCCTTGGGTAAGGTACTTAACGGACATTGCCTGAACCCAGAGGATTAATGGGTTTTACCAAATTGAATGAACCTCAATATCACACACAACCCACTAACCAGCCAGACTACTCGGTCAGAGGTAATCTGACGATTGCCCATGTGTTAACCCCCTTGGTTTTCCCATTCTCATGGATAAACATGAATATTTTATCCTATCCTGTGCATTAGGGCCCCTGTGACGCACTTGGCGCCATGAAGGGCCACCAGTGCATTTACCAACTTCCATACCTGTAGGAACGACGCCTTGACACTGCATCAACCACTCCATCGCTTGATTTCCATCCTCCATCATCTCATACAACGTGGCGATCTGAAACATCACTTGCGCGTTGTTCCTCACTATATTATGCAGCTTCAAGAAGCAATCAAGTGATTCATCCAGTCGACCTTGCGATTTATTAACGAGGCCGAGGTTGTATAACGCTTCGTGACAGGACGAGTCGTTTTCCAGCGCTTCTTTGTACAAAGACGTCGCTCCTTCTGCGTCGCCCTCGGAGAACAAACAATTAGCTTTGTTAGTCAGCGACGTTGCGTTGAACCGATCAGCCTTTACAGCAGCATCTGCATATCGCTTTGCGTTTTCCGAATTGCCTTGTAAGAAGTAAATAAAAGAGAGGTTGGTTGCCGCTTGCGATTTCACGTGCGTGTCTTTTTTTTCGAAGGTTTTTAGAATACTGACTGCCTGAGAGAAATCTCGCTCTTTCAAGTACATGAGAGCTTTGTGAATTTCCAAGTCGTTGGCCAGATCGTGGTAAGGTGACTGCTTTACCTGCTCCACGCACCAGTCAAACCCCTCAGAGAAAGAACTCTCGATTGCCGGGGCGATAATTTTAGCCGCCGTTAAAATGCATCTCTCTGCGATTAGTTTGCGACTTCTTTCAAGTTGCCTCAACGGATCGTTACGAATCGCATCCAGAAAGACACTTTCCTTTGCGTTGTCTGTGGTGACACTGTACTTATCCTCATCATCAATACCCAGGTTCACAGACAAAAGCTTCAAAAATGACTTCTTCATTTTATCTTTATCTCCGAGCGCAAAATAACAGAGAATCAGATTAAGACCACTTTGGAAATCCGGCTTTTCACTCATGATGTGTTCATAAGAAGTAACAGCATCGTTATACTGACCCCACTTAACAAACACGGCTCCAATATTCTGCATGATACGTATCCTGGTCTCTTTGTGGTTGGTCTGCACTTGATCAAGGGCCATTCTGTAATACTTAATTGCCTTCGCAAGTTGGCCTTGTTTGAAGTAGATATTCCCGATATTGACCTTAATTCTGCCAGAGTTGCTGAACATTTTATTCTTGACGATGACATTGTAGGTGTTGATCGCTTCGGGATACATTTCGTTCACCTCATACTGGCAAGCAAGGTTAAAAAGAACAGAAAAAGTCAACTCAAGACTGATACCCTCACTGAGCCCAGCTTGCTCTCTATGTCTGACAAGTTGACGCTCTTTCTTTCCTGCTTCCATTGCTTTTTCCTTCGCCATCTGGAAATTTCCTTTATTATGAGCAATTGCACTTTCTTCGATCAACTCAGTTATCGCTCGTTCCATCGCTTTTATTTTGATCTCAGGAGAATCTTCTTCCAAACTATCCAAGGACTGTGTGACACCGGCGATACCTCGCACCGCTTGGTTTAAGGGGTCAAACGTTCCACCTCCAAACACCCCTCGCTTTGGAGCTGATGAAAACCCAGCCCCGCTAACGGAGGTCATAGGTCGCGCACCGACTTCCATATCGCTTGGCACTCTTCCCATAGAAGACGCTAGGTTTGCTCTTAACCCTGGTGCGGCTCCTAGTGGTGGTTTTGTTATCCCTCCCGCTCCGCGCAGCGCAGTCATCGGTGGTCTCCGGCCATGGCTGGTTTTCACAGCTTGAACGAAGCCTTCGTCCTCAGCCATGTTTTTAGTGTCAAACATGGGGTTGTACTCGTTGAACCCCAAATATAAATCCTCATTTTCATCTTCAGCCGCGAGGCGGATATTTGCAAGGCCAGACATAGTGCTGCCTTATAAAATCTGAACACTTTGATCGATATATTAACCTTTTCTAATAATATATTACAAAATTAAAAAAACTTTTGGCTACAGCCTACAGCAAATTCGAGTCAACTAGCTGAATGAGCGAGCGACACTAAAACGAGGGAAAGGATAAAACTGCACACAAACTATGGGAACTAATTCTTACCCGCCCGCACACACTAATCTCGACGCCAGAACTAACCCTAACCCCATGTTTAAAACTAACCCTATTGCCATAATATTTATTTTAGTGTGAAGTTTTCATCTTTTTGTCCATTAAGTTTTTCCCCCTTGGCGTTGGCCTCATAGAATTTTAAACGGTCAGACTGTTTAAAAATAATTTTCACCCCTCGGTTTACTGAATTGGTTTATTATTTATACTACCGCACTCTACGTAAAGTAGTACGACAACGAATTCCAGATTTAAAATGAAATATATAGTAAAAGCACTATCTTAATATATCTCACAGGATAGCAACCATTCAAACAATTTCATACTGAGGAATTTACGAGCTTTAATAAAAAATAAAGGTATACAAATTATTTTAATAAAAAATAACTAATATAATATTAAATGTAACAAAAATATAAGTATTAATATATTAATTTAGGATTTTATAAATAAATAAAGCATATTCTATTTCTACATGCTTATTAGGTGCTACTTTTATTATATGAAAATGTACCCTTTAATACAAATTGCTCTCTTGCACACCTAGTGAAATTTATTTAGTATAATATTAGCCGTTTGGTGTCACTAAAAAGTATTTATTTAATTCCGTTTTTTTGAAGCATATTCGTTTTGTGGCCAAACAGATATTACAAATCTCTTGAAGTTTAAAACCAAGCAAGAGTAACAATGATTTAAACAATAATACAATCATAAACTTGGAATGAAGATACTGATATGCTAAAACGTTTTAAATAACGTCCAAGTATAACACCAATCCTAAACTATAGGCGTCTACAGTTTTCTATGTGACTACATATCATACATCTACATGTGTTATTGGAATAAGGGTAGGAAGTGCATGTCTAATATCATAAAAAGGAAAGGGTAAGGTTCATGAACGGAAAACCGTCAGATTACCTTGCGCCAAACATTAGATCACTGAGGCTATTGCAGAGTGATGGAGACGTTATTAATATTTTATTTAAAGTCAGAATTCCATGTATCCTCAGAACTACACCATTAATTAGTATTTAGGGTACTTCTTAATTCAGGCTAACCACTATTTACTTAAGTTATTCCTTAGATGTGTGCATTAATTATATTATTTAAGACATAATAGAATAGTCATGTTTATCCTCGTAGATGGGAAACGGAATGGGCGTAAACACACGGGCAATCGTCAAATTACCTCGCGCCCACCGTCGCTTTACCATATAGCTTCTTGCATTATATTGTATGAATTTAGTAAAATCCATTGATCCACTCGGTTCAGGCAATATCCGTAAAGGGTCAAGTCAATGTTATGTACTTGTCCAAGGGCACAACCGATTAGATAACGACCAACCTACAAACCTTTGGTTGAAAGGCGCCGCACAAATCAACTACGCTATTCTGCAGCAAACAATAAATCAGCTAAAGCACAGTAATCCGATGGGTTAGTCTGGTGGTTTAGTTCGTCGCATTTCAGCCGAAGGGTTGCAGGTACGAAACTGGAAGCTAGCTAGTAGGTTGTGTCCTTGGGCAAGGCACTTAACGGACATTGCCTGCACTCAGTGGATTAATGGGTTCTACCAAATTGAAGAGACATATAAATCATACACAACACACTGCAATAGCTCCGATAACCCGACTGTGGGCGCGAGGTAGTCTGACCATTGCCCATGTGTTAACCAATTTGGTCTTTTTATTTACGGGGATAAACATGAATATCCTATCCTATTCTATCATAATATAAAACTGTCAAATAGCAAAGATTTTTTCAAATATTTATTTTTAGTAGCGAGATTGTTCTGTAAAAATGAGGTCGATAACTAGTAGATTACGCGATGTTAAGTGCAATATTGATCGTAATTGCGTGTTGACGTGGAATAGTGGTCTTTGTAAAGTACGAAAGTTCTAAAAATAAAAATTTAACACTGGGACACGATGGGAAGTACCAATAAATACTTTCAATCATAATGCATGGAGTTGTAAATTTAAAAAATAACTTAAAATTGGAATGAGAATTTCCATCCTAGTAACGATGACGATTAATACTAATTCAGGTAAAACAAATGTCTATACGTATATGGAAATACTGGCGAATAAAATTTAGTTGCTACGGTCGGGGCTTTGATCATTATATCACCACATCTGTTTCTTTATCGCTTCTAACATGTAAACAACCATTTTTTCAAGATTGTATTCGTGGCTCCAGCCCCATTCCTTTCTCGCATTCACATCTTCGAAAACGTCCGGCCAACTGTCCGCTAGATGAAAGCAAATATGTATTAGAAATTCGTGATGTTACGATCACGGGCCGATTATGCGGTCGTGTGGACAAATGGTTAACGCGACCGATACATATACCAACTCTTATACAAAAAAACGGTCCTGGTGACGAGCCCATCATGGGTTCGAAACTTGGCTCAGTAAAAAAATAATAATCGGTCCTAGGGAACAGCGCATCGTAGGTTCGAAACTATGATGGTTCGTTCCGTAAACAGTTTTGAGTAATTGGTATATGTATCGGTGGCGTTTACCGGTCGGCCGCATAATTTTTAACGGTCGTGTGGCCGAATGGTTAACGCAAATTATACAAAACTGTTTGAGCAACGAAACATCATAGTTTCGAAGCTTAACATGGTTTAAACAAACTTTAAACGTTTATATGGTCTAATGGTTAGCGCGATTTCTACGCAAAATTCTAATAAAACGGCTTCAGTGACGAGTACATCATAGATTCGAAACTTAGCTTTGTATAGAAATGATTTTTAAATATATATAGCTAAGCTGTAGGGGCAAACATATTGAACGAAGCATTCTGTTGGCGGTCCCACGTATAAGAGAACCACAGTTTGTAAATATTTTAACTATCTAAATGTAAGAGAATAACACAATGTATCTCTATCACAACAATGCTAATTTAAATAAACATTTAGAATAATCAATTAACTTGTTAAGACAACCGTTCGCCTATCTGTCTTTTCCAGTTTCTGTGTTATAATTTGAAACAAACGTTTAGAAAACGATTAGTTAAAAGGCCGTTTTGGCTATTGTAAATTAGGGCAATGTCCGTTAGGTGACTTGCCTAAGGACACAACCGACTAGCCAGCGACCAGTTTCGAACCTTAACCCTTGGGCTGAAAGGCGACGCACTAACTCAATGAGCTAATCGGCCAGAATTCTATTTCCAATAAACGTAAAAAAACATTCAGTTAAACATGCGATTTGACTATTGTTAATAATCCATCAATTTTAGTTACCTATTCCTTGCAACATAGGGTCGACGTTGTAGGTAATTTTAAATTGGGGAATGTGTTTCCGGATCTCTCTGGCGACCTCTTCTGGTGTAAAACTCATGGCGTTTATGTTGTACACGCGTTGGGAGAGTTTCTCACTGTCTGTCTCCATGAACTGTAGGTAAACAAAATATTAGAAGTGTGGTATAAACTGTTTAAGCAAAATATTGGAGGTTTGATAAGAGAAGGGTAGGTTATCTAACGATTAGCTTTGAAGGTTAATGCTTCGCCTTTCAGCAGAAAGGTTTCAGATTCGAAGCTGGTCGCCAGATTGTCTTTTTTTCTAGGGCAAGGCACTTAACAGACATTGCCTGAACCTAGTAGAATAATGGGTTCTACTAAAAAGAAAGTCTCAATCATAGGCCTACACAAAACACTGCAATAGCTTAGGTAACCTGACGGTGGGCGCGAGGTGATCTGATGATTGCCCGTGTGTTAACCCTCTTGGTGTTCCCATTTCAGAGAATAAACATGAATATCTGGTCTTATACTCGGTATGTCTTGGACGTTTAAAAACGCAACGGTGAGTGTTGAGGGAAGGGGGGTAATGTAACACATGTCAGAACCTTTAGTTCGTAGGACAACTGTACGTACCACAGTGTGGCCTATAGGGAAGATACTTCAATTTTGTTTTAAATCAACATGTTTAAACCGTTGTGTTCAGGAAATGACCCGATAAGTTTTTTTATGTAGTAGCGACTAGTTTCGAACTAGAAACGTAACGCTCAGATAAGCAACAGCTGAACCAGCAATCCTAATACCCACCACTATTGTGTATTGTATCTAAAGGCATATAAACGAGTAATTCCGTGGTAGCCGATATACTCAAAGCTATCACTACTTATAGTCGCGCTTAATCGCACACTCTTTTTAGGGCTCTATATCTTTTGGTCCTAGTTTATTTTAGTTTCTACGTTATTTTTTATTTTCGCCGAGGTTTGGCGGCCGCGTCGCTTTATTTATTTATTTATATTTGTTATTTATATGACGTGTCTCAACGACTGTTTGTTTTGCCGTCTTTTCCTGTTTCTGTACCGTGATTTACTTTGCCACTATTTAATATTGGACAAAAATGAATAAATTAAACCAAAAATTTATTGGTCTATATTTACAATTTGATCAAGTAGATAAACTATACTACCCAGTAATAAAAAATAAACCAAAAGAATTAACTAAACTAATAAAACTAAAAATAAATAAATAAACTATTAAAACTTTAAATGAAAAACTAAACTAATCCGCTAAAATAATAAAGTATAAACTATAATAATCAACTAAAATAATAAACCAAAATAATAATCAACAAAGAGGATAAACTACAAACTAATATTTAATAAAGTTAAACTAAAATAATAAACTAAACTATAATAATCAACAAAAATAATAAACTAAACTATAATAATCAACTAAGAGAATAAACTACAAACAAATAATTAATAAAGTTAAACTAAAATAATAAACTAAACTAATAATTCAGACCTTAACAGTCGCGTTTAAGCAATCATCAATTTGCATCATCGGCATTCTCGTATCGGGTCCAACATTGCATACAAACTCTCCGGATGCAATTGCCTTGTGGAATATCTCAACGGCGTAATCTGTAAAACAAAGTAATAGTTAGTTTATCCGACAGATTAGATTGGTGGGTTAGTGAGACGCTTTTAACCCGAACGTTTGTAGGTTCGAAACTGGTCGCCAGCTAGTCGGTTGTGTCTTGGACAATGCAGCTAGGGAAATTGCTTGAACCAAGTAGATTAATTGGTTTGATTAATTGAAGGAACGTCCGAATCATACACAACACACTGCAATAGCTCCGGTAACCCGACGGTGGGCGCTAAGTGAACTGACCACTGCCCGTGTGTTAACCCCCTTGGTCTTCCCATTCACGAGATAAAAGCATATTTTATCCCAGTAAACCTCATTATAATCAAATAAAGGGTCGGATTTATAACAACTGAAAGTTACAGAACATTTGCATTATAAGTTTAACAATTAAAAGGATGGTGTTAATAGTCACGTAGAGTATACGTAAGTACAAGGAAGACATTGATTATAAATGTAGTCACCTGTTGTCCCTCCACCTGGTTTCGAATCGGCGGAAATGACGCCAGGGTAGCGCAGACACCGGAAGTCAAGGTTGAACCGATGGTTGTAATACTGGGGTGGGTGGAAGTTGCTGTTAGTGCGTGGCCTTCCAATCGAAGGGTTGAAGGTTCGAAACTGGTCGCTAGCTAGTTGGTTGTGTCCTTGGGCAAGGCACTTTACGGACATTGCCTGAACATAGAGGATTAATGGGTTTCTTCCAAATGGGTGCGAGGTGATCGGACGATTAACTTTTCTGCGTTTTGCCATTCACAAGGATAAACATGAATATCACCAAGACAGAATTGTCAACCAGCAGCAAAATGCTGGAAACAACATTCTTTCTTTCCGGTTGTGATTACACCCCAAATGTTTTAATTCAATATGCTACCCTGTTGCAGGTTTGGTCTGCTATGCATATCATGGTATTGGGACAACTCCAAATGAAGGGAATAAATTCTAAATTGGTACCAAAAAATTATAAATTTAACGAACTTGGACAGAAATAGATCATACGAAAATAATCCGAACATATAACTTTGATTTTTGCCATACTTGGCCAGTACAAGGTAAAACCAAAAATCATACAAGGAAAACTGAAATCGGCCAAGGATGTGCCAAAGATATTTTTTACTGGTTGAAGCCCCCACGTTATACCCCCCCCCCACACACACATACTTTACCTCTCCCATAAGCTCGGCATGAACCTTGGAAACCCCATAAATGGTCTTGGGACGCTGCACACAGACATCCGGGGTCGGGTCGTGGGGGGAGTCGAGTCCAAATGCTCCAATGGTGCTTGGGATGAATAACCTCAATCCTAGGTCATTGGCTGTGGGAAGGAAAAATATAAAATTATTTATAAAAACATGTGGAGGGAAAACATAAAGATATTTGTATAAAGAGACTTAAACGTATATGAGTTTAGGATTGGATGGGATAGGAAAGGATAGGATATTCAGGTTTATCCCCGTAAATGGGAAAACCAAGGGGGTTAACACACAGGCAATAGTCAGATCACCCCGCGCCCACCATCGGGTTACCGGAGCTATTGTAGTGTGTTGAACCCATTAATCCGCACATGCAATCTTTCGATTGAAAGGCGACGCACTCAACCGCTGGACCAACTTTATAAATATATATGGAAACATAAAGAGATTTAAAATCTTCTGCCGTTTTGCTGGGTTTGGTTCACTTCTTTGGAGTATAATACATGGAATTCTTATTTAGTTTTAACAAAAATACTTATTGTGGCAAACTTTTTTAAATGATAAGTTTTGGATTAATGTTGGCAGTATAAAGGGATGCTTATAAATTAATAATTCCGTCAGCAACGCTCTAGGCTTCTACCTTGGTGCTCTGGACTTGGTAAGTATCAATAATTAATAAGATAGTTCGTACAAGTGTAAACATTGTGCAGTGCAAGTTTAGTGCAGAAAAATTGACTGACTTGTTTAGACATTACACGAAATACCTAATTCACAGGGTTAAGTGTTAACTCTCTTGCGTTTTTCAACTTGTTGCAGAGAAAACGGTCAAAAAATAAAACAATTTAAAAAATAGTTTAATCATTTTTGCCCAAGTATTAAATAAAAACAAATGATCACGACAGAGAAAGAGGGAAATACGGCAAAATGAACAGTCGTTAAACACTCAATTTAAAAAAACGAAATAATTAAGTAATGACGCAAAAAAAACGGAATGAAATAAATATGTGGTCATTATCGAATTTTTAGGAAACCCATAAATATAGCAGACGCGGCCGACAAACCTAAGCGAAAAACAATAATGTGTTTCTTACCAACATCGAGTACGTTATGCATTCCGTTGATATTGACTTTGACTGCAAGCGGCACGTTCATTTCACCCACTGCGCTCAAAAGCGCGCTAAAATGTATCAACCAATCAGCGCGGTGGTTCACAACCAACTCCTTTATTGCGTCATAACTGAGAATATCGGCGTAAGCGAATGGTCCTGAAATTACATTTTAAGAAAAATTTGAAAATTATTGTAAATAATTAGTTATGTGCATAAAAGGTGGCGCCTGAATAAAAATGGATGATAAGTAGCATGTTGTCCGACTGATAACCTTGGTATAGGTAGGTTAATGCGTTGCCTTTTCCAAAGGGTTACAGGTCTGAAACTGTTCGCTAGCTAGTCGGTTGTGTCCTTGGGCAATAAACTTAACGGACATTGCCTGAACCCAGCGGATTAATGGGTTCTACCAAACTGAAGAAATGTCTTAATCATACACAACACACTGCAATAGCGCTGGCAACCCAAGGTGATCTGATGATTGCCCGTGTGTTAACACCACTTGTGTCCCATTCACGGGGATAACCCAACATTTTCAAACAAATGAACCAAAGACTCGAATATGGTTTTACCACCCTTTCCCTTTGCACCCATATATAAACACGATCGCCAACTGTTTAAGTTTAATTAATTCAGCCATACAAAACTACATATGGTGAATGCTATTGATCAGCCATTACCATCGTCGACTGTTTGGTCTTCTGGGATACGGATATCGGTCAGTAGAACGTTATCCTTTCCATATTTCCTTCTCAATTTCTTCGCCAACCCTTGGCCTAACTGCCCCAGGCCTCCTGTAAAGTTGGACGTTGTTATTACTTCACAGTGGCAGACCGAATAGCTTGGTGAGTTAGTGCATCGGCTTTCAACCGAATGGGTGCAGGTTCGAAAGTTTTTGCTAGTCGGTTTTGTCCTTGGGCAAGGCACTTGGCGGACATTGCCCGAAACTAGTGGATTAAAGCGTTCTACCAAATTAAAGAAATTTCTAAATCATACGCAACACACTGCAATAGCTCCGGTAACCCGACGATGGGCGCGAGGTGATGTGACGATTGCCCGTGTGTTAACCCCTTGGTTTTCCCATTCACGGGGATAAACATGGTACTTCTATCCAGACATGCATTACGTCACAGACATGCATTACGTCACCTGTGATGACGATTCGTTTATCTCTGTTGTCATCGGTCACGTGACGATGGGGAATCGCGCACAAACGCGATTTAGAACTACAGAGCGATAATCTTGGCTTCGGTCCAGCTGTTTCCGCAAGAATTTTTATGCTCGGCCGAAATAAATTGGACAAAGTTTTCATTTTGTAATAATTCTGGATTCTACTTCACTTGGATTTTAGCATAAATAATGAAAATATATCTTTTACTTATGTTAACCTGGAACTAAAAAATTAAAGATTTAAATGACCTGAAAAGCATTGGATTCTCTTTATTTGTTTTTATTACCTAGTCAAGATTCGAACCCAATATGGGTTTGTCAGTAGGACCGTTTTTGTAAAGATTCGGTATATGTATCGGTCGCGTAGGACCGTTTTTGTAAAGATTCGGTATATGTATCGGTCGCGTAGGACCGTTTTTGTAAAGATTCGGTATATGTATCGGTCGCGTAGGACCGTTTTTGTAAAGATTCGGTATATGTATCGGTCGCGTTAACCGTTCAACCACACGACCGTACTGACACTAGATTCTGGTGACGTATATTAACTAAAATACATTCTCTATGAGTTGTTACGCATTATTTACTGCCTTTATCTATGCATGAGAATGGAAAGAAAATAAATAATCTCGAAAAAAATGGACGAAACATGATTATACTCCACACCATTTTTTCACTTAATGCAAATTTAGAAACTTACTAAATTTAACAGCTGTCAAAATTGTACAATGGGAGGTCTTCTGACAAGCTATATACATATCATATTATATTAGCAAATTGTCTGATAGCCGTAATATTCAAATTTGCAAAAACTAAAAATCTTCTGATAAGCTATATATACATTTGATATTATTAGCTAAGTGTCTGATAGCCGTAATTTGTAAATTAAAAAAAAAATGAAATCCTTTTTATTTGGTAAAAACTGTGTTTAAAATATTAATAAATCGCGTAGAACACCTAGCATTGTCTTGCGGCTGGTTTCAGAGCACTGCTGTAAATCTGAACTATTTTTTTTGTTTCTAATCATTTTAATTCTGCAGCTAACATGCACAATTACATGTGTGTGTGTGAACACCTGACTGACATAATGCATTGCAGTATTTCGCACTACAGAATACTACAGTGAGTAATTTGTCTCATACCGCTTTACCAACACACTGTACTGTAGTATTACGCACATATGACAGCCTTTCCGGCACAAACAAAACGTCACTGATGCTCCATTGAAACGTCACAATAACATGTCGCATTTAAGATAAACGTCAGCTGTCAAACACACACGACAGAATAGTACGTTGCTGCATGTAGTGCAAAACCAAAAGAAGGGTGCAAAACTGCTCACTAAAATGAAGATTAGGTGTTAGAGTTATTTAGGTAAGTCGTTTGGACAACACTAAAAGGAGGGAAACTGCTTACTAAAACTATGGACACTTATTTTAACCCCTGCCCTTAACACAAATCTCAACCCTAGATCTAACCCTAACTCCAACCCCATGTTTAAAACTAACTCTATTGTCCTAATATTCATTTTAGTGAGAAGTTTACCTCCTTCCCGCTTTCGCTCCTTTTAGTTTTCCCTTGTAACGCATTCTTAAACGCTGTCCCAAATAAACAGGAATCGATATTTTTAATTACTTATTGGACTTTCTATTGATTATCTGCACTAACAATCTGTTACCAAATTAGGCGGAAAATAATAATTACTATTGTCAAGTAACTAAAAATCTGTTAGTAAAATCCGCGAATATATATAACCATTTAATAAAAAGTAAAACATTTTCTCTTAAATAAACATTCTGATATGTATGAAAAATCCGCGAAAATATACTTCCATTTGAAGTAAAACTTTGTCTTTCAAATAAACATTCTGGTATGTAGACCTTATATACAAGACTACGGTCATATCTATTATATTGACCGCTGTCGTGTCTTCTTTATTACGAAACTCGATTCACGTATGTGATGTAACAATAGGTATTTATATACTCTATTGTCAGGTGAAAAGACACGACTGTAACACGCTAAACTTTCAGCCAATCATAATCCTCCCTACATCGACGCCCACAACCTACTGTTCTACTGTCCGCGACCTAATGATAAAATAATCACATTTATGACATAATAATCACCAGCAGACAATCATGACGTAACGTATAGGTGACGTTTTGATGTGGTTCAATCCTTGAGTGCAAATTGCACAATTGTTCACTTTAAATACTTGATTTCAAAACCTTCTAACTTTCTGCATCTATAAACTGCGGCGCCGCTATAAGAAGCTTCTATCCCCTGGAGGCAAATTATTTTAGGTCGTTTTGCGCACTTATTTTACTAGTTTTATCTTTGCAATCGGAAAATAAACTCGGTAGAATTATTGGCAGATTTTTATTAATATTCAAATTCTGCGTTTTACCATAAAAAGTTTCTAAATATATTGGAATATTTAGGCGATCGGCTGAATAGGTCGTCCTGCAGTTTCAAGCCATCTTAAAATGTAGGAGTGCTTTCTTCTGTAATTAGGGGTCATGTTTCGTACAAGGGGAAGTCCCATTTGATCTGAGAACCGAACCCGTTTTGGTGACGCTCCATCTAGAACTTCGTTTGATTTTTCCTTAGAAGCTGCGTCTCGTGTTTCCCGGATCCATAGCTTTGTCGTCGCTGGCACCACGCGTAGCACGGGCGCCATCTTGCGGGCTAAATATGTCGGATCGTTCCGGCGCGGCCCGTAGTACGAGCGCATCGTATCTTGGTAAGCTTGTAAACTTCTCATTTTAATGACGGAATTATTATGTGGGGATATCTCTGGCGCGGTGAATTCGACGTTTAGCAGGCTAATAACATTAGTTGTATTGGCTTGCACGTCCCGTTTCCCACCCAACATGCTAAGCTCGCTTTTCACAGCTGAGTTTCCACGTACGCTCGACAGAGGTGACGTCATATTTCTCTGCGTCATCAAGGGTGATGACGTCATTGGCGGAAGCGGATCTTTCGCACTTGAGCTTCGTTTTGCCGGCACTTTTCTCCAAATAGGGGAAACACCGAATTTGGTAGGTGTGAGTGCTAACAGTTGTTGTGTGCTGCTGATCACAGAAGGATGGCCGTAATTGTGGAGTCGGTTTCCGCGGTAATGGAAATTCTGTAGCGAAGCTGAAGGGAGAGACGCCCGACTTTGAAGAGTTCTGTGTTTAATAGTTTGTTTAAATAAAAATATTTTTAATTATTTATAAAAAATGTTATTTTTTATAAAATAGTTTAGTTAAGTTAGGATATGATAATCATGTTTATTTCCGTGAATGGAAAAAACGCGTTTTCACACGGGCAATCGTCAGATCGCGTCCCCCATCGGGTGTTTGTATGATTGACACATTCATTTAGTTTTAGTAAAAGCCATTAATCGGTTGGGTCCAGGCAATGTCCGTTAACTTCCTTGCCTAAGGATACAACCGACTCGATACTGCCCATTCGCACCTGTGATTTAACGACTGTTCGTTTTGCCGTCTTTTCCCGTTCCTGTGTCGTGATTATATTCATTTGCCATTTTTAAAAACTGGGGCAAAAAAATAAATAACCTAAACTAAATAAACTAAATCCTTCGACTGAAAGGCGACACACTAACTCAATGAGCTGATCGATGGTATTTTTTTGCTTGCTTTATACGCCAATGTAGTGCATAATATCAATTGTAATAAATAATTCTCATAACAAAAGTAATATGTGCTATTTTCTTAACAGTAATAAGGCACTTTACGGACATTGCCTGAACCCAGCGGATTAATGGGTTCTACCAAATTGAAGGAACGTGTCTATCATACACAACACACTGCAATAGCTCCGGTAATCCTATGGTGGACGCGAGATGATCTGACGATTGACCGTGTGTTAACCCCCTTGGTTTTTCCACTCACGGGGATAAAGATGAATATCCTATCCTATCCTATCCTAAGTTTAAATTCAAAACCATCTCACCGTTCTATCTTTTCCCTTGCCATTACACTTTTACCACAGGTCTCAAACGGATAATGAGGTGTAATTAGTTGTCTATTTTGAATGGTTTGCGCCATATTTAATTATTTTGCATTAATGGCAATTTACAAAACTTATATAGTATGTCTGTACGAAAGAACATAAATTTAACGGATTCAAGTTAGAATTACTAGTTTATTCATTATTTTTCCTAGTATTAAGAGATGACAAATGATATAAATCATAAAACAGGTAAGACGGCAAAACTTTGGCTTTAGCGGCTACGTCTAATTATACCAAATTTTAATAATTCATTGCTTTTTAGACGTGTTTAACGACTGTCGTTTTGCCGTCTTCTAAATTTTCATTAATAGTCCTGCTTCATGTTTTTATCGTGGAAACAAAAATAAACTAAACTAAAACACACCCTAGTTAAAACATTTTATATAAAAAATTAAAATTGAACAGTTTTGTTCATTTTAAACTCTTACATATTAAGTCAGCCCGTCGCTAGTTCTGTACTTATCCAAACGATACAACCGAATTGCGACAATGAATCTATTTCATTGAATTGAGAAGTTGTCTCGTCTTTCATGTAAATGTGGGAAATGTTATCACCCAAAACATTCGAAACAAGCAACTTTCTATAATCTAATTGCTCCCAATTCTAAAGAATATCAAATTTAAACGGGTCCGTTTTTGTTAATAGGAAACATTTGATATTTAAAAAGAATTTGCCGTTGTTTTAGGCGGGTTGGTAATTGAATTTAAACGATTCTAATGGACTGTACGACCAAATAGCTTGGTGTGTTAATGCGTCGCCTTTCAGCCGCATGGTTGCAGATTTGAAACTGGTCTCTTGCTAGTCGATTTTGTTCTTGCACAAGACACTTAACGAATTTTTCCTGAACCCAAAGAATTATTGGAAATGAATAAATATCTAAAAAACTTTTAATCGTACACAACACCGCAATAGCTCAGGTTACCTGATGGTTGCCGCGAGGTAATCTGACGATTGGCCGTGTGGTAACGCGCTTGCCAATTAGCGATGCAATCTGACGTTAGCCCG
>CH003266.1:453492-472307 GCA_000149265.1 Ciona savignyi
TCGGTTTCACGCCTGATTATTAAGACCAATTAACATTTTAACACAACATAGTAATTTTTGATTTAATTGCGAATACGGTTTCAAGGAAGAATATCAATTTTCTTTATCTCTTTCTTGTCTGTAAACAAAATATTGTTTTAAACCGAAGTATTCTACTACAAAGCACATTAAGGGGATGTTTATTTCTATCACGGGTATAGGATATAAGAAGGCACTTGGGCAATTGCACATGGCCTATCTGCTGCCTGGGTGGAGTTGGAGCAATGTGGCGAAGCTTAAACCCGAATAGCAATTCCTATACTTAGTTAAATTAAAACAAAATACTTACAACATTGCTTCCAAGTCTTTATTTGTGTTTAAATCACAAGTTAAGAACCAGCAGTTTGAACTCTGCCATTTAGAATGGTGACGTAGTAAGGAACACGATTTTATTGCGACGAAAGTATTTTGTAGAAAACTGCTTGGAAAATAATTTACAAACCTTCGCAGATGGCATTTTATCACTGTTGATCCAATTTCACTTCATCATCTAAAATAAACATCTTAGTGAAAACGAAATACGTTAAATGCGAAACGCTAGTTTTGTTTTTGACCCCAATCACTGGTTCCAATAATATCTGGAAAACCCGACGTACAAAACCACTAATAAGTTTTATACTACAGTAACTTAAATGGTGCGTTTGCTTACCTTGGAGAGATAAGATATCTTCAT
This sequence comes from Ciona savignyi, assembly GCA_000149265.1. NCBI lineage: Eukaryota > Metazoa > Chordata > Ascidiacea > Phlebobranchia > Cionidae > Ciona > Ciona savignyi. The sequence continues at coordinate 454,205 of CH003266.1, forward strand.
CCCAAGGGCCATCGGATACTAAAATCAGAAATTAATAATTATTTTTTTAACGTATAAAAATGTAAATAATTCAACCATCACCAACCTTGTTGTGGTCTTTCGTCTGTGAATGAATGAGTAAAGTGTTATTTTTTTATAAATAAAAAAGAAAACCAGTTGATGTAGCACACAGCAAAAAGCAGTAATACTTATTTTGTTAATACAAAAAAAACATTTGAATATTATTGGATAACTTGTTTCTATAACTGGATATGTAACTTACTATAATGGCCGCGACTGGGTAATCGGAAGCGGCGACGAACGCTGCGACGTCTACTCCACCAAGCATCCGCACTTTCGTTCGTTATCATCAACAAACCAATCAAAACAGCCACAATAATCAACTTGTTCATCTGTACAAATGACGAAAAATGGTTTGAACAATTATGTTTTATCCCCGTGAATGGAAAACGCGGGACGTATATTACATGGACAATAATCAGATTACTTTATGTCCACCGTCGGATTACCAAAGCCATTACAGTGTGTTTAATATGACTGTTCCTTTACTTTTGGTAGAACTAAGTGCGTTGCTATCGAACCAGCTAAATGCAAGAACAAAACCAACAACACCAAACTTACCTTGTTTTTGTACTTTTGCAAAGTGAATGAATACCCTTCATAGATAAGTTGTATTTATACCACAGTTGTCTATTGTTTAACGACATTTGCAAGCTGCTTGCTGCATTTTTTAACTGTAATATATTTGTGGGAACAGGATATACTTTGTAATATATTTGTGGGAACAGAATATACTTAGTTGTTCACAATCGATTTGGAAGAGCTAAGTTAGTTGGCGCGAGAATTTTTAAGCAATCTCGCATTGAAATTTATTTTCTATAGTGTATATTACCCGGGAAGGAACCATTAAGCATATTACTCGTCGAAACTATCCATGTGAACTAACGGTCTACTTGTTACGTTTCTGTGAGTCGCTACATTGCGGATAATCGGTTGCTGCTAAAAAAACATACTGGTCTCAATATCAACATATAGTGTGTATAATGCTTACCAAAATAAAGATTAGGCAATATTTCATTTTACTAAGGCAATATTCCATTACACCCTCTGGTAGATGTCGTGGCAACATACTATGCCTGTCACAATCATGATTCAGGAACATATCTTCGTTTTCAAGATAATTACCCTAAAAATGTGTTTAGATATATTATTTCTTTGTGTATTCTCTAAATAATAGCCGACTTTACCAAAAAAATAATCGAAGCGGGAAAAAGCGACGAACATTTAACAAATAATATGCCAGCAGGGGCATATGTATGCCAATACGCACAAAACATCCCCTCACAAACCGTAAACACAAACGAGCGGCCTCAACGCGCAAGACAAAGACCGACGTATTTTCCGGACGTTGAGCGACGATGAACACTATTTATGTTTGTATTGTGTATTTACTTCTTTGTAACTTTTGCACTTATTATATAGCACTTAATTTTTCTTTACCGTTTTTTTATCACTGCGTTCAGTATTGGAAGTAATCATTTAATACTCACATGGTTTTATTTTGTTTATGCTGAAGTTTGAAATTGTGCGTTTTGTCTTTTTCATTTTAAATATTTTACGTTTGCAATTAGTTTTTGGTTTAACTACACTTTTGTTGTTGTTTGTTTTTTATCGTCGAATATTTGGATTGAGTTTGGAGACACAATATGTTTAAGAGGTGGGAGAGTGTTACAAATCTTGAAGCGTGATTTCGGTGCGTGCGTTGATTGGTAATTACCTGTCGCCTTTATCTTTATATTTCCCGCTAAAAACCGTTAAGACTCGACCGCCTATTTGCTTTTATATGCGACCACTGCATTGTGTTTTGGTGGTGTTGTGATTTTATACTGCTTACGTGAATACAAGCATTTTGTACATATAATGGAGAGCTGCTGACTACAGGTTATCGAGAACCCTGGCTAAAAGTGTAACATATTTATTATTCAATCAAAAAATATAATTTCTTTCTTTTTAACGGCCCAAATCTGTGCTTTCACAATGTGTTTGGAAATAAACATATTACTTGGAGGTATATATTATTCAATCAGAAAATCTTATTTCTTTCTGGAAAGTTCCATCAAATCATTCATCAAATTTCAACAAGTAATAATCGAGAAGTTGCGAAATCTCATCTGCAGAAATACAATATAAGGTCAGGAATTAATTTAGTTTAATTAATTGATGTGGAATATTGATTTCTTTAAAATTGAAGAAACATATGGCCTCAATAACCTTGGGATGTCGACTCATCCCTAGGTAGTCATTGGAGCACCACACGGATACTTTCTGGGGGTCCACAGAGGCGTGATACTTGGCGAATGGGAAGGTATCAGCTCTTCGGACCTTTAAAGAACTGACCGTACAAAAGAAAAGAAGTTCTTTGATTTCCGAAGAATCAAAATCAAGCACTTGAGAAAATTAAGGGAAAATTAAACGTTATTAACAAAAAAATCGTATTTGTATAATATGTTTGTATAGGATGTTTACGTTTATCTCTCTGAATGCAAAAAAAAACAAACAAAAGGCGTTGACATAGAAAATTGACAGATTAACTTGCACCCACTGTTGGGTTAGCGGAGCTATTGCAGTGATTTGTGTATGAATTAGTTTCTTTAATTTGTTAAAAAACATCAATTCATTGCTGGGTTGGGGAAATGTCCATTAATTGACTTGCCTAAGGACACAACCTACTACCTAGCAACCCAGTTTCAAAATTGTAACCTTTCGGCTGTGTATAGCTCCGCACTAAACCTCTAAGTTACGATGTTATCTCATCAAACCGAAGTAAAACTCATGTTTAGAGCTACAAAATGCGTTGGTCGAGTTGGTTTGTTTTGTTGGTGATTATGTCGTTGGTGGTTGACCGATGGGACAGTTGGTGGTCTCGTCGTCGAAGAAGAAGACGAGCAGTTGTGGCCGCTACAGTAGCCCCAGTAGTAATTCAAACTCCCGCCACCCCATCGACAGTTAGAAGGAACGGAGCAAGCGGTTTCGCGAGGTGAAAGATTATTTTAGGTTTCAAACCCGAGATGGGCTCGTCACCTGGGCCGTTTTGTATGCAAAATAATCTGTCAATTTTCTGTGTCAACGCTTTTTGTTTTTTTTTCATTCAGAGAGATAAACGCAAGCATCCTATACAAACTTATTATACAAATACAATTTTTTTTGTTAATAACGTTTAATTTTTCCTTGATTTTCTTGGTATATAAGTTCTATTGTATGTCTATATAACCTATGTTCGTTTGTCGCCTATATGTTCATCTATAGTGTATTGCATGGGAAGTCAAAACAATATGCTTAATACTCAAATCGTTACAATGGAAAAGAACGAACTAGACACTAACCAATCTAAAAAAAACACTGGTCTATATGATTGTCAGTCAGGTTATTCTTCAGCCACACAACTGCACCATTGATTATGTTTTGTTTATTTAAGAATAAGCGGTTTGCTAACAGTCGTGCGTTATGTCATTTCGTTTTACGGAAGTTTTTACCCGATGGTATCCGAATTCAGCTATCTTGTATACAGTATAAAGTATAGACTGAGGCCTATACCCCTTTCAATGGTCTCAACATATATTAGACTCAGTTTTTCTTGCACCACAATTTTATTGCACATTCTCAAATATTAACGAAAACATTAAATGTGTATATTCGCAGTTAAAATCACAAAATCCCGATTCGATTTCTAAAAAAAAACTCTCGCATATATACATAAAAAAATTAGTTTAATCACGATAAGCAAAAGATCCGCATTAAGTGTCATAAGTAATCTGTGCAGGGTTTGGTATGATGCTTCTAATTCAAATCCAACATGGCGTCTTCCAACATCTCGCGGTAAAATTCGTCTAGAAGACATTTGGTTAAATTTGTTAACACCGCATGAAATTAAGACAGACTATATTGTTAGCGTGAAATAATTAATAAGGCACACAACGTCAGCTTACCGTCTCTAATTGAGTTTTTTCTTTGGTTGTAATACCTGAAACAAATATAAAAATTATATTAATATATTGATTTTTTATGTTTATCCTTGAGGGTAGATATGCGTAGAATTCGTTGTCAGATTACCTCGTGTCATATAAACATGATTATGCCGTTGCTACTGTTTTTGGTTTAATCAAGTAATCCAATAGGTTTAGAAGTTGGCCGTTAAGTGCCTTGACCAAGGACACAAGCGGTTTTAAACGACTTAACTTTTAGACTGACAAGCTAGAAACGGTGGTCCAACTTAAAAACGTTTAACTGGCTATACAAAAATAATCTTACTTATTTCAAATCACACACAATAATGCATAAAAAGATTTACAAAAACGGCCATAGTAACGAAATCGTCTTGGGTTCGAAAATAATCCAGGTAAAAAAATAATTTGCAGTCAGCTAATTGACATTTATATGTTATCAACCACTACTAGTTTCTCACTTAAAAATCACGGTTTGCATACAGGATAGGATATTCATCTTTATCTCCGTGAATCGTCAGATCACCTTTCGCCCATCGTCGGGTTACCGGAGCTATTGGCTATTGCAGTGTGTTGTATATGATAGACACGTTCCTTCAAATTGGTAGAACCCATTAATCCGTTGGGTTTAGGCAATGTCCGTAAAGTGGCTAAGGACACAACCGACTAGCTAGTGACCAGTTTCGCACCTGCAACCTTTCAATTGAAAGGCGACGCACTTCACTGCCAGACTAACCGGCCGGACATACACACTTACATTGGTTGGTAGAGGCCATTCCTGCGGAGTGGTTCAGTAATAGGAACTGGAGTCGTAGTTGTTCTTGGCGTTGTAGTTGGCGTTGTAGTCACGGGCGGGGGCGGTGGCTCAGTTGTATGTGTTTCTCCCATTCCGGTACCAACACACAACAATATCACCAGCAACAAAGTGTATTGCTTCATTATTTATTAACAAGGAAAAATCTATAATAGAAATAAAAATTAATAAATAATAATATCTATAAAAGAAATAATAATAAATAAATAATAATATCTATAATAGAAACAATAAAAAATAAATTTTCTAATAAATTATATATATTCCAACAATAAATACAATAAATTATATATTCCAGCTGTAAATAGATTTTATATCTAAATTATATACTTATATATCATAATACAGGTTACCTAAGAGTTAACAAACCTATCGCGTATCTCTAAATAGAATTGTTAGCTTCTGATAAATAGTGTACAAAATTTCTTAGCCCGGCGGTAGGTCTGGTATTTAATGCCGGTATAATGTACAAAATAGCAACGGGCGGATGTAATTAAATCAGGCTGTTTAGGAAGGCTTTATATACAGCATATGTACATACGCCGGATTGTCTGACAACTCCTAAGATAAAATGGCATTTTGGAGCATTTATACCTATTCAGTGTTAAAATGGCAAAATGATTTAAATGTTAATTCTTGTAGTACACAAGCAGTATGGGGGCTTGTTAACCGTCAGAATACAACTTGTCACGGGTTACCGGAGTTCATGCAACATGCTGTACATAATTGGCATTGCTAAAGAATATTTCAGTTTACAAAACTATATTACAAACCACATTTTTTTAAAGTTGACAGAAATAGTTTACGATTAAAAAATTTATTTAGTTAATTTTTTATAAATTTTAAATCACAAAATCAACATAAAAATAAGGTAGTTTATTACCCTGCAGTTTAGAGTATAATCAATATTTTGTTTCAATCTTATATAGCGACTGTGGCTGTCAACCAGATCTTACCAATGCAGAAAGCAAACTCCACCGTCGGGTTACCAGAGCTATTTCAATGTGTTGTATATGATTCACACCTTCCTTCAATTTGGTAGAACCCATTAATCCGCTGGGTCCAGGCAATGTCCGTAAAGTGCCTTGCCCAAGAACACAACCGACTAGCTAGCGACCAGTTTTGAACCTGCAACTGTTCGGTTGTAAGGCGATGCACTTAACCGCAAGACTAAACGATCGGAATAAAATAGTTTTGTATTGACAAAACGTGATGTTTTGTGTTCGAGAGAGTGACAAAAGTAGTCGACAAATCTTGTTTTACATACAATCGGAAAACCTTTCTTTCAGTTGACTTTTTTGCAATCTCTATTCTTAGCCGTAAATACATGAGCAGCAATTTGTCTTGAAGTCTTTTGCAAATTATTTCACAATTCGCAATTTTAAGGACGAATTTGTAATCATAGATTTCGTTTTAAAATCATAATTAGGTTCTATTGAAAGACTCCTAAAAAATTAGGCCTTTATGCGTAGGTCACTTCTTCAACGGAATATCTTTTTTTTAACTTCCATAATCTTAAAAATTCACGTAATTCAAAATGAGACAAGCAAAAAACGAATTGCTTGTTTTCAATGTGAACAAGCGAACCATGACGACAATAGTTAAAAACTACCGATTAGTTTAACAAAATTAAAACTAATTAATAGAAACACAAACCACACATATATGTATACATTTTTAAAAACTTAAATAACTAAAAAACTTCAAACGCAAACCTATTAATCGATATATATATTTATTTTATTTTATTTTACCGAGCCAAGTTTCGAACTCATTTAAGCTCGTCGCTAGGACCGTTTTTGTATAGCAGTCGGTATATGTATCGGTCGCGTTAACCATTTGGCCACACGACCTTACTAATCGATTTATATTGGTAAACGCAGAACATATTTAGGTCTCTAGCGCCATCTGGCTGATCAAAATCGGCCGTATACTTCTACCAAACTTTATTCATGTTTTATTAAAAGCATTTATGTAAATTACAATCTTTTTCTGTTTTGTGGGGTATTTGCAAATTCTGCCGTTTAATTATTTTCCAGCCTTAGTAGTCGACTTAACTACGTTTAAATATGAACTTGTAAATCCGAGAAGGAAACCTACCAGTTAGTCCGATGGTTTAGTGCGGCGCCTTTCAGCCGAAAGGCGACAGGTACAGAACTGGTCGCTAGCTATTCGGTTGTGCCTTTGGGCAAGGCACTTAATGGCTATTGCCTGCCCAACGGATTATTGGGTTCTGCCAGAACGAAGAATAAATGTCTCAATTACAGCACACTGCAATAGCTCCGATAACCCGACGATGGGCGCGAGGTGATCTGACGATTGTTATTTGTTAACCATATTGTTTTCCCATTCACAGGAATAAACTTGAATATCCTATCCTATCCTAAACCCATTCGTTTGCGTGCATCAATATAAAACAAAATATGCTTTAAGCATTCAGTCCGTTTAAATTTTTAACATGTTTGAAAATTTGTATTTTTAATAATCTAACTTTACAGTTTCTTTCTGTATTACGACTCGTGTTTTATAGTTTTTTTCACTGTCGTTGTTCTTCAATGTTTAATATATGTTTAACTATCGTTTTTTTTTAAGATTGAAAAAAAATTCGTGAAACTGTAAATGTTAGTAAAAAATATATATACTTTGTTTAACGTTGCCAATTGGTTTATTTCATTTTTTATCCAACCAGTTTATTTGCTGCAGGTATAATATATATCTGCCTCAAGGTGTCGTGAAAGAGTTACTTACGCGATGAGCTGCAAAACAAATAAGACAAATGATTATCGCGACCGATAGATATACCTACATATATAGAAAAAACGGTCCAAGTGATAAGCCCATCCTGGGTTCGAAACTTGGCTCGGTAAAAAAATATAAAAAATATACCGACTCTTTTACAAAAAACGGTCCGAGTAACGAGCCCATCATGGGTTTGAAACTTGGCTCGGTAAGAAAAAAACGAATGAGACACTGGAAGTAGCTATGCTAGATTTTCTATCAACCTAAGATTTAATTTTGATGAATTGTAATATATATGGTTAGGCCTACTAGGTCTATAAGGGTTGGATTACAAATGTTACAACCAAACAAAAGAAACATCGTTTTTAAACGGAGACTCTTCTGACATCTCAGTTTAACACAACGTTAGGTACAGAAGTGTTATTTATAACTTTTACAACATTTTATAGACCTATTTGCACCGTAATTAGTTGATGTAGCCAACTGTATAAAACATGTGGAATAATATAACTTCACTAAACCGTTATGGACAAAAAGTATTTTTATATACACAAATAATAGAATATTAATTAAATTCAAGTCGATTTTAAATATTTTTACATGTTATGAATAGCTGTATGCAATATATGAAGATATGTTTACGCACGAAATCAGAATATCGTGTAATAGCACCTGTGTTGTGTGAGCAACCGTGGTTGACGACCAGTCGCCTTTCACACGCGATGCGAGAGAAGTTAAGAAAAAGGCAAGCCAAGTTACGGGATTACTTTATTCAACTCAAATAATAGTACGAACGGGCGATCCGTGCCGGTTGTCAGGTTTTGTTTAATTTACAGCAGTTGAACAGAAATTGACAATAAATTATACATCAGTAATCTTTTAGATAAAGAAATATTTCTAGAATCTTTTTAGTGTAAGTATATGGTCGTTAGTAGAAATCAGTTGTTTACTGAAAGAGTAAATTAATTTATTTGTTAAATAGCTCGGGAAGGATTACAGTTTCAGACTAACCAATCCACAAAGAACATTAGTTTAGTTTATTCATTTCTTGCCCTAGTATTTAAAAATGGCAAGCGAATAAAATAGCGACACGGGAACAGGAAAATAAACTAAATTTTACTGCCTATACACACTATACTGCGCAAATTTGTGTTTTGATAAAGCCATCAGATTAGAAAGAAGCAAAGTAAACTTTTGTGTAGGCTTACTTACTGTGAAATATTATTTTATATCCAGTATATGCCATGTGTGCAGAGTTGGCGACAAAGGTAAAATCCTACAAAGCCAGCAATAAATGAACAGTGATTCACTAAACACATATGACAAGGAGAAAAACAGTTTAAAACACAAAACACAAGTTTTAAAATTCCAAAATTTTGTGTTGGCTTTGTAAAATTGACACTAACAGTTTATGTAGATTTTACTTTTATAGTTTTTTTGTCAAGCAATATTTTCTTATTCAGCTAGTTTCAACCGTACAATAGGAGCGTTAGGAAACATGTAGACTATACAGCGCACCGTATAGGCTCGCCGGTCCATTATCTTGGCCGATTTACGAACAGTAGATTCATTGTACATACCCTTCTACAGACAGCAAACCGCATCTGGCATTAGTTGGACCGCTGACGTATGTTGCTGTTCAGCGTTGTTTTAACTTTCGGAATACACGAAAGTAAAAAAAAATCGTATACTCTTGTTAAAATAGGAGTTGTTCAAAACCGCCGTAAAATGGTTTATTAGCATGTAATGAAATTAGATGATTTTGACCATTTATTAAATGTGTTGACACTTCTTAAATAAAATGACTTGATTACTTTGCGTTTTCTCCTATCGAATCTGGCTTTCACTCATCCGGATAGAATAGCTTTTATTGAATTGTGTGGTTAAATATATTAAATAAATAGTTAGGCTTTGTTGTTTTTGGATTTGAGCGTTTATTTTCAAAAGTGACTTCTGCCTTTTGTGTTGGATTAAAATTTAACGCTTTCGTCTGCCAAATGTCAGTTGTAATAAAATATTAAAGTGTCATAATTATCGTACTGTTTTCGGGCAGTGTTTGTGAACAATGCTCTACTATGTGCTGAGCAGGGTTGCCATTTGGCCTTTTTCACGGCCAAATTTCAGAAATTTGGCCGTACCAAAATCGCCCCAGACGCGAAAAAAATAGTTTGGCCGTGCGGAAAAATCTGGCCGAATTTGGCCGTATAAGCATATTGTCAAATTTTTAGCCAAAACGTCATATTATTTTTACGCTACAGTAGAAAAAAGGCAAAAAGAGAGACAGAAAATGGAAATAAATTAATATCAACTGTCTCATTCACAAATCACAAAGCTGATTATGACGTTTTAAAATAAAATAATAACGGTAGGCATTCCTATATAGTAGTTGAACGGGTTTAACAAATCTGGAGGGAATTAAAATTATACAATTTTTCAACAAATAAAGAGATAAATAGCCCAATTGGCTAAATTAAATAGTTTATTTTGCACTTGATACGAATTGGCCGAATTTTGGCCGTAAAGCAAAAACAGTTTGGCCGTAAAGCGTACTTTGCGTCTGGCAACCCTGGTGCTGAGGTATTGAACCTGCACTACTTAAATTAATTGAGATTCACGCTTTGATTTTGTCTGAGCACTGCAAACGTTTTGAGTCTCATCAAACTGGTTGCTATATGTGTCTATATGCCTGTAATTAAGATTCGTTTAATTGCCGGCACTTGTACTGCACTTAACTAAGTATTATATTACTTCAAGACACTCTGTAGTAATTAGGCTGATAAGTGAGTAACTGTTCTTAACAAACTGCGCCGAGCAGAGCTACGAAGTATAAATCTAAGTCTGTATTAAAACCCAAAACTCCTAAAGAACAAATCAACGGAATATATATCGAGGAAATCACTGCGAAAATCCGGTGGTTGCAGCTATTTGCGAAGCAACTGGAAATCAAGCGGATTTTAATAACAATGTTTCGTGAATATCACCTCTTGACTTTGGTATTGCTCTGCGTTTACTTGGGCGTTGTGGATGGACTTTCGTGCAGAGCGTGCAATCCCTCCAGATGTGAATTAAAAGATCCGGCATCATGTCCCGGTGGGACAGTTCGCGACGCATGCGAGTAAGTAAATTCGATGTGTACGGTCATGTGGCCTAATGGTTAACGCGACCGATACATATACCGACTACTATACAAAAAAAACGGTCCTGGTGACGAGCCCATAATGGGTTCGAAACTTGGTTCGGTCAAAAAAAAGAAGTAAATTCGATGTTTTACACTTCACTTAGTTAGTTACTGGTAGTGTACCAATTTTTAATCCTCAAATAGTGTCTTGGTTAATATCATGTCCTTTTCATCGATTCTAAGGCTTTCATTATAGTGAATATGAATCATGCGCCTTTGTGCTTATGAGAATAGCCCGCCATTTCGTATATGTGTAATGTGAACTAATGTGTCCAGCGGTTGTTCTTATGGTGTAATACCTATAAATAGGCGATGAACGGGCCGGGTGCAAGCGCAACCTGCTCAACCTTTCTGGTTACCACAGGAGAAAGTTAGCCTTAGAATAATAATTTGTACGGAGCGGTTAAGGCCCGCACATCAACGTATTAAGCTAAAGCTTCTACGCCCCAGGCGTTCAATCTGGGATATGAATTCAACGATATTCAGCGAATCTGTCGGCTTTCGATAAGATTTTTTTATGTTGCTTAATCCCTTCCCTTTTTTTAGTTTAATGACGTAGGCAATTCTATCCTTACCCAAGAAGCGGAAAATAGGCTTGATGTAATTCATAAATGACGAAAAAATTAAACGTGCCGGTTAGGATTGTCGTCATTTTATTCCCTATTTTTTAAAAAAACATCTAAACCTATTCGCGAACCTCAGATTTCGGTAAAGTTTCATTTTCGGTAAAGTTTTATTCAGATTTCGACAAAAACACTAAAAACCTTTTCAAAACACTGAAACCTTTTATATTTTTTGACAGATGTTGTATGGAATGCGCCAAGCTAGAGGGCGAGGAATGTGGTGGAATATTTGGCATCAAAGGTCAATGCGATGCCCACCTTTCTTGTATTATACAACCAAACAACGGGGATCCATTGGACGGCAATGTAGCTGGTGTTTGTAAAGGTAAGCGTTCAACTTGCACGAATATGTACGGTCGTGTGGCCGATTGGTTAACGCGACCGATACATATGCAGACTTACATACCATAAAAACGGTCTTAGCAACTATCCCTCTCTGGGTTTAAAACTAAAACCGGTAAAAAAACTTGCACGCCACTATATGTACGGTCGTGTGGCCGATTGGTTAACGCGACCGATACATATGCAGAATTACATACCAAAAAACGGTCTTAGCAACTATCCCTCCTCGAAACTAAAGCCGGTAAAAAAACTTGCACGCCATATGTACGGTCGTATGGCCGAATGGTTAACGCGACCGATACATATACCGACTCTTTTACTTAAAAACGGTCCTAGTTACGAGCCCATCATGGGTTCGAAAAAAAACTTGCACGTCATATGAATTACTTTTAGATGACGGATTGACGGTTCGTCTCTATGAAGATATATATGCGTTTTTGTTAATCTAAACATTATTGTTGTCCATTTTATTGGGTGGGCTAAAGCACATCGTCGAAATTCCTTGCATCGCGGTCACAATAGCCGGGATTAAAAACCAAAAGAGTGTAATCCAAGCTGGAAGCTAGAACGTGTAAACAGGGACGAGGAAACAATAACGCGTTCGTTGTTTTGGCACCTTCTCGGGACTTTTGAAACGCAATATTTCACATGGCCCTTAGGTTCCCCGGGTGAAAGCGGTCTTGACTTAAGTGTTGTGATCGTACACCGCGCTTTAACAGAAACACAAGCTTTTACAAAGGCAGTGACAAATAGGGGAAGTGCAAAACGAGATTTTTTAAAGCTTCCTCAGAACATTGTTGCCTGAGCAGCTGCGTTAAATGCCTTTTTAAACTTCGTGTAGAACATGGAATGTTTTATATATTAACATCATCGTGACTTGAACTCTAAACACTACGCCATTATCGCTTGTATGAGCATGAACCGTGCAAATGAATGGCAGTCTAAAAACGACACAAAAGGCCAAGTCACCCTTTGTTTCTTTACAACTCATTCGTTGTTTAACAAGTAACTTGAGTCCAGTCTATATTTCGGAAGGTGACCTGACTTTAATTCATCGATTGTTTGCTGTAACGCTTATTCGGTTACATAACTACTCTCTTTTATTTCGACGGTGAATTAATTCATTGTTTCATGTATCAAATATCCCTCAGTATAATGAATGGCTCTTCTAACCACGCTAACCTTGTTGTTTTAGAAACAAGGCAAGCTTTCTCATCAAAATAGTTGAAACCATATCCATATTTCGTTTAAATATTTGTTTACGGCCATCGCTCATAATGCCTGTTGTCGATATCGGCAAATAGTCAGCCGTGATTACGGGTCGAGAGATCGCTGTTGTATCTGTAAACAACCCGAAAACCGGAAGGCGGACTTCGAAAACGTGGTCGCGCGACTTTTCAAGGGTGATGCATCCGGCCCCACCCTTTATACCGAACATAAACGCGTATACGGACGTGCTGTTTGCTGCAAGTTTTGGCTCAAAAAGTCCTTAGCGCAATCTAAACAACACTTAAGAGCTCGTGTAAGAAGACCATTTTAAATTCGCTTTAGAATGGCGCAATAGGTGTGTTAAACAGGGCATATTATGTGCCAGCTACTTTTTTATTATTTTCATTTGTGTTAGCTACATTTCTTTTGCTGTTTAAACTTAATCGTACGGTTGATTCGCCACATCCAGTTGGACTATGCAGCATATTGCTGGTTGCGAGTATCTAAGATAGCTCAGGACGCTATGTTTGCGTGCAAACTGCCCTGGCTGGTCACGGAAGATTACCCACAGCCGCTAGCGTCTAAATGTGCCGTAAGTGCTCTTATTACACAGATATGCGCACGGCCTACGCTGCGAAGGCTGAATCTTTATTTTGTCCATACAGCTTTTATGGAAAATAAAACGGAACGTTTAAAGAATCCATTGCCGAAATGGTCTCGCGTTTTTGCGAGAATAACAGTTCAAAATAGAATGACAGACCACACAAGCACAGTTATTGCCCTTCATTCGAGCATGTCATACTGCTCGGGCAAGTAATTCACTTGACGTATATCTTACCTAAACTAATCGGGCAAAATTTTTCCATCGTCTAGGTGATTCAAAATATAATTAAAAACAAATCGTTATTTTACGCATTCCGTATTGACAGTCAACCGTCAAACCACGTACACACGGAACACCTGTACCAAATCAAAGCTTGTGTCTAGTTCCGTTTAAAACTGCAAACACACCCATTAAAGTTTACCCTAAGTTTAATTATACTCCCTCGTAAGGTTAAATGCGAGTGAGGGGTAAAACAACCGAGTTATCGTTTGTTTCTTTGTTGTTTGAAAATGTGTACGATGACAAACCCAAAACGTTTCTGTTTCAGCAATGGTAAACGCTTGTCTATTTTAACTGTCCCAAGTTTCTAGTTAAATCGTCATAGCATACCCTGAAGCTTAATTGTAGTTGTCAACAACTTGATTTTTACTAATAGATTTTCTATTTGAATAAGGAACTAATGACGTATTCGTGGTGAACTTTATTTTTAGGTATGAACTTAAACTGGTACAGATCTACTAATGTTTTGAAAACACAGTTTAGATGACTGTAATATTAGACACCGCGGGCATTTAAAAAAGAATGCCAGTTGAAATGTTTTCTTTAAATTGAAAATTTGCAACATATATCTCTTCTATATTCGAGTAAATATGTGAAAGTAAACCTATCCCCGTTTTTAACAGCCACCACCTCGCTTACGGCTTCAGACCAGTGCCACCAGCGCACATTCGAAGGATGCAATTTGACAGGGAGAAAATGCGTCTGCAGACGACAACTTGCGTGCAAAAATCCGTACCGCTTCACCTCGGCTGATAGCTGTCGACGTCACACACACCGTAAGATAATAATTCATTGTTGAGTAATTATCCTTTAAAATTCCCTTTCATTTTAGAAAATTAATAATAATTGGGCCTGTCGAACGTTAATGAATGTCTACCATCAATGGCGTTTTTACATTTGTTATAATACAGGGGAAATGAGGGTAGTGGTATTTTCAACCCTTTGTAAATGCGAGCTGTAAGCTCATCACATAAATCGTTTGCACATAGTTTAGCTTCTAATGGACTGAAAGTGCCGTGCAAATGTTTGACATACAAGTGCTAATAATTTGCCGATGGGTAGTCGGAAGGAAGCCAGCTCATATCGGAGATAAAGATGGCCTTATCTTCCGAGCGCTGCATTCTTATTTTGACGTTAACTCATGGCTACTTATACCTAAGTTTACCTTGCACTCAGACCTTTGTTCACCGGTCGAAGGTAGTTCAGTTTGCCGGGATATTTTCAACGCTATCTATCACGAAAAGTATTTCTTCCGTACACAGCTCTCACTGGGATATTTGCGCCTCGACCGCTAATGGCTGTTTTCATATTAGCACATTGAGCGTCGGGCCAACTACGGGGTGATGATGCAGCAATAGTAGTCATTTATTAACACGCATACCCGGCCTTTCAAATGTGATACATTAATCCGTTTTTGATGGAATGTTCGACCGCTTAACTTTTACAGTTTTACGAAGGACTGCCAGGATTTGGCAGTGTGTTAAGGGTTTAATTCGTGTCGTGCATAAACAAGTGGCGATCTCGGTACATCGAAGATACACCGCATAATCACCTAACTGAGCCGTTTGTTAAACAGTCATAAGCGGATCTCGGGCACGTCATAACTAAATAGGATTTACAAGAGCAAATTGTTGTTCAATTTAGCGCGCTTTTGGAGATAGAAAAATATTATGGGTTCGTCCTAACACTCCTAGCGAATGTATGCCTGAATAGCATTGAATTCGTTTTTTTAATTTTAGAAAAACTTGTATTCATTTATATACATCTTTTTATGTTGCTGAATATGTCTTTTTGATCGCTCGACGTTGTTACCCTTCGTTCTACAGTACATCCGGCCGGTTTGGGCAAAATACCAGACACTCATCCAGTCGCGAGGATCTACTAATTTCTAAGATAATCACAGCAATGGCGTTTGGATACTAAGCCTATCGCTGTTTAATATTGCGAATGTCATTTTCCTAGCCAAATTACGCACAAAACAGTGTTCGGCAGAAAAAAAGATGACGGCTCAGTCAACACCATAAATTTATTGTTTTCCTGCCGATGGGACGAGGGCCATAAAATCAATCCTGTTTTCTCCGAATAGCCTTGGCGACCATGGAGCTGGCTGGCATTACGTCATCTTATAATAAATTCGGTCAGTGTACGGAGGTCGGGTGTTAGACAGAAACACGACTACTCCCTTATGATAAACACTGGTGGAAGGTCGAAAACTTCCATCTAGCTACAGATTTATTTCCAAGTGACTCTCTTTGCCAAGATTTTTTTTTCTTTTCTTTTCCGAGCTAAGTTTTGAACCCATGATGGGCTCGTCATTAGCACCGTTTTTTTTGTATAAGAGTTAGTATACTCTCTTTAAAAGAGTTGTTTTTTTGTATAAGAGTTGGTATACTCTCTTTATAAGAGTTGTTTTTTTGTATAAGAGTTGGTATACTCTCTTTATAAGAGTTGTTTTTTTGTATAAGAGTTGGTATACTAAACTTTATACTCTCTTTGCCAAGATAAACGAGCTCACGCGCCAATAATCAATTGCTGAAAAGGCCACCACAACGTTAGTAAATTTTAATAAGGCCGATCTTGTTTTGCGTTATTACTTGGTGGCCATTGAGGATTATTAAATGGAGCCACACGCCTATGTTTTGGAAGTCCCTTCGACTCGCTTCGGGTTTATAAAAATATTGAATTTAGACTTTTGTAAATAAAGGTCCGTAGAATCGGACCAGAGAAGCTGTGTCATAGCGAACCTTGACAAGACAAAGTACTGGCTGTGAAACCGTGGTTAAAACTCATCCCGCCCACGGCTAGATGTTTAAGGATTCTTGGTAGATACGACTAATAACACTTTGGCTGTCGGGTAACGTTGACTTTTCGCCATCAGCGCCGTTTTGTTCAAAACCGATTTAAATCAATTCCAACTTCGTTCCACTTAAAACGCTTTTACGCCAACCCAAAACAAAACTTAATCGCTCAGCCATGGAAACATACACGTTGGCCAACATTAAAAATCCAGATATTTAAATTCTTCACGGTCGATTATATGGCCGAAGAGTTGGCCCAACTAGTCATTTAGTAAAACATAGTGTTTGTCGTGAAGATTTCCTCTCTTGTATAGCAATTGAGAATCTCATATCTTGTTTCGTCTCGTATAGTCCTAAATCGGTGGGAATTAATTCATTTGGCCATAACTCATTCATTTAAATAACTACGTGTTAGTCTGACTGCTTTATTTTTCGTACATACGAATAACGTTTAGCGGTCATGTCTAATTTTACCGAATTTTATTAATTTATTGCTTTTATAGAACGTGTTCTAACAACTGTCGTTTTGCAGTTTTTTTCCCGTTTTCCAATTTTTTTTCAATAGTCCTGCTTCATGTTTTCATCGTGAAAACAAAAAATAAACTAAACTAAACTAAACTAAAAGGTTAGAATTTTTTTCTTTAACCGAGCCAAGTTTTGAACCCATTATGGACTCGTCACTATAGGACCGTTTTTTGTATAGGAATCGGTATATGTATAGGTGGTGTCAACCATTCGGCCACACGACCGTACTGATTAGGAATTCTTAACTACGCCCAGCTGTGGTCTGTCGTCCTTGCTTCCTCTTACGGTAATTTCTAATAAATCCGGCGTTTGTTTGCCCTTGACTAACTTCGATCAGCCGAGAAGTGTTTTTGTTTTGATTCACTTCCAGGGCGACGAACGAAACATGAACCTTGTTATGCGTAATACACCGTGCCATGTTCTGGTTTAGAGCAACATCATTGTGTTGTAATGCGCCCTCTCTATACCCCATATATCAAAGTGACGCTATGCATACATATAACTCGATTGGTGATGATACACGGAGAAATAATTCATTTTCGGTAACCGCCAATGCCGTGACATGGGATATGTTTAGAAATGACAACATTTACTTCTAGGCGTGGACTCTGTTACATGTCCTTTGTGGACCACTTGCCTTGTCATCTCAAAAGCTTGTTGTTCCACGGTGTGCTCCGTTGGTTTCACCACATATCGCCTATGCGCCACAAAAATAGATAGTTATGTAAACACTGGAAGCTAAAAATATTCCTCGATTTGAGTGGGCAATCGCTAGTCCGCTCGATTTCCAATGTTCTTCGCCACCCTAAGATGCCCAGTCGTGTACATTTGTGACGTCATAACGACCATTGTGCGTTCACTGCTGAGAGCGCACTTGATTCGATCCCTCCTTTGTTTACTTGCGCGCCTACGTCGGAATGCAGAGATTCTTAGCCGTGACGTCACGAACCTTGTTATTATTGTGGGCGGGCGGAAAACGGAAAATAATTGT
>CH003266.1:472407-529835 GCA_000149265.1 Ciona savignyi
CTACCCAACGAATGTATAAGGCTTCTTTAGTGAATTTATTTATCGTTCTAAATCACTTGCTTGGTTAACCGATTATTTACCCACATTAAAAGTAAGGTTTTCTTCAATGTGAAACATTCGGTGTCTTTTCAGAGTAGTCACTAAACCAAATTTCACAAATATTGCATAGGTAGGCTAAGGTTTTTCTTTAGTATGAATCCTTTGGTGTTTCTTCAAATAATCTGCTTGTTTAAACGATTTTTCACACACATTGCATTTGTAAAGCTTCTCTCCAGTGTGAATAAGTTGGTGTCTTTTTAAATTACGTGCACCTGTGAACAATTCTTTACACACATTGCATTTGTAAGGATTTTCTTCAGTGTGAATAATTTGGTGTCTTTTTAAATTACTTGCACTGGTGAACGATTTTTCACACATATTGCATTTGTAAAGTGTTTCTTCAGTGTGAATTATTTGGTGTACTCTCAAATACCATGCACTAGTGAACGATTTTTCACAAACATTGCATTTGTAAGGTTTTTTTCCAGTGTGAATAGTTTTGTGCCTTTTCAATTCACCTGCTTGTACAAACGATTTTTCACACATAGTGCATTTGTAAGGATTTTCTTCAGTGTGAATTTTTTGGTGTACTCTCAAATACCATGCACTAGTGAACGATTTTTCACAAACATTGCATTTGTAAGGATTTTCTTCAGTGTGAATAATTTGGTGTCTTTTTAAATTACTTGCACTGGTGAACGATTTTTCACACACATTGCATTTGTAAGGTTTTTTTCCAGTGTGAATAGTTTGGTGTCTTTTTAAATTACTTGCACTGGTGAACGATTTTTCACAAACATTGCATTTGTAAGGTTTTTCCTCCGTGTGAATTTTTTGGTGTCTTTTCACAATTACTTGCTAGTTGAAACGATTTTTCACAAACATCGCATTGTGTGAAGTTTCTTTTTAGTGTGAATAAGTTGGTGACTTTTTAAATTACATGCAAATGTGAACGATTTTTCACATACATTGCATTTGTAAGGTTTTTGTCCAGTGTGAATATTTTGGTGTCCTTTCAAATTACCGGCTTGTTGAAACGATTTTTCACAAACATTGCATTGTGTAAGGTTTTTCCTCCGTGTGAATTTTTTGGTGTCTTTTCAAATTACTTGCTAGTTGAAACGATTTTTCACAAACATCGCATTTGTGAAGTTTCTTTTTAGTGTGAATAAGTTGGTGACTTTTTAAATTACATGCAAATGTGAACGATTTTTCACATACATTGCATTTGTAAGGTTTTACTCCCGTGTGAATAGTTTGGTGAATTTTCAAATTACATGCAAGTTTGAACGATTTTTCACAAACATTGCATTTGTACGGTTTTTCTTCCTTGTGAATTGTTTGGTGTCTTTTCAATTTACTTGCTTGTTGAAACGATTTTTCACAAACATCGCATTTGTAAGGTTTTTCTGCCCGTGTGAATAATTTTGTGTCTTTTCAAATTCACCCTGCTTGTACAAACGATTTTTCACAAACATTGCATATGTAAGGCTTCGCTTGTGCCTGAGTTTGTTGGTATGTTTTCAACTGAAAAGATACGGTACATAATGTTTTACTCATTTTATAGTTAACTATTTACACTGACGTTAATCACCTAAAAATAAGGATGATTTATTTTAAATAAATAGCATGCACCCACTCACTGTTACGTATGTGGTCACGATTAAAATAAATAAAGCGTGACACGTCTACTACAGTGACGTGTATATTATATATCGCTGCAAATGTAATACAATATTAATAAATGCTGATAATTGAGTAGGGTTACAAAATTTACAAATCACCAGCGTCATATAATAATCTATCCTTTCCAAATTAAAAAAAAACAGTAATAAATTTATGGGGTCGCTAAGTGTACATCAATTTCACACAAACTAATACATCTATTGTACTTTTTTAGACTTTTTACAAGTGCAAAATCTAAATTTCACCTTAATTGTGAACACTACGTAAATACCACTGACGCGGCATAACTGAATGCACAGCGGACGTATTAATCACGTGACCAAAACAATGCAGGTGTGCACGGTCTGTTTTCAACCTAGCCAAAGATAATAAGGAAGTTTAATGTTATAGATACCGATTGCATTCTCGTGGGCCATATATTTAGTAGTATTTTAAACAAGTCTGTTTAGAATTTTTAACAATAAGAAGAGTCGCAGAAAATTTTAATAAATTAAAAGGGGTCGAAAGCTTAAAAATGTGGGAAGACCTAGAATGAACGACTAGTGCTATACGGTCGTATGGCTGAATAATTAACGCGACCGATACACATATTAACTTTATACAAAATGGTCTTGATGACGTTTTCACCAGAAGAAAAAATCTACACCAGTTAAAATGACTAATACTCTGGGATATATAATTTGCCTATTTGCAAAGCACACACTATTAAAATAAAGATCAGCTAATCTGGTTATTACACATTAAAATAAGCGATATACGGTGCTGTTATGGCGGTATATACATATTTATAGCCTATGAATGCTTAAAATGCTCTTTTTTAATTAAAATAACTAGATCGTCACATAATAGGTTTTAATTGATTATCACTTTAATCAATATAGCAATTTCCAATTAATAAATTTAAATTTTCTCTTGACTTTATATTATCACTCTAAAACCTGGCTACTGTATTCTTGCATCATTACAAAGTTTGCGAACTCTCCCAACTACATGGCAACTGAACCGAAGCGAACAGAATTACAACTGTGTCAAAATAGGTCACAAAGAATCAAAACAACTACTTCCCGAATGGCACCATACTGCATTTCTAATTACTCATTTTATTCTCCATTCATTATTCACACTCTGGTGATTGTTCTACACTATTTTTACTATTCTTACACGTTTACCTAAAACACTTAACGTATACATACGCCTTTCTGTCGCTTCCACTGTCCTCACTTTAGTTTAGTTGCTTCTGTAAGATTGTTTCCGATTGACCGACTTCGGACAATTCGTTTCTATGTCTGTGGCATATTATTGCTCCAGGCGTTGTATGGCGTTTCGCTCATTGCGTTGCATTGCTGTCAATACCAGCAAGGTATGAACGGTCATATAGCCGAATGGTAGACGCCATCGAATCATATACTGATATATTTAATAAAACAGTCTTACCCATTATTGAATATTCCGAATATTCTGTGGAAGTTTTCTGATCCAATGAAAATATTTAATATATGAATATTAGGCCTAACTAGAGAGTGTCAACCACGTGTTTAACCACCACTATTTGTAAAACACATGTTGTATGCCATATATTCATTCTACTGCTACAGGGTCCATAACCACATTTTGTATCTTTTACCATGAGTATGTAGTTTTTGTTTCTGCAAGCATAAACGCATGGGTCCCAAATTTATCAAACCAAACTTCTTCTCCAGGTGTAGGTAAAAAAAAGAACAATCGTTTTAGAATTACGAACATTTCACCACAAATGTTTTAAATTAAAGCTTCTTTTCAAGCGCTGTAGTGAAATGAAGCTAAATTCCTAAAACAGCCCGATTTAGTTTTTGATGGCTTCGGGGAATTTCCCATGGGCTTAGTACATAAGTTTCTGTTTTTACATATGTGGGTCATGTTATCTTACAATTCTTAAAGTTTTAATTCAATTTGACGAATCCTTGTTGAAGATGTCAGTGCAATGTTGCATACTTGTCACAATCATGAGTCAGGAACATATCTTCGTTTTTAAGGGAGTTACCCTAAGTAAATGTTTTCTTTCTTTTAATTGACATAGGGTGGCTAACGATCCAGCATTCCACAAAATCTGATCAAAATTAGAGCAGCCGTTCAAACGCTATGGCCCGAAAAGCTAATTTTTTAGAAAAATAACCGTTTTGGATTTTAACGTCTCAGGGGAATTCCCCTAGATTTATCACCCACAATTTTTTTACTGCGTATTTAGACCATGTTGTCTAACAAATGACCAAGTTTTGTTACTATTCTATTATTCCTTTGGTAGATGTCAGGGCGTTATGCCATGCCTGTCACAATCATAATTTGAGAACAAAATGTTTTTTTAGGGTATTTTCCTAGATAATTTTTTTTATTTTTTCTAATTGTTAAATTAGTAGGTAATGCACTTACATTCCACGAAATCTGAATCAGATTGAAGCAGCCGTTCCAGCGCCATGCCCAAAAAAGCTACTTTTTTTAAAAAAATACCGTTTTGGTGTTTAACGCCCCCGGGGAATTCCCCTGGATTTATCCCCCAAACTTTTGGTTTCTGTTCATCTAGACCATGTTGTGTAACAAATACCATAGTTTAATTGCGATTTCATTTTTCCTTCCGGTAGATGTCGGGGCGACATGGCGTGCTTGTCACAATCATGATTTGAAAACAAAATGTTATTTTTTAGAGTATTTCCCTAGGTAATTTTTTTATTTCTTTCAAGTGTTAAATCAGTTACTAATGCACTTACATTTTACCAAATCTGATTCAAAGTGGAGCTGCCGTTCAAGCGCTATGCCCCAAAAAGCTAGTTTTTTAGAAAAAATACCGTTTTGGTTTTTAACGTTCCAGGGGAATTCCCCTGGTTTTATCTCCCAAAATTTTAGTTTCTGTTCATCTAGACCATGTTGTCTAACAAATGGCAAAGTCTCATTGCGATTCCATTTTTCCTTCTGGTAGATGTCGGGGCGACATGCCATGCCTGTCAAGCGTTTGACGAAAAAAAAGAAAAAAAAAAAAAAAAAAAGAAAAAAAAAAAAAGGACAAAAACAATATGTGTCCCAATTTTTCAAATGGGACCCATAATTAGGCAATATTCCATTTTACCAAAGCAATATTCCATTACACCCTCTGGTAGATGTTGTGGCAACATGCTATGCCTGTCGCAATCATGATTCAGAAACATATCTTCGTTTTCAAGGGAATTACCCTAAAAAATGTGTTTCGATATATTATTCCTTTGTATATTCTCTAAATAATAACCGACTTTACCAAAAAAATAATCGAAGCGGGAAAAAGCAACGAACATTTAATGAATAATATGCCAGCAGGAGCATATGTATGCCAATACGCACAAAACATCCCCTCGCAAACCGTAAACACAAACGAGCGGCCTCAACGCGCAAGACAAAGACCGACGTATTTTCCGGACGTTGAGCGACGATGAACACTATTCATGTTTGTATTGTGTATTTATTTCTTTGTCACTTCTCACTTATTATATAGCACTTAATTTTTCTTCACCGTTTTTTTATCACTGCGTACAGTATTGGAAGTAATCATTTAATACTGACATGGTTTTATTTTGTTTATGCTGAAGTTTGAAATTGTGCGTTTTGTCTTTTTCATTTTAAATATTTTACGTTTGTAATTAGTTTTTGCTTTAACTACACTTTTGTTGTTTTTTGTTTTTTATCGTCGAATATTTGGATTGTGTTTGGAGACACAATATTTTTAAGAGGTGGGAGAGTGTAATAAATCTTGAAGCGTGATTTCGGTGCGTGCGTTGATTGGTAATTACCTGTCGCCTTTATCTTTATATTTCCCGCTAAAACCGTTAAGACTCGACCGCCTATTTGCTTTTATATGTGACCACTGCATTGTGTTTTGGTGGAGTTATGATTTTATACTGCTTACGTGAATACAAGCATTTTATACATATAATGGAGAGCTGCTGACTTCAGGTTATCGAGAACCCTGCCTAAAAGTGTAACATATTTATTATTCAATCAAAAAATATAATTTCTTTCTTTTTAACGGCCCAAATCTGTGCTTTCACAATGTGTTTGGAAATAAACATATTACTTGGAGGTATATATTATTCAATCAGAAAATCTAATTTCTTTCTGGAAAGTTCCATCAAATCATTCATCAAATTTCAACATGTAATAATCGAGAAGTTGTGAAATCTCATTTGCAGAAATACGAAATAAGTTTAGGAATTATTTCAGTTTAATTAATTATTGTGGAATATTGGGTTCTTTCAAACTAAAGAAACGTCTTAATTATACACAGCATACTTTGATTACCCGACTTTTGGCGCGAGGTAATCTGACGATTGCAGGTGTGTCAACACCCCTTGCATTTTTCCATTCACGAGATTAAACATAAATATCCTATCATTTTATAATCATTTCTAGTTGTATAAGCTGAAGAAAGAGTGAATTTAGATTTAGATTGGTTCATTTTTTTAGTAGTATTATATAGCGCAAATAAACAAATAACAAAACAGAAACATAGGAAGATGACCAAACGTACAGTCGTAAAAACACGTCACTAAAAGAAGCATAGAAATGTTGCAAAATAATATATCAATTTTCTGTGTCAACGCCTTTTGTTTTCTTTCCATTCAGAGAGATAAATGTAAACATCCTATACATACTTATTATACAAATGTGAATTTTTTTGTTAATACCGTTTAATTTTTCCTTGATTTTCTCGGTATGTAAGTTCTATTGTCTGTCTATATAACCTATGTTCGCCTGTTGCCTATATATGTTCGTCTATAGCAGTGGTTCTTAGACTAGTTGGAGGTACCGAACCCCACAAGTTTTATGCGGGCATTCACCGAACCCTTCGTTGAAATTCAAAATATATGTGTTAAAACTTGAGCCTAAAGTAAACTGTGCTCCTGTTGCACATAAGATCTTATTATTTAAACATTACAACGTGTTGTAGTGGGCCTCGGCCCACTGGTTGAGAAGCACTGAAGTAGAGGACATTGTGATTGCTATACACATAGCGTGTGTATACTTATCCTAATCTCCGCTGAACCCCTGATACTGACTCATCGAACCCCTGGGGTACCCAGTTTAAGAACCACTGGTCTATAGCGTATATGATTATTAACCGGGTTATCCTTCAGCCACCCAACTACACCATTGATTATGTTTTGTTTATTTAAGAATAAGCGGTTTGCTAACAGTCGTGCGTTATGTCATTTCGTTTTACGGAAGTTTTCACCAAATGGTTTCCGAATCCAGTTAACTTGTGTACAGTATAGACTATAGACTAAGCCCTATAACCCTTCAATGATCTTAACATATATTAGATTCAGTTTTTCGTGCACCACAATTTTATTGCACATTCTCAAATATTACAAAAACATTACATGTGTATATTCGCAGTTAAAATCACAAAATCCCGATTCGATTTCTTTAAAAAAAACTCTCGCATATATACATAAAAAAAAATTAGTTTAATCACGATAAGCAGAAAATTCCCATTAAGTGGCATCAGCAGTGAATGGTTTGGTATGATGCTCCTAATTCAATTATATGATGCTTCTAATTGTTATAACATGTCTCGTACACAGGAACGCGTGGGTTCTATATCCACGGCGGCGTTAAATTGTTGTTTGCGCCTGATTATGAAGACCGATTAACATTTTAACACAAAATAGTAATTTTTGATTTAATTGCAAATACGGTTTTGAAAAAGAATATCAATTTTCTTTATCTCCTTCTTGCCTGTAAACAGAAATATTGTTTTAAACCAAAGTATCTCACTACAAAGCACATGAAGGGGATGTTTATATCTATCACAGGTATAGGATATAAGAAGGCACTTGGGAAATTGTACATGGCCTATCTGCTGCCTGGGTGGAGTTGGAGCAATGTGGCGAAGCTTAAACCCGAATAGCAATTCCTACTTCATATACTTAGTTAAATGAAAACAAACAACATTACTCCCAAGTCTTTATTTGTGTTTAAATCACAAGTTAATAACCAGCAGTTCAAACTCTGCCATTTAGAATGGTGACGTAGTAAGGAACACGATTTTATTGCGACGAAAGTATTTTGTAGATAACTGCTTGGAAAATAATTTACAAACCTTCGCAGATGGCATTCGATCACTGTTGATCCAATTTCGTTTCATCATCTGAAATAAACATCTTAGTGAAAACGAAATACGTTAAATGCCAAACGCAGTTTTGTTTTTAACCCCCATCACTGGTTCATATACTATCTGGAAAACCCGACGTACAAAACCACTAATAAGTTTTATACTACAGTAACTTAAATGGTGCGTTTGCTTACCTTGGAGAGATAAGATATCTTCATCCCAAGGGCCATCGGATACTAAAATCAGAAATTGATGATTATATGTTTAACGTATAAAAATGTAAATAATTCAACCATCACCAACCTTGTTGTGGTCTTTCGTCTGTGAATAAATGAGTAAAGTGTTAGATTTTTGTAAATAAAAAAGAAAACCAGTTGATGTAGCACACAGCAAAATAGCAGTAATAATTATTTTGTTAATATAAAAAAAAACATAAATATTCTTGGATAACTTGTTTCTATAACTGGATATGTTACTTACTATACGGGCCGCGACTGGGTAATCGGAAGCGGCGACGAACGCTACGGCGTCTACTCCACCAAGCATCCACACTTTCGTTCGTAATCATCAACAAACCAATCAAAACAGCCACAATAATCAACTTGTTCATCTGTAAATATGGGGTTAAAATGGTTGAAACAATTATGTTTAACCCCGTGAATGGAAAACGCGGGACGTATATTATATGGACAATAATCAGATTACTTTATGTCCACCGCCGGATTACCCGAGTTATTACAGTGTGTTTAATATGACTGTTCCTTCACTTTTGGTAGAACTAAGTGTGTTGCTATTAAACACACCCAACCAGCTATCAGCCACAGCAGCTAAATGCAAGAACAAAATCAACAACACCAAACTTACCTTGTTTTTGTACTTTTGCAAAGTGAAAGAATACCCTTCATAGATAAGTTGTATTTATACCACAGTTGTCTATTGTTTAACGACATTCGCAAGCTGCTTGCTGCATTGTTTAAATGTAATATATTTGTGGGAACACGATATACTTTGTAATATATTTGTGGGAACAGGGTATACTTTGTAATATATTTGTGGGAACAGGATATACTTAGTTGCTCACAATCGATTTGGAATAGCTGAGTTAGTTGGCGCGAGAATTTTTGAGCAATCTCGCATCGAAATTTATTTTCTATAGTGTATATTACCCGGGAAGGAACCATTAAGCATATTACTCGTTGAAACTATCCATGTGAACGGTCTACTTGATATGTTTCTTTAAGTCACTACATTTTAGATAATAGGTTGCTGCTAAAAAAAACATTCTGGTCTCAATACCAACATATAGTGTGTATAATGCTCACTAAAAAAAGAGTAGGCAATATTCCATTTTACTAAGGCAATATTCCATTACACCCTCTGGTAGATGTCGTGGCAACATGCTATGCCTGTCACAATCATGATTCAGGAACATATCTTTGTTTTTAAGGGAATTACCCTAAAAATGTGTTTAGATATATTATTCTTTTGTACATTCTTTAAATAATAGCCGTTTACTCAATGTATTTTTTGTTTTTATGGCGATTTACGCAACACCGCCTTGAACCTATTTCATCCCGGCCATTGTGAAGCATTGTGCGACGATGTACCGAGTAAAGAAGACGCCGACACGAAATAGGGTTCAGTTAATAACATATTATTCTGCTTGTGTTTAATTTACAATTGCCCAGATCCTTTAAAATAAGGTAATCAATTAATTGTTTCTACACA
This sequence comes from Ciona savignyi, assembly GCA_000149265.1. NCBI lineage: Eukaryota > Metazoa > Chordata > Ascidiacea > Phlebobranchia > Cionidae > Ciona > Ciona savignyi. The sequence goes on from CH003266.1 coordinate 481,976, forward strand.
AAAATGTTTTTTGTGTTTAACTTATATTATAAGAATGCTTTTATGCTGTTTCAAACCAGATTTAAACTAGATTTAATTAATATTTGTTATAGTTTGCGTTGTTTATGTGTCTTTTTACTTGACTTTTAGCTACATTTTGTGTCGCCTTTTTGTTTTTATGACCTCTCTTGTTGTTAAAATTGTTGTCTTCTTTATTTGTACCCACATCACACATGGTTTACAATGTTTCACCTCCACGCGTTGATCTAACGGTTAAGTGCGTCGCCTTTTAATCAAAAGGTTGCAGGTGCGAAACTGGTCGCTAGCTAGTCGGTTGTGTCCTTGGGCAAGGCACTTTACGGACATTGCCTGAACCCAGCGGATTAATGGGTTCTACCATATTGTAGTGTGTCTATCATATACAACACACTACAATAGCTGCGGTAACCCGACGATGGGCGATTACCCGTGTGTTAACCCGTTTGGTTTTCCTATTCACGGGGATAAAGATGAATATCCTATCCTATCCTATACGTAGCCGAAGGGTCGCAATTTTGAAACTGGGTTGCTAGGTAGTAGGTTTTGTCCTTAGGCAAGTCAATTGATGAACAAGTCACTGCAATAGCTCCGCCAACCCAACGGTGGGTGCAAAATAATCTGTCAATTTTTTGTTTGTCAACGCCTTTGGTTTGTTTTTCATTCAAAGAGATAAACGTAAACATCCTGTACAAACTTAGTATACAAATACGAGTTTTTGGTAATGATTTTTTTGGTTAATTTTTCCTTGATTTTCTCGGTATATAAGTTCTATTGTCTGTCTATATAACCTATGTTCGTCTCTCGCCTATATGTTCGTCTATATCCTATATGATTATCAGCCGGGTTATTCTTCAGCCACCCAACTGCGCCATTGATTATGTTTTGTTCCTGTGAGAATAAGCGGTTTGCTAACAGTCGTGCGTTATGTCATTTCGTTTAACGGAAGTTTTTACAAAATGGTTTCCGAATCCAGTTAACTTGTATACAGTATAGACTATAGACTAAGCCCTATAACCCTTCAATGATCTTAACATATATTAGATTCAGTTTTTCGTGCACCACAATTTTATTTCACATTCTCAAATATTACGAAAACATTGCTTGTATATATTCTCAGTTAAATTCACAAAATCCTGATTTGATTTCTTTAAAAAAAACTCTTGCATTTATACATAAAAAAAATTAGTTTAATCACGATAAGCAAAATAATCGCATTAAGTGTCATGGGCAATCTGTGTAGGGTTTGGTATGATGCTTCTAATTCAAATCCAACATAGCTTCTTCCAACATCTCGCGGTAAAATTCGTCTGGAAGACATTTGGTTGAAGACCATTAGTTAACACCACATGTGATTAAAGCAGACTATATTGATAGCGTGAAATAATTAATAAGGCACACAACATCATGTTAAAACGATTATCCTTACCGTCTCTAATTGAGTTTTTCCTTTGGTTGTAATACCTAAAAAAATATAAAAATATATTATATAGAGGTCATGTTTACCCTTGTGGGTATATATGCGTAGAATTCGTTGTCAGATTACCTCGTGTCATATAAACATGATTATGCCGTTGCTACTGTTTTTGGTTTAATCAAGTAATCCAATAGGTTTAGAAGTTGGCTGCTAAGTGCCTTGACCAAGGACACAAGCGGTTTTAAACGACTTAACTTTTTGACTGACAAGCGACAAACGGCGGTCCACCTTAAAAAAGTTTAACTGGCTACACAAAAATAATCTTACTTATTTCAAATCACACACAATAATACATAAAACGATTTACAAAAATGGTGTAAGTAACAAACTCATCTTAGGTTCGAAACTAATCCAGGTAAAACATATATTCTGCAGTCAGCTAATTTACATTTATATGTTATCAACCACTACTAGTTTCTCACTCAAAAATTGATGGTGAATTGATGGAAAAACCAAGGGGGTTAACACACGGGCAATCGTCAGATCACCTCGCGCCCATCGTCGGGTTACCGGAGCTATTGCAGTGTGTTGTATATGATATACACGTTCCTTCAATTTGGTAGAACCCATCAATCCGTTGGGTTTAGGCAATGTCCGTAAAGTGCCTGGCCCAAGGACACAACCGACTAGCTAGTGACCAGTTTCGCACCTGCAACCTTTCAATTGAAAGGCGACGCACTTCACCGCCAGACTAACCGGCCGGACATACACACTTACATTGGTTGGTAGAGGCCATTCCTGCGGAGTGGTTCAGAAATAGGAACTGGAGTCGTAGTTGTCCTTGGCGTTGTAGTTGGCGTTGTAGTCACGGGAGGGGGCGGTGGCTCAGTTGTATGTGTTTCTCCCATTCCGGTACCAACACACAACAATAATACCAACAACACAGTGTAAGGCTTCATTATTTATTAACAAGGAATAATCTATAATAGAAATAATATTAAATAAATAATAATATCTATAATAGAAACAATAAAACATAATTTTTTAATAAATTATATATATATTTCAACAATAAATTATATATTCCAGCTGTAAATAGTTTTTATAACTAAATTATATACTTATATACCATAATACAAGTTGCCTAGGAGTTAACAAACCTATCGCGTATCTCTAAATAGAATTGTTAGCTTCTGATAAATAGTGTACAAAATTTCTTAGCCCGTCGGTAGGTCTGGTATTTAATGCCGGTATAATGTACAAAATAGCAACAAGCGGATGTAATTAAATCAGGCTGTTTAGGAAGGCTTTATATACAGCATATGTACATACGCCGGATTGTCTGACAACTCCTAAGATAAAATGGCATTTTGGAGCATTTATGCCTATTCAGTGTTAAAATGGCAAAATGATTTAAATGTTAATTCTTGTAGTACACAAGCAGTATGGGGGCTTGTTAACCGTCAGAATACAACTTGTCACGGGTTACCGGAGTTCATGCAACATGCTGTACATAATTGACATTGCTAAAGAATATTTCAGTTTACAAAACTATATTATAAACTAGAAAGTGTCAACCACTTATTTAACCACCACTTTTTGTAAAACACATGTTGTATGCCAGATATTCATGCTACAGAGTCCCTAACCACAATTTGTATTTTATACACCGAGTATGTAGTTTGTTTCTGCAAGCATAAACGCATGGGTCCCATAGTTATCAAACCAGACTTCTTTCTTATCATAACCAGACGTGTAGTTAAAAAAATATAAACGTCTTAAATTTACGAACATTTTCACCACAAATGTTTTAAATTGAACCTTCTTTTCAAGCGCTAAAGTGAAATAAGGCTAAATTGCCAAAACAGCCCGATTTAGTTTTTCATGGTTTCAGGGAATTCCCCTAGGTTTAGTAGATAAGTTTCTGTTTTTACATATGTGGGTCATGTTATGTAACAATTCCTAAAGTTTTAAACTGATTTGTCGACTCCTTTTTGGAGATGTCAGTGCGATATGGCATGCCTGTCACAATCATAATTCAGGAACATATCTTCGTTTTTAACGTAATTACCCTAAGTAAATGTTTTCTTTCTTTTAATTGGCACAAAATGTCTAATGGTCTAACATTTCAACAAATCTGATCAAAATTAGAGCAGCCGTTCAAGCGCTATATGCCACAAAAAGCTAATTTATTGGAAAAAAAACCTTTTGGATTTTAACGTCTCAGGGGAAATCCCCTATATTCATTGCCCAAAATTTTTATTTCTGCATATCTAGACCATGTTCTCTTACAAATGTCAAATTTTCATTGCGATTGCATTACTCCTTTTGGTAGATGTCGGGGCGACATGGCATGCTTGTCACAATCATGATTTGAGAACATAATCCTATTTTTAGGGTATTTCCCTAGGTAATTTTTTTATTTCTTCTAAGTGTTAAATCATTGAATAATGCACCTACATTCCAGAAAATCTGATCCAAATTGTAACAGCCGTTCAAGCGCTATTCCCAAAAAAGTCAATTTTTTTACCTTTTTTGGTCGCGGACTATTTCTTTACCAGTGGTAGTCTTTGCGGACTCAAAGTGCATCAATTTTCAATTAGCGTAAGTCAAAAGTGTTACTGGACTAGGTGCATACGATACACTACAGAACACTAAAAAACTTTAACAAAATATGTTAATTTACCACATTTACAAATTTTAATCACTATCTTGTCGAAAACTTAAAATTACCTTGAGTTACAATAAGCCTATTTACATGGGCAATTTTTGCGAGTTAACTCGCATCGCTAACCCGGTTAAATTTGACGCACGCTTTGCGTCATCACGGTTCAGTGATTATGCGGGTTTCCAATCGGGTTTTCCTAACTCGCTCGCGCATGGTAGGTTAACTCGCATTCGTCATTCATTTGGATACCAGTATCTTTAGGTAGCTTGTTTAATGTTTCGTTTTGAGTTATGCTTGTGGGATGACTGAAGTGAAATTAGTGTCATCATAACTATTATTTATTTTCTTTTTATACTTTATGTAGTGTGTTAAACTTAGGAATATTTATAGCCCAACCTATATAAAATTCCCTTCATTTGTATAAACAAAATAACTGTAAACTTTTTCGTGCAACATTTTTTTGAAATTGTACAAAATTAGAAGATAAATTAACAAACAACAACTAAATGCGGGTTACATAAACGCTCCATGTAAATTGAACTGCTTAGCGCGTAAAGAGAGGGAATACCCACGATGCGAACTAAAGCGAGTTAACTCGCATCCCAAACCCGATCATGTAAATAGGCTTAATGTCTCGTTGATAAAAACATATCACTGCTGTTTATAACGATCAAAAACAAAACAAAGTTTTGCAAATTGTTGATGAGCTTGCGGACTCATTTAAACCTTCACGAACTCGTTTGAGACCGCGGGGTTGGGAAACACTGTACTAGTTAAAGGAGTTCGAAACAGGTTTAACCCTTTAACTGCCGCCTGTTTTTTTGTGACATTTTTCGGCAAGTCACCTTAGGTTAGAAGGTTCTGTACAAAAAACTATTATTATAAGCATGATTTGATCAACAGAAAAGTTGTTCAGTAATAAATTATCCTTTTTTACATAATTTATGTAACATTTTCATGACGTCATGCATTGTGCAATGACGTTTTTAGCTCAACAAAAACTATGTTTCTTCTCGTTTATAAGGAAAACAGTATGTAGCAAAGTTATTTATCATTATCTTCCGAACATTTTTGTACTACTGTATTTGTGATGACGTCACAACTTGACTAGTAACGCAGTAATACGCAAATCATTTTTTTAAAGTTACTTAATGAAACACTAACACATAGCCACAGAAAATAGAGTACTGAACATTTTATTAGTATTGAAAGTGTTATTGAAATTGACTACTCGAAAATGAAGCACAACTGCTTTCAGAATCACTATTCGCCAACAAACGGGCAGCTTCTTTAACAGAATATCTGTTTTTACCTTCCATAAGCTTAACAATTCGCGTAATTTAAAATGAGGCAAGCAAAAAAACGAATTGCTTGTTTTCAAAGTGAACGAACCATGACGACAATAGTTAAAAACTACCGATTAGTTTAACAAAATTAAAACTAATTAATAAAAACACAAACCACACATATATGTATACATTTTTAAAAACTCAAATAACTAAAAACATCAAACGCAAACCTATCAATCGATTTATATTGATAAACGTAGAATTTATTCAGCTCTTTAGCACCATCTCGCTGAACATATTCGGCCGTATACTTCTACCAAACTTTATTCATGTTTTATTAAACGCATTTATGTAAATTACAATCTTTTTCTGTTTTGTGGGGTATTTACAATTTATGCTGTTTAATTATTTTCCAGCCTTAATAGTCGACTTAACTACGTTTAAATATGAACTTGTAAATCCGAGAAGGAAACCTACCAGTTAGTCTGATGGTTAGGGCGGCGCCTTTCAGCCGAGAGGTGGCAGGTACGAAACTGGTCGCTAGGTTGTGCTCTTGGGCAAGGCACTTAATGGCTATTGCCTGAACCCAGCGGATTATTGGGTTCTGCCAGAACGAAGGAATGTCTCAATTACAACACACTGCAATAGCTCCGATAACCCGACGATGGGCGCGAGGTGATTTGACGATTGTTATTTGTTAACCATATTGGTTTCCCATTCACGGGGATAAACTTGAATATCCTATCCTAAACCCATTCGCTTGCGTGCATAATTATAAAAACAATATCTGCTTTAAGCATTCAGTCCGTTTAATTTTTAACATGTTTGATGAATTGTATCTTTAATAGTCTAACTTTACAGTTTCTTACTGTTTTACGACTCTCGTTTTTGTAGTTATTTTCACTTTTATTGTTCTTTAATTTTCAATATGTGTTTTAATTATCGTTTTTTTAAGATACAGGGAAGCCTTGTAAAACTGTAAATCTTACTTAGAGAAATATATACTTTATTAAACGTTGTCAATGGATTTATTTCACTTTTTATCCAACTAGTCTATTTTCTTCAGGTATTATTTCAGCCGAAGAGTTGTAGGTGCGAAACTGGTCGGTAGCGAGTCGGTTGTGTCCTTGGGCAAGGCACTTAACGGACATTGCCTGAACCCAGCGGATTAATGAGTTCTACTAAATTAAAGGAACGTGTAATTCATACATACCACACTGCAATAGCTCCGGTAACCCGACGGTAGGCGCGAGTTGATCTGACGATTGCCCGTGTGTTAACGCCCTTGGTTTTCCCATTCACGGGGATAAACATGAATATCCTATCATAATATATATATTTGCCTCAAGGTGTCGTGAAAGAGTTACTGTAGATGTAAAACAAATGACACACTGGGAGTAGCTATGCTAGATTTTCTATCAACCTAAGATTTAATTTTGATGAATTGTGATATTAATGGTTACTAGGTCTACAAGGGTTTGACTGCATTGCAAATGTTACAACCAAACAAAAGAAACATCGTTTTTAAACGGAGACTCCTTTGGCATCTCAGTTTAACGCAACGTTGGGTATACAGAGATGTTATTTTTTACATTTTACAACATTTTATAGACCTATTAGCACCGTAATTAGTTGAAGTAGCCAACTGTATAAAACATGTGGAATAATATAACTTTACTGAACCGTTATTGGCGTAAAGTATTTTATATACACAAATAATAGAATATTAATTAAATTCCAGACGATTTTAAATATTTTTGCATGTTATGAATAGCTGTATGTATATATGAAGATATGTTTACGCACGAAATCAGAATATCGTGTTATAGCACCTGTGTTGTGTGAGCAACCGTGGTTGACGACCAGTCGCCTTTCACACGCGATGCGAGAGGAGCTAAGAAAAAGGCAAGCCAAGTTACGGGATTACTTCATTCAGCTCAAATAATAGTACGAACGGGCGATCCGTGCCGGTTGTCAGGTTTTGTTTAATTTACAGCAGCTGAACAGAAATTGACAATAAATTTCACATCAGTAAACCTTTAGATGAAGAATTGCGGATATATTTCTAGAATGTTTTTAGTGGAAGTTTATGGCCGTTGCAGAAATCAGTCGTTTACTGAAAGAGTAAATTAATTTATTAGTTAAATAGCTCGGGAAGGATTACAGTTTCAGACTAACCAATCCACAAAGAAAATTAGTTTAGTTTATTCATTTTTTGCCCTAGTATTTAAAAATGGCAAGCGAATAAAATAGCGACACGGGAACAGGAAAATAAACTAAATTTTACTGCCTATACACACTATACTGCGCAAATTTGTGTTTTGATAAAGCCATTAGATTAGAAAGTAGCAAAGCAAACTTTTGTGTAGGCTTACTTACTGTGAGATAATATTTTATATCCAGTATATGCCATGTGTGCAGAGTTGGTGACAAAGGTGATATCCTACGAAGCCAGCAATAAATAAAGTTTGATTCACTAAACACATATGACAAGGAGAAAAACAGTTTAAAACACAAAACCCAAGTTTTAAAATTCAAAAAAATTGTATTGGCTTTAAAAAATTGACACTAACAGTTTATGCTGATATAACTTTTATAGTTTTTTTGTCAAGCAATATTTTGTTATTCAGCTAGTTTCCTGGTGACGAGCCCAACCGTACAATAGGAGCGTTAAGAAACATGTAGACTATACAGCGCACCGTATAGGCTCGCCGGTCCATTATCTTGGCCGATTTACGAATAGTAGATTCATTCATTGTACATATCCTTCTACAGACAGCAAACCGCATCTGGCATTAGTTGGACCATTGACGTATGTTGCTGTTCAGCGTTGTTTTAACTTTCGGAATACACAAGAGGCAAAAAATCGTATAATCTTGTTAAAATAGGAGTTGTTGTAAACCGCCGTAAAATGGTTTATTAGCATGTAATGAAACTAGAGGATATTGACCATTTATTAAATGTGTTGACACTTCTTAAATAAAATGACTTGATTACTTAGCGTTTTCTCCCATCAAATCTGGCTTTCACTCAACCGGATAGAATAGCTTTTATTGAATTGTGTGGTTAAATATATTAAACAAATAGTTAGGCTTTGTTGTTTTTGGATTTGAGCGTTTATTTTCAAAAGTGACTTCTGCCTTTTGTGTTGGATTAAAATTTAACGCTTCCGTCTGCCAAATGTCAGTTGTAATAAAATATTAAAGAGTCATAATTATCGTACTGTTTTCGGGCAGTGTTTGTGAACAATGCTCTACTATGTGCTGAGGTATTGAACCTGCACTACTTAAATTAATTGAGATTTACGCTTTGATTTTGTCTGAGCACTGCAAACGTTTTGAGTCGCATCAAACAGGTTGCTATATGTGTCTATATGCCTGTAATTAAGATTCGTTTAATTGCCGGCACTTGTACTGCACTTAACTAAGTATTATATTACTTCAAGACACTCTGTAGTAATTAGGCTGATAAGTGAGTAACTGTTCTTAACAAACTGCGCCGAGCAGAGCTACGAAGTATAAATCTAAGTCTGTATTAAAACCCAAAACTCCTAAAGAACAAACCAACGGAATATATATCGAGGAAATCACTGCGAAAGCCTGGTGGTTGCAGCTACTTGCATATCAACTTGAAACCAAGCAGATTTTAAGAACAATGTTTCGTGAATATCACCTCTTGACTTTGGCATTGCTCTGCGTTTTCTCGGGCTTTGTGGATGGACTTTCGTGCAGAGCGTGTAATCCCTCCAGATGTGAATTAAAAGATCCGGCATCATGTCCCGGCGGGACAGTTCGCGACGCATGCGAGTAAGTAAATTCGATATGTACGGTAATGTGGCGTAATGGTTAACGCGACCGATACATATACCGACTCTTATACAAAAAAAAAACGGTCCTGGTGACGAGCCCATAATGGGTTCGAAACTTGGTTCGGTCAAGAAAAAAAGTAAATTCGATGTTTTACACTTCACTTTCCGCTAGTTACTGGTAGTGTGCCAATTTTTAATCCTCAAATAGTGTCTTGGTTAATATCATGGCCTTTTTAACGTTTCTAAGGCTTTCATTGTAGTGAATATGAATCATGCGCCATTGTGCTTATGAGAATAGCCCGCTATTTCGTATGTGTAATGTGAACTAATGTGTCCAGCGGTTGTTCTTATGGTGTAATACCTATAAATAGGCGATGAACGGGCCGGGTGCAAGCGCAACCTGCTCAACCTTTCTGGTTACCACAGGAGAAAGTTAGTCTTAGAATAATAATTTGTACGGAGCGGTTAAGGCCCGCACATCAACGTATTAAGCTAAAGCTTCTACGCCCCAGGCGTTCAATCTGGGATATGAATTCAACGATATTCAGCGAATCTGTCGGCTTTCGATAAGATTTTTTTATGTTGCTTAATCCCTTCCCTTTTTTTATTTTAATGACGTAGGCAATTCTATCCTTACCCAAGAAGCGGAAAATAGGCTTGATGTAATTCATAAATAACGCAAAATTAAACGTGTCGATCGGAATTGTCGTAATTTTATTCCCTATTTACTGAAAAACATCTAAACCGATTCGCGAACCTCAGATTTCGGTAAAGTTTCATTTTCGGATTTCCGGTGAAGTTTTTTTTTCAGATTTCGACAAAAACACTAAAAACCTTTTCAAAACACTAAAACCTTTTATATTTTCGACAGATGCTGTATGGAATGCGCCAAGCTTGAGGGCGAGGAATGTGGGGGCATATTTGGCATCAAAGGTCAATGTGATGCTCACCTTTCTTGTATTATACAACCAAACAACGGGGATCCATTGGACGGCAATGTAGCTGGTGTTTGCAAAGGTAAGCGTTCAACTTTCACGCCATATGTACGGTGGTTTGGCCGATTGGTTAACGCGACCGATACATATGCAGACTTACATACCAAAAAAAACGGTCTTAGCAACTATCCCTCCCTGGGTTCGAAATTAAAGCCGGTAAAAAAACTTGCACGCCAAATGTACGGTCGTTTGGCCGATTGGTTAACGCGACCGATACATATACAGACTTACATACCAAAAAACGGTCTTAGCAACTATCCATCCCTGGGTTCGAAACTAAAACCGGTAAAAAAAACTTGCACGCCAAATGTACGGTCGTTTGGCCGATTGGTTAACGCGACCGATACATATACAGACTTACATACCAAAAAACGGTCTTAGCAACTATCCCTCTCTGGGTTCGAAACTAAAACCGGTAAAAAAACTTGCACGTGTGTGGCCGTGTGGCCGAATGGTTAACGCGACCGATACATATACCGATTTTTTTACTTAAAAACGGTCCTAGTGACGAGCCCATCATGGGTTCGAAAAAAAAACTTACACGCCATATGAATTACTTAGATGACGGACTGACGGTTCGTGTCTATGAAGATATATACGCTCTTCTTTAATACAAACATTATTGGTGTTCATTTTATTGGGTGGGATAAAGCACATCGTCGAAATTCCTTGCATCTCAGTCACAATAGCTGGGATTAAAAACCAAAAGAAAGTAATCCAAGCTGAAAGCTAGAACGTGTAAACAGGAACGAGGGAACACTAACGCGTTCGTTGTTTTGGCACCTTCTCGGGACTTTTGAAACGCAATATTTCACATGGCCCTTAGGTTCCCCGGGTGAAAGCGGTCTTGACTTAAGTGTTGTGATCGTACACCGCGCTTTAACAGAAACACAAGCTTTTACAAAGGCAGTGACAAATAGGGGAAGTGCAAAACGACATTTTCTAAAGCTTCCTCAGAACATTGTTGCTTGAACTGCCCGACAGCTGCGTTAAATGCCTTTTTAAACTTCATGTAGAACATGGAATGTTTTATATATTAACATCATCGTGACTTGAACTCCAAACACTACGCCATTATCGCTTGTATGCGCATGAACCGTGCAAATAAATGCCAGGCTAAAAACGACACAAAAGGCCAAGTCACCCTTTGTTTCTTTACAACTCATTCGTTGTTTAACAAGTAACTTGAGTCCAGTCTATATTTCGGAAGGTGACCTGACTTTAATTCATCGATTGTTTGCTGTAACGCTTATTCGGTTACATAACTACTCTCTTTTATTTCGACGGTGAATTAATTCATTGTTTCATGTATCAAATATCCCTCAGTATAATGAATGGCTCTTCTAACCACGCTAACCTTGTTGTTTTAGAAACAAGGCAAGCTTCGTCTCATCAAAATAGTTGAAACCATATCCATATTTCGTTTAAATATTTGTTTACGGCCATCGCTCATAATGCCTGTTGTCGATATCGGCAAATAGTCAGCCGTGATTATGGGTCGAGAGATCGCTGTTGTATCTGTAAACAACACAAAAACTGGAAGGCGGACTTCGAAAACGTGGTCGCGCGACTTTTCAAGGGTGATGCATCCGGCCCCACCCTTTATGCCGAACATAAACGCGTATACGGACGTGCTGTTTGCTGCAAGTTTTAGCTCGAAAAGTCCTTGCGCAATCTAAACAACACTTAAGAGCTCGTGTAAGACCATTTTAAATTCGCTTTAGAATGGCGCGATAGGTGTGTTAAACAGGGCATTTGTGCTAGCTCTTTTTGTATTATTATTTTCATTTGTGCTAGCTACTTTTCCTTTGCTGTTTAAACTTCATCGTACGGTTTATTCGCCACATCCAGTTGGACTATGCAGCATATTGCTGGTTGCGAGTATCTAAGATAGCTCAGGACGCAATGTTTGCGTGCAAACTGCCCTGGCTGGTCACGGAAGATTACCCACGGCCGCTAGCGTTTAAATGTGCCGTAAGTGCTCTTATTACACAGATATGCGCACGGCCTACGCTGCGAAGGCTGAATCTTTATTTTGTCCATACAGCTTTTATGGAAAATAAAACGGAACGTTTAAAGGAATCCATTGGCGAAATGGCCTCGCGTTTTTGCGAGAATAACAGTTCAAAATAGAATGACAGACCACACAAGCACAGTTATTGCCCTTCATTCGAGCATGTCATACTGCTCTGGCAAGTAATTCACTTGACGTATATCTTACCTAAACTAATCGGGCAAAAATTTTCCATCGTCTAGGTGATTCAAAATATAATTAAAAACAAATCGTTATTTTACGCATTCCGTATTCACAGTCAACCGTCAAACCACGTATACACGAAACACCTGTACCAAATCAAAGCTTGTGTCTAGTTCCGTTTAAAACTGCAAACACACCCATTAAAGTTTACCCTAAGTTTAATTATACTCCCTCGTAAGGTTAAATGTGAGTGAAGGGTTAAACGTCCTAGTTGTCGTTTATGCGTTCTGTTGTTTGACAATGTGTCCGATGACAAAGCCAAAACATTTCTGTTTCAGCAATGGTAAACGCTTGTCTATTTTAACTGTCGCAAGTTTCAAGTTCAATCGTCACAGTATACCCTGAAGCTTAATTGCCGTTGCCAACAACATGATTTAGATTTTCTATTTGAATAAGAAACTAATGACGTTTTCGTGGTGAAATTTATTTTTTAGGTATGAACTTAAATTGGTTCCACTAATGTTTTGAAAACACAGTTTAGGTGACTGTAATATTAGCACACCGCGGGCATTTAAAAAAGAATGCGAGTTGAAATGTTTTGTTTAAATTGAAAAATTGCCACATATATCTCTTCTATATTCGAGTAAATATGTTAAAGGTAAACCTATCCCCGTTTTTGACAGCCACCACCTCGCTTACGGCTTCAGACCACTGCCACCAGCGCACATTCGAAGGATGCAATTTGACAGGGAGAAAATGCGTCTGCAGACGACAACTTGCGTGCAAAAATCCGTACCGCTTCACCTCGGCTGATAGCTGTCGACGTCACACACACCGTAAGATAATAATTCATTGTTGAGTAATTATCCTTTAAAATTCCCTTTCATTTTAGAAAATTAATAATAATTGGGCCTGTCGAACGTTAATGAATGTCTACCATCAATGGCGTTTTTACATTTGTTATAATACAGGGGAAATGAGGGTAGTGGTATTTTCAACCCTTTGTAAATGCGAGCTGTAAGCTCATCACATAAATCGTTTGCACATAGTTTAGCTTCTAATGGACTGAAAGTGCCGTGCAAATGTTTGACATACAAGTGCTAATAATTTGCCGATGGGTAGTCGGAAGGAAGCCAGCTCATATCGGAGATAAAGATGGCCTTATCTTCCGAGCGCTGCATTCTTATTTTGACGTTAACTCATGGCTACTTATACCTAAGTTTACCTTGCACTCAGACCTTTGTTCACCGGTCGAAGGTAGTTCAGTTTGCCGGGATATTTTCAACGCTATCTATCACGAAAAGTATTTCTTCCGTACACAGCTCTCACTGGGATATTTGCGCCTCGACCGCTAATGGCTGTTTTCATATTAGCACATTGAGCGTCGGGCCAACTACGGGGTGATGATGCAGCAATAGTAGTCATTTATTAACACGCATACCCGGCCTTTCAAATGTGATACATTAATCCGTTTTTGATGGAATGTTCGACCGCTTAACTTTTACAGTTTTACGAAGGACTGCCAGGATTTGGCAGTGTGTTAAGGGTTTAATTCGTGTCGTGCATAAACAAGTGGCGATCTCGGTACATCGAAGATACACCGCATAATCACCTAACTGAGCCGTTTGTTAAACAGTCATAAGCGGATCTCGGGCACGTCATAACTAAATAGGATTTACAAGAGCAAATTGTTGTTCAATTTAGCGCGCTTTTGGAGATAGAAAAATATTATGGGTTCGTCCTAACACTCCTAGCGAATGTATGCCTGAATAGCATTGAATTCGTTTTTTTAATTTTAGAAAAACTTGTATTCATTTATATACATCTTTTTATGTTGCTGAATATGTCTTTTTGATCGCTCGACGTTGTTACCCTTCGTTCTACAGTACATCCGGCCGGTTTGGGCAAAATACCAGACACTCATCCAGTCGCGAGGATCTACTAATTTCTAAGATAATCACAGCAATGGCGTTTGGATACTAAGCCTATCGCTGTTTAATATTGCGAATGTCATTTTCCTAGCCAAATTACGCACAAAACAGTGTTCGGCAGAAAAAAAGATGACGGCTCAGTCAACACCATAAATTTATTGTTTTCCTGCCGATGGGATCGAGGGCCATAAAATCAATCCTGTTTTCTCCGAATAGCCTTGGCGACCATGGAGCTGGCTGGCATTACGTCATCTTATAATAAATTCGGTCAGTGTACGGAGGTCGGGTGTTAGACAGAAACACGACTACTCCCTTATGATAAACACTGGTGGAAGGTCGAAAACTTCCATCTAGCTACAGATTTATTTCCAAGTGACTCTCTTTGCCAAGATTTTTTTTTCTTTTCTTTTCCGAGCTAAGTTTTGAACCCATGATGGGCTCGTCATTAGCACCGTTTTTTTTGTATAAGAGTTAGTATACTCTCTTTAAAAGAGTTGTTTTTTTGTATAAGAGTTGGTATACTCTCTTTATAAGAGTTGTTTTTTTGTATAAGAGTTGGTATACTCTCTTTATAAGAGTTGTTTTTTTGTATAAGAGTTGGTATACTAAACTTTATACTCTCTTTGCCAAGATAAACGAGCTCACGCGCCAATAATCAATTGCTGAAAAGGCCACCACAACGTTAGTAAATTTTAATAAGGCCGATCTTGTTTTGCGTTATTACTTGGTGGCCATTGAGGATTATTAAATGGAGCCACACGCCCTTGTTTTGGAAGTCCCTTCGACTCGCTTCGGGTTTATAAAAATATTGAATTTAGACTTTTGTAAATAAAGGTCCGTAGAATCGGACCAGAGAAGCTGTGTCATAGCGAACCTTGACAAGACAAAGTACTGGCTGTGAAACCGTGGTTAAAACTCATCCCGCCCACGGCTAGATGTTTAAGGATTCTTGGTAGATACGACTAATAACACTTTGGCTGTCGGGTAACGTTGACTTTTCGCCATCAGCGCCGTTTTGTTCAAAACCGATTTAAATCAATTCCAACTTCGTTCCACTTAAAACGCTTTTACGCCAACCCAAAACAAAACTTAATCGCTCAGCCATGGAAACATACACGTTGGCCAACATTAAAAATCCAGATATTTAAATTCTTCACGGTCGATTATATGGCCGAAGAGTTGGCCCAACTAGTCATTTAGTAAAACATAGTGTTTGTCGTGAAGATTTCCTCTCTTGTATAGCAATTGAGAATCTCATATCTTGTTTCGTCTCGTATAGTCCTAAATCGGTGGGAATTAATTCATTTGGCCATAACTCATTCATTTAAATAACTACGTGTTAGTCTGACTGCTTTATTTTTCGTACATACGAATAACGTTTAGCGGTCATGTCTAATTTTACCGAATTTTATTAATTTATGTGCTTTTTAGACGTGTTCTAACAACTGTCGTTTTGCAGTTTTTTTCCCGTTTTCCAATTTTTTTTCAATAGTCCTGCTTCATGTTTTCATCGTGAAAACAAAAAATAAACTAAACTAAACTAAACTAAAAGGTTAGAATTTTTTTCTTTAACCGAGCCAAGTTTTGAACCCATTATGGACTCGTCACTATAGGACCGTTTTTTGTATAGGAATCGGTATATGTATAGGTGGTGTCAACCATTCGGCCACACGACCGTACTGATTAGGAATTCTTAACTACGCCCAGCTGTGGTCTGTCGTCCTTGCTTCCTCTTACGGTAATTTCTAATAAATCCGGCGTTTGTTTGCCCTTGACTAACTTCGATCAGCCGAGAAGTGTTTTTGTTTTGATTCACTTCCAGGGCGACGAACGAAACATGAACCTTGTTATGCGTAATACACCGTGCCATGTTCTGGTTTAGAGCAACATCATTGTGTTGTAATGCGCCCTCTCTATACCCCCATATATCAAAGTGACGCTATGCATACATATAACTCGATTGGTGATGATACACGGAGAAATAATTCATTTTCGGTAACCGCCAATGCCGTGACATGGGATATGTTTAGAAATGACAACATTTACTTTCTAGGCGTGGACTCTGTTACATGTCCTTTGTGGACCACTTGCCTTGTCATCTCAAAAGCTTGTTGTTCCACGGTGTGCTCCGTTGGTTTCACCACATATCGCCTATGCGCCACAAAAATAGATAGTTATGTAAACACTGGAAGCTAAAAATATTCCTCGATTTGAGTGGGCAATCGCTAGTCCGCTCGATTTCCAATGTTCTTCGCCACCCTAAGATGCCCAGTCGTGTACATTTGTGACGTCATAACGACCATTGTGCGTTCACTGCTGAGAGCGCACTTGATTCGATCCCTCCTTTGTTTACTTGCGGCGCCTACGTCGGAATGCAGAGATTCTTAGCCGTGACGTCACGAACCTTGTTATTATTGTGGGCGGGCGGAAAACGGAAAATAATTGGTTCCTCGTGTTTTTAAATAAGCTACATAAAAATAAGCAGTTTGAAAATCTAAATTCTTGAGCATAAAATAATTATTACCAGTCGTACAAAGCGTAAGATATTCATACAAACCGTACGATTGAATTACCAGTGTTCAGTTATCGAAAAGCATTGATAATGCTTGGTTATTTAGACTCGTGGCACCCCCGTCAAAGTTACTGTAATTGAGTAAATCTTACCTTTTTATCTGGAGGCGACAATTTCACGAACCACCTATGGAATCATTCGGAAAAACATGTTTACTATCACCAGGAGAA
Organism: Ciona savignyi; assembly: GCA_000149265.1. Taxonomy (NCBI): domain Eukaryota; kingdom Metazoa; phylum Chordata; class Ascidiacea; order Phlebobranchia; family Cionidae; genus Ciona; species Ciona savignyi. The sequence continues at coordinate 499,038 of CH003266.1, forward strand.
ATGGCTTGAATTTACCTTTCACTTCACCCGAAATACTTGCTTTTGTGTGACGTCCTATTATACCGTGTTATAATGTAGCCACTGTACCCCAACGACCTACCAATAAGTGCCAGTCGGCCTGGGCATATAAGCCTAATGAAAAGCGCTTTTGTCCTTCTTAAGTCCTCTTTCCAAACGCACTTGATTTAGGTATTTGTTATTGTAAGCCATCGCACACATTAGCTTATACATTTTCAAAATCTTTTAACCTTGTAGATTACGAGGTCAAATAATGATAGATACAAAGGAAGAAAATATGTGGTTAGGGAAGGGTGAAAACTGCTCAATCTTATGAGGGTTATGAAGTTTACTGTAAGAGCTAGGTTTAAATTAAATGTTAGTTTTGGGGTTGTGATTAGTATTTGGATAGGTGCTGGTATTGGTTTCCATACTTTTAGTAAGCGGTTTTCCTCTTCCCATTTTCCTCCTTTTTGTATTGCCCCTTTCTAGATATCAAAGGACCGAATTAGAACTTGCTGATAGATGCCTTTGTCGTTTTGTTCCTTCCTTACGTAAATTCAATTTAATTTTTTTCATGACTGAGGTAAACGCTTGACGGTCTTTTTTTTACTGGGCTTAGTTTCGAACCCCTAAGACCGTTTTTTTCATATAAATTGGTATATGTATCGGTCGCGTTAACCATTCGGCCACACAACCGTACTCGACCGTCTTAATATTTCGGCTGCTAAGCGACGAACTTATACCCACCAAGCTGTTTGGCCTGACAACCCCTTTATAAACGAACCGCAACCTATACGTTACTCTTTCGTTTTCAGGTTTAAGATCGAGTTGTTCTGACGTTACATGCGATATCAAGCACTCGCCAAGGTGTCCGGAAGATTCGGAAATCGTTGAAGGCTACGTACCACCGGGCCAGTGCTGTCCAACGGCCAGCCGATGTGAATGCAAACTGGAGAACTGCGCTTACCATCTCTGCTCCAGTGACGAGGAAATGCACCCGGTCCGCCGTGGAAATGGAGTACCAGGGTCGTGCTGTGATGAATACGAATGTCGCCCTCGAGGTTGGTAAATTAGAATCAACGCTTTTCAGAGTGTACCTTGTCAGTAGTATCCAATCAATACCGGGAATAGTTTAGTTTAGTTTTTTTTTTGTTACCACGATGAAAACACGAAGCGAGACTATTGATAAAAATTTGGAAAACGGGAAAAACGGCAAAACGACAGTCGTTAGAACACGTCTAAAAAATGTATACTTCACCAGTAGTATCCAATCATTTATACAAGTAATATATACTTTACCATTAGTATCTATCAACAAAGCTTGTAATATCAAATAGCCATCATATGCCTTGGTTAGGGAATCATGTTCATTGGTTTAGATTAGCGCGTTTTGGGGCAATCTGTCTCGGCCTTATTATTTTACTATATTATGTGTGAACTAATTCGACTGTTTATTGCGTAGGTTTTATTCTCAAAATAAATATCGTGTCAGGACAAGAACACCCATCCCTTAGCTATAGTACACTCATCAATTGTCTACTGCCCATATAAAAAGCTGGCCTAATACAAGAAAGCAGGAACGTCTTTATCGAGTACGTTTATCTTTTGATGCACCATTACTCAGTGTATATTACCACCTTGAACTTAGTTTAGACTTAACTTTTGTGAGTTTAGATTTAAGGTAAATTTGCCGACTTTGTGCCTTAGTATATCTTGATACCTTTGGTTCAAGTAGTCATAAACCTCACTAAAAGTCGTGTCTATTCAGAAGATTGGTATTTATTAAATATGTTACAAACTATGAACATCAAGTCTAATTTTCTATACCGTCAATGTATATATATATCAATCGTTAGTATCTTATTAATGTATACTAAAATAGGAACCACTATGTTAACGTCTTATATGTTTTCAGAATCACCTATAGACGAATGTGCAGCTGTCAGATGTGCTTTGTATCCGTTAACTTCTGTCACCTGTCCGTCCGACAGTGTCGCAGTGCGCGACCCGAACCCAAGTAGTCAATGCTGTCCGGGAGATCCAATGTACGTATAATTGTCCGGCCGGTTAGTCTAGTGGTTTAGTGCGACGACTTTCAGCCGAAAGGTTGGAGGTTTAAACTGGTCGCTAGCTAGTTGGTTGTGTCCTTGGGCAAACCCAGCGGATTAATGGGTTCAACCAAATTGAAGAAATTTTCCAATTAGACAACACATTGCAATAACTCCGGTAACCCGACAGTGGGCGCGAGGTGATCTGACGATTGCCCGTGTGTTAACCCCCTTGGTTTTCCCATTCATAGGGATAAACATGAATATCCTATTCTATCCTAATTATAGTGAAAACTCGCTGATCCATATTCAACGAACTAAAACTTGTTTTCCAACGATAGTGGATAGACCCTGTAATGTGGCTTTGGTGTGGGCGGTTCCGACCGACTGTGAGTCACGCAGCACGCATTGAACAGAAAAACAGTATTTGATCTGAGATCGTGTAATCTACGTCACGCGTACTTGGGCAAACGCTTTCCGCGTTGGTCGCAATCCGAGTGGTTTACACAGTCCGCCAAGCGTTGTCTTCCCCCCATATCCGGAAAATCTAGCCAACCGCAAGTATCCGTCGATGAGCCGACTTTGATCTATTGTCACCCACACTTGGGTCGGTCCAAGCTTTCATTGTGCTAATGTTTCCAGCACTCGGACTGTGTCCACAAACCAGTAGCAGAAACTTTTACCACGCCAGTCTCATTCACTTGTGTCGGATACTCTAATTCGTTTATCTAACATAAGCTCCGTTTCTTTGATCCCAATGCTTTATTCAGTGACATTAATGGACTTTCGGTGGCAGGGGGGGGCTTTTAAGGTGTTTATGTAAGCTAATGTGTGCGTGTTTTAGTTTTCGCCTTACAAAATTTTTAGCAGTTTTGTAATACTTGTTTTTTGTTTACCGATCCATAAAAACTGGGGAATTTCGTTTGTGATCAAACCTCGGCGTCATAAACATAGAACAATGGAAAGCCTTGAGCTACGGTTCTCTGGAAGGTATCAGATCGAATTGAAGCAAACGTAACTTCGCCACATTTTGAAATATGTTCCTGACAGCGGCGCGCTGTCTTATCAGTTGTTCTGGGGCGTTAGAACAAAAGGCGCCTGAAATATTTCACTTTTCCATCTGTTATCGATCGTAACCAAGCAAATGTGTAGGTGGTTGGGCGTAATTGCGGGTCGCTATCTTTGTCGGAATGACAGCACTCGTATTCTGCGGTTTCGTTAGGTCGGTTGCTTTGTACGTCAAACCGACAGCGCAACAATGTTTACAACATTCTCCAAGCGCTTTGATTTCGGCTTCAAACCGAAGACTTACGCACCGCGCCGCACCTGACCCGCTTCCATTGTTTACGTTGATATGGCTCGTCTCAGATATCGAACTTCGCCGGGCCACATCGCGTGCTACCGGATTCCTTTGTCCGTCGAAGCTTTTAGTTCTTTGTTCCGTTCGCTGGGAATTTTAGGCGCGACCTGTTAGGAGAGGGCAGACGGCGAACTCCTGGTATCTTCCCACTTTAAACCCGCACTCGCTAATGCCGCTAATGCATTTTAGCTTTGTTCTGCTAATACACACTGTCCGCGCCAATGTTTGCGGGAACGACCGACGTAATCCGTATGCAAGTATCCGATAATAACTCCCGGTAATTACAACCAGCAGCTGTGCAAATACAAACCGTTTTAATGGCTGTGAAAGCCTTTCCATCGTTGGTCACAGCGGCACAATTAGCTTTGGTATAGCTTTCAATACGTTGCATAGAGTTTTGAATCTAGTTCATGATGCTATGAATAGGTGTGCTGGAAATTTACCTAACCACCCACGTGTTCCGCTTGCTCAAGCTTTCGACCGTTTCAAAACATTCCCTGCCGGCGAAGCGGTTTCCTCAGATGACAGTTGTTTCATATTTACATCCGGATTATACCACGGCAAAGGCTTAAAAACCGTGTAGTTTAGTGTAACTGAGATGGAAAAGTTATTTCATTAAATCCAGTCATAAACTTGAACCATATTTCATAAAAAAAACTTAACCCAATATAACCCTTTTCGTTTATGACTTCGTTTAAGAGTTTTGGATAGTACTTTGTTCTATTATTAAAATTTTGTCTAATAAAACACTTTCCGAAACGTTTCAAAATGAACAGCGCTATATTAACTTTTTTTTCCAGCCATAAACCGTACCAACAAAATGCCCGAGTGACGTGAATCAAATTTAGTTCCGGAAACTTTATTGGATTTTCTAAAACAGTTCACTCCCATTTAGATGCCAATGTAAACCGTGCACCCAGCCAACTTGCGGTCGCAACAAGAAAGCTCAAGTAACGTTTAGAGCCGACGGAAAACCTGGTTCTTGCTGCGACGAATACAAATGCTCGAGTGGTGAGTGCGATTCGTAGCAAAATACATTTTTAAAAGAACGGTTGTGTGGTGGGACGGTTAAACCGATTGGGGCTCTTAGGAATTGGCGCTATTTTAAAACATGGAATTTTTAATTATTTTTTTACCGCCTAAGTTTCACCCCGACCGATTCATATACCGCTTTTTTTCTTTTTTTCTTTATTAGCATGCTATTTACACGTTAACCGGCGACCGGTCGAAAATGTGCACAAATGTACGATAAAAACAGCGAGCTATCGGTATTTACATATTCTTCCTATATAAAAGCTCCTAGTGCCGACCCATTATGGGATTGAAACTTAGGCGGTAAAAAACAATAAAAATTCCATGTTTTAAAAGCTTTTTTTGCGCGGTAAGACGTTTTCGTAGCGAGTGTAGTTTCCAACAATGACGCTCTGTGTTTTTGACCGCAGCAGACGAAACTGGCAATGCTGGTTGCAGCGTCAACGGGACTCGTCACCCCCACGGCACGACATACAAGCGGGAGGAATGCCGAGTGTGCGAGTGTCAGAACGGCGTCAGTTACTGCGAGCGTCAACAGTGCCCAACCCGGACCTGTACACGCTTGGTTATGAAACAAGGTGCATGCTGCCCAGAATGTGATGAGGGAAAAGCGGGCCCGAAGGGTCGAATCGGTGAGTGTTTCTAGTTTTACCATTTGACACCGGATTTCTAGATTTTGTTGAAGAATTCCTTCTGAAATCAACAATAGTTTATTTATTTACTGATTAGTAAACTATAGTAAGGTAGGATTGGATATTCATGTTTATCCCCGTAAATGGGAAAACCAAGGGGGTTAACACATAGGCAATCGTCAGATCACCTCGCGCCAATCGTCGGGTTACCGGAGCTATTGCAGTGTGTTGTGTATGATAGATACGTTCCTTCAATTTGGTAGAACCCATTAATTTGCTGGGTTCAGGCAATGTCCGTAAAGTGCCTTGCCCAAGCACACAACCGACTAGCTAGCGAGCAGTTTCGCATCTGCAACCTTTCACGGCGACGCACTTAACCGCTATACCAACGGGCCGGACAAAGGTAAAACATTTAGAGACTGTACGAATCTTATTTAAAAACAAGAATATTACAATTTACTGTCAAATCAAATGTAGAAACAAAGCAACTAATTGTTTTCCAGTGGACCCGCCGTCGGTGATCCCAGCAGTAGCAATGTGTATGAGCATAGACGGACAGTCAGCTTATTCCGTGGGTGAAACCTGGTCTCCTGATCCTTGCACCAAGTGCCGATGTGCTGAGCGCGGGGAACGAATTTGCGAGGCCGCCTTTTGCTACGGTTAGTGTTTTCGCTTTTCCTGTTATGAAAAGTACGCTTTGTTTGTGAGATGCCACAGATAAAGGTAGCAATTTAAATAGAGGCCAAATCGGACCGAGTTCATGCAATATGAACTTTCGGATTTGCCGTGAAATTGTGGGTTACGGTAATTCACGCTGCGTGTTGTTACAAAGTCAGCTATCTTCTTTATACAAAGCGGCAATTTTGGCCACTAATTTTGTCCCGAAAATTTCTCTTCAAACCCATCGTCAGAAAACGTATTGATAATTTTTTGTACCCACAACGAATTTCCAAATGTCAAAGTTCACCACTGACAGCAGTTTCGCTATCTTACGACATTCTTGACTACGACACTTCCCTCGTATTTATAGATTTCCCTTGGCAGGACGCGAGAGGATTTAACGTGCTGATGTAAATATTTATCGGATCCAAAGGAGCCTCGCGTGCCTAGCTTGTTTGTTTCGGTCGATTCTTTAATATTGAACGCGAGCCAGCACCTGCTAAAGCTAACGCATTTCTCGGTCATGTCGCCTAAATCGCCGCGGAATGTACGAAAGTACCTGTTGTGTTAGAATAATTCCAACGCTATTGAATTCGAATTTAATGAACTCTTGCGTGCTGCAGAATAAAAGTCGCCTATCTACAGTGTCGGGTCTTTCATTACGTGTTAGGGAGCTTTTGTTCTCAGTAAGGCAACACCGAACCGTTTCCTGTCTGGTTTATCCCGCAAGGCTAATGACGTATATATAAAGATAGGAATTTCCTAAGAGCGCCAACTTAAGCCCCATCAGTCCTTAAAATCTCCTCTCGCGACCAATATCAAATTCCGAGTCGCCAGCAAGTCACTACTATTTTTCGGTCTATTTTCGCGCCAGGAAACATAGACACATCATTACACCACCAGTTGATCTAGTTTTCGAAGAGCTGTCATTTGTACAAGGGCAAATGGGGTGTTTTTGTGTCGGGCCAACACTGGTAATGATTGATGCTATTTTTACGACAAATAGCGAGGAATTATTCAGAATCGTTCTGCAAGCAAGAATTCGTGGAATGCGAGGCAGCAAGCTATTGCGCTCGATGAATTTCCGGAGTGAAATGTGACATGAAACGCGACGCAGCTTTTCGACGTGTTGTTGCATAAACACGAACCCTTGCGATTCTAAATCCAAGTACAACCCGGCAAATATTGCATTTCAGAAGCCTCAACAGTTACAATGGCCGTGCCAGCGTGTCCGAGTATGGACGGGTGCAGTTTAACCGATGAAGATTGTCGAGGTGGTTTTATGAAGGACAGGAACAATTGTCGAATGTGCAAGTGCATATCGGGTAAGTTATGGCCTAAACTCCCCACCAAAATCACTTAAATTTCCAATTGAAAAGCGTGCCCGTTTAAACGAATTAAACTAGTATTTTTTTTTTTTTTTTTTACCGAACCAAGTTTCGAACCCATGATGGGCTCGTCACTTAGACCGTTTTTTTGTATAGATCAATATATGTATCGGTCGTGCTAACAATTCGGCCACACAAGCGTATAATTAAACCAGGTATTAAGACTTTCCTATGTGTTCACGTTTTACCTTGCACAGTCGGCGGAGGCGAGGGAAACTGCCCAAGCATGACGAAGTGCGCACTGAAGTGTGCTCGCGGTTTCCAGCGAGATGATTCAGGCTGTGAAACCTGTGCTTGCCTCCAGCGACCTCGCAAATGTAAGGAGCTTACTGCGTGTATCAAGCAATGTCCCTATGGATACCGGTAAGTCGGATAAAAAAACAGTTTAATTTTGTTTACAATTTGTTGTTAATAAAATTACTGCATGTATCAAGAAATGTTCCTATAGCTACCGGTAAGTTGGATACAAAAATCCAGTTTGTTTACAATGTGTTATGATAAATCATAGTTTAGCAAAAAATGATTTCTCTTTCTACGTACACACCATTATAATTGTAATTACATGTGTATTTCCTTTATTTAATTTATTGCTTTTTTAGACGTGTTCTAACGACTGTCGTTTTGCCTATTTTCCCGTTTTTCAATTTTTTATCAACACCTGCTTCGTGTTTTCATCGTGGAAACAAAAAATAAACTAAATATAACCATACAAAACTAACCCCCCCCAAGTCAAACCAGGACCCACTAAATTCCTCGCCCAGGTACAAAACAACTAAACTACTTTTGTCACAGTGAAATTATTTTCACACTTTTTGTTTTGATTTGAACAGACTCAACAAGAAGGGTTGTGATCGGTGCAAATGCAGGAGATGTCAACCAATGGATTCCTGTGATAAGGAATGCACGTTCGGATTATCTGTCAACAACTACGGCTGTGATATATGTAAATGCAAAGGTGCGTTTTTCTATCGCTTTTTTTATTTTGTACAGGACATTCGTAAAGAGGCAACGCTAAAGGGAGGGAAAGCGGGAAGGAGGAAAATTGTCCACTAAAACTATGGAAATTATTTTTAACCTTATCTTAAACACTAATCTCAACACCAGAAATAACAACAACTCCAACCCCATGTTTAAAATTAACTCTAATGACTTAATATTCATTTTAGTGAGCAGTTTCCCTCCACCTTCCCGCTTTCCCTCCTTTTAGTTTTTCCCTTGCATGGTAGTAGCGGACAAATTACACTGGCTATGTGGTCAATATTTTTTTATTAATCTAGCTATGTGGTCTTAATCTAGCTAATTTTATTAATCTATCTATGCGGCTATGTGGTATTAATCTAGCTATGTGGTCATTCATTTTTTACCCAAAAATGAGGTGTTTTTAAAAGTTCCATCTAAAAATGGGGCCTATTTAAAATATCCTCAAAAAATGTTATTTTTTTGGAAGGTTCGGCGATTGCGCTTCCCTCCCCCGAAAAGGCGGCTACGCACTCATGCGCGGATGATTCGATCGACCGAAGAAGAGACGACGGTGAAACATGGAGCAGCGATTGCTTCATCTGCGTGTGTCGTGGAGGCGATGTGATGTGTGACGCAATCAAGTGTCCGGTGCCTGCTTGCGAAAACCCGGTCCTACGAGAGGGCGACTGCTGCGCTTCATGTGCAGGTAATTTGCAAAGTTTTAAAATATAAATTTAAATAAATGGTTAACGCCGGTAAATAAATTTCGCTGGTAAATAAAATTTTCGCCGGTGAATAAATTTCAAATAGCGTATGTCGTGTGGCCGAGTGTTTAACGCGACAGATACCTATACCGACTACTAATAAAAAGCGGTGTTAGCAACGAACCCAATATGGGTTCGAAACTAAGCCTGGTAAAAAAAAGTTTTAAATAGCATATGTCGTGTGGCCGAATGGTAAATGCGCCCGATACATATATATACTTGGCCGGTAATCAAGTCCAAAACGGTTTTAGTAAACCAAAACTTACAAATCTAACCAGCCGAATAGTGCAAGTACAAGAGGCATTAAGGTTTTATTCTTAGAAAATTAAAGCACATATCGATGCAATAGATTTTTTATCTTTAAATTAATTTACCTTAACGCTGGAGACTAAATTTGACTGTATCTCTTTCAGAGTCTTTAAATTTGACTCTTACGTTCTCTTTCAGAGCCCAACCCGGAATCGTCTTCGCTTGTACCGCAATCCCTGTCATGTCAAGAACCTGGTGGCAATTGGTTTGTGGAGGGCGAGACTTGGAAGGTCAGCGAATGCACCTCATGTATTTGCCACAGTGGACTCGTGATGTGTACTTCGTTTAAATGTCCAGCAACAAACTGCATGCACCCTGTGCTTCATCCTGGCGAATGCTGCCCCAAGTGTCCAGGTGACTTACTTGACATGTTATTTCTATGACAAATTTACTGCGTCCTTTGTACGACGATAGTCGAAGCAAAAACTAACCTAATAAAACCGTGTTTCATTTTATGACTGTTCGGAATATATTTTTAGTCTTGTTTTAACCGAAATCTTTGTATTCGTTAATATGTACGTAGTGCACAGTTATAATTACATTTCCATATAATCAGTCGCCATTTGTTTACGCATTTAACCTTGCAAGGTGCGAGGCTTACTGCAGCATTTTATTTTTACGTACCGAGTATAACCAACTGTTCAGTATAATGAACTGTATAATAATTATCCCATCCTATCCTAACCAACTGTTTAGTATAATTTACTGTATAAGAATTATCCTATCCTTATCCCAACTTTTCTGAAATCGTTTCTCATTCTTCAAGCGTTTGCTGGCAGTCTCAATATTGCTTCACTCGGTCCGTCTTGCAAACTGGATAGCGGCAAGATGTTCAAAAGTGGAGATTCGTGGAAGTCCGATCCTTGTACTAGCCACGCTTGTCTGGGAGGAGCTATACAGTAAGCATCAGTTTATTAAAATATATCTGAACTTCTATATTTTAACGGTTTATTAAAAACATTTATTGAAAAATAAGGAAAATTTGAACCGCTATATTTTAACGGTTTATTAAAAATCATTTATTAAAAAATAAGGGAAATCTAAATCGCTATATTTTAATGGTTTATTAAAAATCATTTATTAAAAAATAAGGAAAATCTGAACCTATATATATTAACGCTTTATTTAAAAAACATTTATTGAAAAACAAGGAAAATCCGAATCTCTATATTTCAACGGTTTATTAAAAAAACATTTATTAAAAAATAAGGAAAATCGGAACCGCTATATTTTATATATTTTAACGGTTTAAAACATATTGCCAACTTGAACTTTGTGGTTGTGAAACTGTTTCCGAACTGATCTTTCTGTTGCAGGAATTTCAGTGTGCAGTGTCCACAAAACCACGGTTGTGTTTCCCCTGTGCGAATGCGAGACCAATGTTGCCCAACGTGCCTTGGTAAGAATATTGTTGACCAAGAAACCCGCATCTATTAATCCGCTTTCGTTTGTAGGTTCCGCTGCTCGGCATAAAAATTGCAACGCGAATGAGACAGTGTACCGCGACGGGGAACTGTGGAACGACGCCGATAAACCATGCGTAAAGTGCCGGTGCGTGGACGGCGACATTCAGTGCTACCACCCGATGTGTGACCCTCTGCCCTCAAACTGCCCGACGGTCTTCCGGAGAGAGGGCGCATGTTGCGACGAATGTAAACTCCTAGAGTCGCAGCCCCCATACGAGATCGACTCCCCTGACACGACCACAACCATCAGCACGACCGCTGCTCCGAGTACTATTGGCGTCAACTGGTTAACAATGGTGTTAGCGATTGGAGCGATTTGCATTGTGGTCGTTTGTCTGCTGGTTGTCATCACGAGAATGAAGAAACGCTGCTCAACCGGCCACCTACACAAGGCAAAGGTAATAAATTTATTACTTGTTTTTAGACGTGTTCTAAGGACTGTCGTTTTGCCTTTTTTCCCCGTTTTAAAATTTTTTTTTCAGAAGTCCTGATTTATGTTTTCATCGTGGAAACAAAAACTAAAATAAATTTATTCTGAATTGCAATGATAATTAAATTCACCATATACACAAGCCAAATGTAATAAATTCATTCTGAATTGCAATGATAATTAATTCCAACCATATACACAAGCCAAAGGTAATAAATTCATTCTGAATTGCAATGATAATTAATTCCAACCATATACACAAGGCGAAGGCAATATTTTTTTAATATCCACGCAAGCTGAAAGCAAATAATTTAAACATCTGGATAAGGCAAATATAATTAACGTAAATTGCCATAGTAAAAACGCCATAATAAATCATTTCAGTCAATATTATTTTTAAAAACATCTGGAAGCTTTATTTTACGACCCAGACAGTTCTAAATTTAGCTTTTCTCATTACAGTACACATCCGGGACATCAAAGGCTGCCTCGGCAGAGCGCACGATGTCCACCGCGTCTGCGCGCAACATCATCGATTCCACATCTTCCGAGGGCGAGCGGAAACGCTCCAAACTTCTCCGATGCGTATGAACACTGACGCGGTGTAAAGAACGGTCCGGAATCGCTACACGCGGAGTAGTACAGCTTAGTCGTAAAGCGAGGCGCCAGCACACGGGTTCAGTGGGTGCCCTTTCTTCCCTTCGCATGTTTATTTAAGATTTACACATAACCGCATTACGATCGTCCATGACGAGAAAAATGTTTTATTTTCTTACTCGCCCGATTTATCTTTATAAAAGCTTTAAATAAGCAGCTGGCTTTCTGCATATTTCCTTGTATTTCGCTGGGCTCTTTTGGCAACGGCTCTTTTTTTGTGTATCGTGCGCTTCGTCGCCATTGTGGGAATTACTGTCGCTACAGTCAACTTGAAACACTTAAACATTATTTATTACATCGTCATCTTAGATTTCTATTTAAACTAGTTACGCTTCCATTGTGGTATATAGTAATCGTATTTAAATTCATTGACATTGGGAATTCTTAGCCCGACAATCGTCGAATTTGACTTAAAATTAGTGAAGAAAAGTTTTGCATTGTTGTAGATGATGCCAAGATTGATATATTCCCTTTTAGCCTTACTTAGTGCCACTTATATTGTGAAGCAGAACTGACCTGACTATTGCCGGAAAGATGTAGCGCCTTTTTAATCATAGATAGTTAGAATCACTGTGAATGGCAGGAACGTTGTTGTCATTTAACGGTAACCGTTTGTGAGTCGTATCGACCGTATAAATGGTGTTTACGAGAAAGCTTTCTTACCAAAACCTTGATGGTGGGACTTCATACGCCAATCAATATTTAAAACCTGACTACCCGACACAAATGACAAACTCCAGTGCTTTGACATGTAACGAAACAAATTATATATATTATGTACAAGCATACTTTCTGATTTATTTCGACGTGCGTGCAGTTTACCCGCCAGCTTCGTTTATGATGTAATAATTGCACCGCTTTTGCAAAGTTATATGTGAGCGTGTATACTGATGACGTTTGTCCAAATGGCGTTTATTTTAATAGATGCATTAGTAATAAATACAATGTGCTCCTTTTAAAGTGTTCTTCTCTTTGATTGTAGCAGATATAACAACCAACACTTTGTTTTCACACCCGAGACAATAACTTTTTTTACCGAGCCAAGTTTCGAACCCATGGTGGGATTGTCACAAGGACCGTTTTTTGTATAGAGGTCCGTACGCCGAGATAATAACTTGCCAGCGACCGGTGTTGAATCAACCACTGTGCCACTAAGTCGTCTGAAAACGTGTATTAGGGGTTCTCGGTGTAATGGTCTTCATTATAAAGTTATTGTTAAGTTGCAAAAGTTGAATTTGATTTATTTTATTTTTTTCGTCTTTTTTAATCGGTTTAATTTTAATCCCTTCAAAGGGTTTCAATGGTAAGTACAGGAAAGATTTAATAATTTATTGTTTTTTTAGACGTCTTCTAACGACTGTCGTTTTGCCGTTTTTCCCCGTTTTCCAAATTTTTATCAATAGTTTCTGCTTCGTGCTTTCATCGTGGAAACAAAAACTAAACTTAACTAAACTACAACATTCTTACTGCAGTATTCTTAACTAAACTAAGAAACTGGTGTCCCTTATACCCTAAAGAAATCGGAAAAAATAAAGACAGCATTCAATCTAGACGTTTAATCCGTCAAACCTGTGTCTGATTAAGAGGTCGTGTGGTCAGCCAGGACAATTTGAAAGACTGTTAAAGTTCTAGCAAATTATGCTAAAACCTGCAAAAGTTACACAGTCATTTCACTACCCCACCTTAACCGTTCGTTTGCGCCATGCGATCTTCGAAAAACTTAAAATGTATAAATGATGTTATACCACCAGTTATTAATAAATACTACGTATCGATCATATATTTCGGATTATTAGTAAACTAATAGTTATACCGACAGTAAATCCTTATACCTTTTCCAGGAACACATGCAACATCTAAACCCAAAGGAAGGGATTACTAGCGCCATCTCGCGGAAATATAATTTGATATTTGTTCGGACATGCTAATTGCATAGTTAAAGTATCAGGAGGATAGGATATTTATCTTTATCCCCGTGAATGGGAAAACCAAGGGGGTTAACACACGGGCAATCGTCAGATCACCTCGCGCCCATCGTCGGGTTACCGGAGCTATTGCAGTGTGTTGTATATGATAAACACATTCCTTCAATTTGGTAGAACCCATTAATCCGCTGGGTTCAGGCAATGTCCGTAAAGTGCCCTGCCCAAGGATACAACCGACTAGCTAGCGACCAGATCGCATCTGCAACCTTTCGATTGAAAGGTGACGCACTTAACCGTAAGACCAACCGGCCGTCTTGTCCGTCCGAAATCGTGTAGTAAGAGTTTTTAAATTGGAATAACCATTTCACTTTTGAATTAAGATAAAATATTTATGTGTATCTAAAAGACGACATACTTAACCGACCAATCGCCCTATTGATAAAAATTAATGCATTAAAATATGATATAATTTGTTGTTGACATAACTAAATTAGGTACTATGCAATTTTGTGGATTTTTCGTCGTTCTGGTAATGTTAGATAAAACAACTATTAGTACTAGAGAGTGGACTAACACTACTAGTAAAACATATTTCGATTTTACAGTATTATATTATGCAAGTAAGGCCAATTACCACATTTGGTACTTTATGTGGGCAATATACAACCTTACCTTTAAATAGACAATTTGCGGCCCATTATCAAGAAGGAAATTTACCTGGTAAAATAACAACCGAATGGTCATTTTTAATTAATCTCTAAACTTTGGAGAAGTTGCGTAACTGTTCTTCATTTGCTTGCTGAGAAATAATGTTAAAGGCGAGTATGGACAAAGTACGTTTATTTTTTTAAATTTGCCATTAAAATGAACATCAATATTATTACTATTAAAATTAAGGAAAAGGCCGCTACACGACAGTCGTTAAAACACGTTATAACAAATTAAAAATACCGATATCGGTAAAGGCTGACGCGAAATAAAACCCAAAGATTATATTCTAAAGAAATCGATTCATATTAAATGATTTGCCAGAGTAGTGAATATTAAAATAAACTACTGTATATTCTTTAAACTGCTATAAAATAAATGACCGGTTTAAATTAGGCCTTTACCATTTATAGGATATTCAGGTTTATCCCCGTGAATGGGAGAACAAGGGGGTTGACATACGGGCAATCGTCAGATCACCTCGCGCCCACCGTCGGGTTACCGGAGCTAGTTCAGGGTGTTATGTATGATCGAAACATTCCTTCAATTTGGTAGAACTCATTATATTACTGTGTTTAGTGAAAACAAGTAAATTTATTCCAAAAGTTCAAACTTTTAATTCTTTGTATTTTCAGTATATGGGTGACAAATTCGGATTGGTAATTAGAGACAAACAGTTTCCGCTTGCATAGAAACCATGGACAAAGTACATTGAGTTGGTTTGGTAACTAGAGGAGCAATATGAACACCCAAAAATTAGTCCGTCCGGTTAGTCTGGTGGTATAATGCGACCCCTTTCAACCGAAAGGTTCAAGTTTCAAAACTGATAGCAAGTCGGTTGTGTCCTTGGGCAAGTCACTTAACGGACAAACCCAGCGGATTAATAGGTTCTACCAAATTGAAGAAACGTGTCTATTATACACAACAGACTGAAATAGCTCCGGTAACCAGACGGTGGGCGCGAGGTGATCTGACGATTGCCCGTGTGTTAACGCCCTTGGTTTTCCCATTCACGGGGATAAACATAAAAATCCTATACTATCCTATATATAAATATATCTTAATTGTGACGGTTAACAAGTAATCAGCACTGTATTGTAAAACTATTAATTCATTAACATCAAAAACAAATTATATATCAAGAAAAATAAATATAATTACAAAGAAATAAAACAAGTTATTTAACCCAATTAAGTATTAAAGCTTGGAATTAATTTGTTTTTCCTTCAATTCTTTCCGTTTCTGCATGAACTTCATTGCCTGTACGACAACGTCCTCGGATTGAAATCTTTCCAACAGTTGGTTGAATTCAGTTTTGTTCACTTCAAGCAATCTCTTTGTCTCAGGTCCTCGGATTAACCGTTTTCCGTAGATCAAACTCTTTAAAAGGGATAATGATAATTAAAGGATATATTCTTGCGACATTATGGGTGAATGAAAATCCAAGAGGGTTACCACACGGGCAATCAACAGATCACCTCGCGCCCACCGTAGGGTTACCGAAGCTATTGCAGTATGTTATGTATGATTCACATGTTCCTTTAATTTAGTAGATACCATTAGGCCGCTGGGTTTAAGCAATGTCCGTTAAGTGCTTTGCCCAAGGACACAACTGACTAGTTAACCACCAGTTTCATAACTGCAACCTCTCTGCTGAAAGGCAGCGCACTTAACCACTAGACTAATCTGTCAGATGCTTTTCCATACTATATGTAAACTGTAGCCTAATTTGGCTGTAAAAATAGAGTTATTTCTATTAGTGTAGTTGGGTAAATTTGCTCTTGAGTTATTATACAGAAAAACTGAGAGTTTTGGTCAAACCATAGTTACATAAAGAATACGGCTTTGGGAAAGGTGAGTTAGAAGCTGTATACAAAAAGGGATTTTTATCAATTGAACATAAGCAAGACACTATACTTTTACTTACTTTGATTGGATTATCGACAAATTCTTCAACACGCTTCTGTACTTCGGCTACGAAGACATCTTTCGGGAAAACCTCTGTTACAAGGCCCGCCACGTAAGCTTCATCTGCTGAGAGCATTCGGTTGAACAGCAGCATCTCATTTGCCTGCATTTGCAAAAGAACTTAAATTGGGTGCTGATACCTGTTCGAAAGTAAATAGCATATATACACATTTCTGTTTTAGTGTTCCAGTGTGAGAACTTAAATGGACAATCTAAGGTGCTATAAAGCTAAAATTCCTTGTCACATAATTTGTAGTGTAATAATGACAAAAACTAGCCTTATCTAAGTGATCTAACATTTTACAGTTTGACCATCACGCGTCATAACACAATATGTATAAAAAATTCATTATTGTTTAAAAGCAATATTTCTGAACCACCAGATTTATTCACAATAGAATAAACCAACGGCAGAATTAATAGAAAAACAATTATTTTGCCAATAAAAAAGGACAAATTTTGAAACACTGTTCGGTACTTTAAAAACAAATTGTTTCAATCTAGCCAAAACCAAGGAACTCTGTTTATTTTCCATGTTTAAAACCAGTTACTTGCTAGTCAGGTATATGACATAGCACTTTATATCAGATAGGTTGTAAAAAAGTTGTAAACAATCTCCTGAGATTTAACAAATTTATTACTTCACCTTCGCATATCCCATAAGTTTCGGGAAAGTATACGAAGAGCAAGCTTCAGGTACTGCAGCGATGCGCGAGAATGGAGTGAGGAAAGTACTGGTGGAGGACGCATACACCACGTCACACAGTGGAAGGGATGAGACGCCCATACCGATCGCAGGTCCGTTCACTGCAGCGATGATTGGCTTCGGAAATGTTATCAAAGCATCCACTAGATTCCTGAAGTTACAAAGTAAGGTTGACTTCAATATAAACATAATCATCCAGAAATGTATATTTCTAATACATGAGCTCTTAGTACAGAAAAACAATGTACCTCTTGGCAGCAGGTTAGTCTGGCGGTCCGGCTGGTTAGTCTGGCGGTTAAGTGCGTCGCCTTTCAATCCAAAGAGAGCAGTTGCGAAACTGGTGGCTAGCTAGTCAGTTGTGTCCTTTGGCAAGACACTTAGAAGACATTACCAGAACCCAGCGAATTAATAGGTTCTGCCAAATTGAAGGAACGTGTCTACCATATACAAAAAAAAACACTGTAATAGCTCTGATAACCCGACAATGGGCGCGAGTTGATCTAACAATAGCCCATGTGTTAACCCCCTTGGTTTTCCCATTAACGAGGATAAACATAAATATCCTATTCTTCTATCCTACTTATCGTTGAAACAAAAAATAAACTAAATTAAACTAAAAATTTGAAAAACATATATATTACAAATGGCCAAATTTTAAGGATGTTGTCCAAATTAAAAAAAACGTATATGTTACAAATGGCCAAAATTTAAGGATGTTGTATTACTTGAACTCTTGCAGGCTTGTTACAGGTGAGTCAGAGGAAGGGGAAGTCCCACCAATGAAATCAGCCCCACTGGTGTAATACTCTCCAGTCCCAGTGATAACAACGAGCTTAACGTCATCGTCCGTCGCTAGCTCACCAAGGTGCTCGGTCATTGCAACTTGCATCTGGGAAAGGTTTCATAACGTGATGGAAGGATAGGATATTCATGTTTATCCCCGTGAATAGGAAAACCAAGGGGGTTAACCATAGGCAATCGTCAGATCACCAGAGCATCTGGGGAATAAAGGTTTCAAATCTTGTTGTTCTTTTACCTAGGTTTGGCGTCCGCTATATTTATTAAATTATATCCTTTTTTTTAATGACAAGTTTTGACGACTGTTTGATTTGCCGTCTTTTCCTGTTCCTGTGTCATATTCGTTTGCCATTTTTAAAAACTGGGGCAAAAAATGAATAAACTAAACTAAATATCGCGATGGGAGGATAATATATTCGCGCTAATACCGCCGGGTGAAACGATGGTCATAATAACATAAGTATAGTTTTTAGTTTATTCATTTTATGCCACAGTTTTTAAAAAGTGCAACTGAATATAATCTCGACACAGGAACGGGAAAAGACGGCAAAACGAACAGTCGTTAAAACACGTCATCACAAAAAAGGATATAATTTAATAAATATAACGGACGCGGCCGCCAAACCTAGGCGAAACAATATTAAGCAATCAAAATTTAATTAAGACCAAAAGCCGTGAAGAAGAGTGTGCGGTAAAGCGCGACCAGTACTGTGGGAAGCCGGCTTTAGGAGAATGTGTGGCCCGAAAACAGACAATGCATGGGGGGTTATGAAACTGGCAATGTACAGATTACTTCTCGCCTACTGTCGGGTTATTGTAACTACTGCAGTATGATATGTATGATTGAGGCGTTTTTTCAGTTCAATCTACTGGATTTAGAGTTTTAGACAATGTGTGGTAAGTGCCTTTCCAGACAATGTCTGCTAAATGCTTGAAGGACACAGCTGTCAAGTAAGCAATAGTTTTCAATTGCACAATGTTTCAGTTGCTACAGATCGCAATGCTTTTATTAAGTTCTGATCAAACAATTTTGTAATTTGTCAGAACAACACATACCAACAGTTGAATTGACACAGATTTGACAAAGCATTTGTTATTCAATAATTCCGCCAGATTTTAAAGACCTTTTGAAAATCGCTTAATAAAGGAAAATGGTTAAAAAAAACTTCACACAAAATTTACCATTGCTACCTTGTACAAAGATAAACCATAAGTGATTTATTAATTAATTTAAATTATGAATTTAGCCTAATTTTACATTTTACAATTGTTGAAGTACAAAATAGTTTTATAGTTTGACTTAGGTAAGTTAGTATTTTTAAAATTGCTATATAATGATCACAAATTACGGTTCATATTCCATTTAAATTTTAAAGGTCTCGTTTTATAATACAACTTAAACAATAACTTGTATATAGGTTGATAAAAAATATGTTTTAAACCTCAAGAATGATGCCATTTTTTCTACGTGGGCGGTTAAATCGAAGTATTGCATATCCATTTTTCTTTTCGAACACAATGTATTCACTTTTATTCGACATTTTACCTTTTATCTAATCATCACCTTTTTTGGAAAAATTAAAGAAATAGGATTAAATAGAAATAGGATAGGATATTCATGTTTATCCCCGTGAATTGAAAAACCAATGAGGTAAAATCAAAATCAATCGCTTACAACAAATGATAAAACACCGTTTCTATACATACAAGACAGGAATTATCACTATGATTTGACTTATTGGTAGAGTTATTGTTTTGCTCTGCTTTCTAAAGGACATGTTTAACCCAGCTCTGTTGTATATAGACATGTTCCTTCAATTTGGTAGAACCCATTAATTCGCTGGGTTTAGGCAATGTCCGTAAAGTGCCTTGCCCAAGGACACAACCGACTAGCTAGCGACAAGTTTCGCACCGGAAACCTTTCGATTTAAAGGCAACACACTTAACCGCCAGACTAACCGACCGAACAAAGAGAATTTTATGTTTTAATAATAGTAAGACTTGACAAAAAGTTAAGAATGTAGGTTCAAAGGGACTCGAAGAAGTTTTTTTTTTCTCTGGAAGGTCTCCGTTGTTCGGGTCTGCAGTAGGAGGGTAATATTCTTCTTCTTATTAATCTATACACTACATATAATATTCTAAACTTCCCTGGAAAATGTATTAATTAGGGTCTCATTATATCTGGCTTAAACATTACAAGATTTGCATATGCAAGCTATGAATGGTCATCAAATAAACATACTGAAATAAAATAGAAATAGCATAGAATTAAAAGTAATGAATTTTTGCATAGTCGGCATTAAAATTGCATCTATATAAATATTTATCATATAACAGAATGACCATGAAAACTGAGTTCACAAAAATTATCGGACAACTTTATACCTATAGTCAGATAAGCGAAGCTAGACCAATAGATAAAAACATTATAGATTACTGCAACTGGACAGACAATTTTACAATTGCCAATGTAAAGCCTTTTGCATTTTCTTAGTCATGGGAAAATAAAATTTTCCAAAGATTTATAAATAGTTACATATATGCAGTTAAAACAATTAAAGCAATACATACTAGAAACAGAGGATTATTTAAAAGTTTAAAATGCTTGAAAACAACAACAGTTTAATACAATGTTATTACAACTGATTTACAAAAGTTGATTAGAAATTAAGAAGAAAAAAAATTAAATTAGATTTATAGACAAAACAAAAATTAAAGACGACTATAGAATAATCAAATAAAAAAGTTATGGAGAGTTCACATTATTAAAATAAAACAATAATTAAATTCAATAAGCAAACAAAAGTACTATACTTCATGCATTGAGCTAGATGAAAATGAGAGGTATTAAATAATATACAATTTCCTATTCATGGTGGTCTGTGGAGGATTATTTGATGAAACTTGTATTCTTGTATTGGAGGTACTTGGTAGTGAATCTAAGTCAATGAATTAAAAGCGAAAACACGTCAGGTTATATAGTACGAAATACTTGCAAAGAATGTAACATTCCAAAGTAAATGATAATTACATGAATGCGGGCATGATTACAGGGCACGCATAATTAGAGTGCACAAAATAACTGTCTGGAATCCTGCACGTATTACTGCAGGGATAGAAATTAACGCATTTCCACAACAAAACTAATTTAAAAATGATTTGATCAAAGTTTCGCTTTTCTTGCTTCTTTTATTCTTTTTCTCGCTTCGAAAAACTTTCTTCCTTGCTCCACAAACTCTGGCGAAGTGTATCTTTCCGCTAACCTTTTAGTTTCTCGCTCCGATGTTTCAAGAAGAATTGGAATCTCAGGACCTCGAATCAATTGCTTTCCATATATCAAGCTCTGGGAGTTTTACATATTTTTTGTATGAAAAATTTTGTCGAAAAAATTGTAGGTAAAAATTTTGAAAACGCATATATTTTTGTACTAAAAATTAAGATGGAAAGTAACATCTTAAAATTTTACTTTTAAAAAGAGAACTTTGTTTACATTCTAAAAATTATACAAATCACTTGTAAATTATGGCCCTGATCTATCTTATAATTTTACAACTATAACAAAAAAACTTACAATATTTTTTTTCATTTTTACTTACTTTGATTGGATTATCAACAAATTCTTCAACACGCTTCTGTACTTCGGCTACGAAGACATCTTTTGGGAAAACCTCTGTTACAAGGCCCGCCACGTAAGCTTCATCAGCTGAGAGCATTCGGTTGAACAGCAGCATCTCATTTGCCTGCAGTTACAGTAAAGCTCTTGTTTATTTCAGCTGTTTACACAAAAATAAATCAACTTACAACAACAACTTATGTATAAAAAGTACAGCAGGTATTTAACTTTAAAAACCAAACGCTTTGAAGAGCAATAATGCGTATTAGAAAAATAAAATAAAACTACATATTTAAAATAAAATAAGCCAAAAAGCATAACTGATAAAAACTTAATCAGCACTAAGGCATGGTATAAGATACCAGTACCAAAATCGTACATAAAAATCAACTTTTTTCATAAAAAATCAAAAAAATCGTAAAAACAAAAATGAAGCAAAATATTTAAAAATCATATCCCATAAATTAACCTTTGCATATCCCATAATCTTTGGAAAGGTGTATGATGAACAAGCTTCTGGTACAATTGCAATCCGTGTGAATGGAGTCATGAATGTTGCGTTTTCGGCTGCATATACCACATCACAAAGAGGTAGACATGTCACACCAATTCCTATAGCAGGTCCATTCACAGCAGCTATAAGAGGCTTCGGGAATTTGACCATAGTCTCCACAAATTCTCTGCCAAGAATAATGTTTTTAGGATATGATAATTGTGTTTATCCCCGTGAATGGGAAAATCATGTGGGTTAACACACGAGCAATCGTCAGATCACCTCGCGCCCACGGTCAGGTTACCGGAGCTATTGCAGTGTGTTGTATATGATAGACACGTTCCTTCAATTTGGTAGAACCCATTAATCCGCTTTGGTTATGGCAATGTCCGTGAAGTGCCTTGCTCAAGGACACAACCAAATAGCTAGCGACCAGTTTCGCACCTGCAACCTTTCGATTGAAAGGTGTCGCACTTAACCATCAGACTAACCAGTCAAACTAAACATCACAGTTTCAAGTTTTGTATCAACCTAAAATAATTTGACTTCTTTTTTTGGGCTTCTGCATTTGGTAGATTATCCCTTTCGATGAGATCAGCACCACTGGAAAAGTATTCACCAGTCCCAGTAAACACCAAGACTTTTACTTCATTATCATGAGCGGCTTGTTTGAGGTACACTGATAGTGCACCATACATCTAGAAGTAAAGGATAGGATATTCATGTTTATCCCCGTGAATGCGAAACCAAGGGGGTTATCACACGGGCAATCGTCAGATCACCTCGCGCCCATCGTCGGGTTACCGGAGCTATTGCAGTGTGTTGCATATGATAGACACGTTCCATTAATTTGGTAGAACCCATTAATCCTCTGGGTTCAGGCAATGTCTGTTAAGTGCCTTGCCCAAGGACACAACCGACTAGCCTGCAACCTTTCGATTAAAAGGTGGTGCACTTACCCGCCAGACAAAAAGCATTTGGATTTAAGGTAATAAGTGCTTATCCACGATTAAGTAGTCAATAATGGCATCAAAATTTTACAAACACATCAATATATAATATTATTACTATTAACTAAACTGCAAAACTTAATACCGAAGTATCCTGATCTATACAATGCATTATTTCAATACTGTTCCTATATTGTTATCATTTTGCGTTTCCTTTTTGTTTTAGATAAACAGTCAATTAAACCTTAATAAATGAGGAATACAACACTTACTTCTTGCACAAAAGCATTCTTTCGTTCAGGTCTTGCAAGGCGAAGAATTGCGTATCCATCAAGTTTTTCATAAATAATAAAACGAGTCAGGTGAGCCATTTCAAAATGCAATCAGTACTATTCGCTACAACTAACCCTGAATAAAATTATAAATTCATCAACAAAAAAGCAAATTGCATCATCATCATTACAATTCACTGCTGCTAATATGTGAGGCATGTAAGAAAATATTACCGTTAGTTTGAAGTTAATTATTAAACCACTGGCCCTAATGGGTATTACAGTTTAAGAAACAGCTTATTTAGCCTAGTTTCATCAATAGCTGCATAATTCTTAACGAACCGTATAATGTTCAAGTGAATACAAATTTGACGATAATGCTCTTGTACTTTCAAAATCACGAAAAAAATAATATTGGAACAAATGAAATTATGATCTGTTAAAACTATTTGTTCTTTTCTTGAAAGAATTTCATAACAGCATTGATGCAATCTTCTGAGGGCCATCGTTCTACCAAGCGATCACATTCAGCTTCGTTTGTTTTGTGCAAAATGTCAATTTCGTGATTGCGCATCAGTTCTTTCGAGTAAACCAGTGACTGTGAGAAAATATAGAATGTTTGCTATTAACTGTGCAAACAATGAACCATGCTAAAATCAATTTGGTATCCCAATACTATATCATTTGGTCTTAATTAAATTTGGATCGTTTAATATTGTTTTTTTGCCTAGGTTTGGCGGCCGCATCCGCTATTTATTAAATTATATCTTGTTTCAATGGCGTGTTTTAACCGGAGATAATCTCTTGTTTATATATCTCTGTTTTAATGACGGTTCGTTTTGCTGTCTTTTCCTGTTCCTATGTCGTGATTATGTTCGTTTGCCATTTTTAAATATTGGGGCAAAAAATAAATAAACTAACTAATATCATGTAATTTTTTTCTCTATTATACTGTGTCTATTCACCGACATGTATTAAGTACTGTAGTTTTGCCGATTTATCGTGCCTCCTAATTTAAAAGAATTATGCCATTCTTCTTTAATGTAATAAAGGAGCCAAAAAATGAACTAAGATAATCAACATTTCATTTCTTCTTGAATGTTTAAAACAAGTATTAGATATGTTGGGTACAGCTTAAAGCTAGTTTATACCTTTTCTACTAACAAAAATACAGCCTTATGGGTGAGGAGCATTTTTTAAAATCATGTGCATAGTCAGTAATTTTACAAAATCATGAATAAGGAGTTGGTAACAGTACCAGTGAATACACAATAATATAACATATGGTGCGCTGTATCTTTTTACCTTTACTGGAAGTTTAGCGATTTCTTCAACAGCGGCCATTGCATCAGCTTCAAAATTTGCTTTGGGTAATATTTTAGTCACCAAACCACAATCTTTTGCTTCAGTGGCATTTAGCTTGTTATTGAACAACATCATATCGCAAGCCTAAAAACAAAACTAATTTATCAAAATAAATTTCGGAAAAAGGTGAAAATGAAAATAAAGGGACAACTAACATTAACGGAAACTGGTTTCTTTGCAAAGTGTAAATGAACATGGTAAAATATGGATGCTGTTTAGGTGATTATGATTAAATTAAAGTTTTATGTATGTATTTAGGAAATTTTAAGCTGTTTTGTTTAAATATGGGTGTAAAGTGAATAAATGCTAGGGGTTACTCTTCTAACTTTACACCTATATGGTGACAATTACCTGTCATTATTTAAGAAGCCTTAGCTATAAATACAGTATTATTTACCTTTGCATAGCCCATGATTTTCGGGAACGTGTAAGACGAACAGCCTTCCGGACTTTGACCGAGTCTGCTGAACGGGGTTGAAAACGTGGCGGACTCGGATGCAAGAACGAGATCAAACATCCCGAGCACAGTGACCGACACTCCGATGGCAGGACCGTTCACTGCCGCAATCAGTGGTTTGGGGAAATCGATGTATGCGTTGACGTACCGTCTGTTTGTTGTGGATATAGCGTTTTATAACACAGTGAAACACAGATATTGTAGATGTTTTAACAGATTGGTAGTTATTGGCAATAAAGCATAAGGCACTACATGATCCATTTATGCGTTGACATATCGCATGTTTGTTGTGGAAATAGCGTTTTATAACACAGTGAAACACAGATATTTTGGATGTTTTAACAGAGTGGTACTTACAGGTTGACATTCAACTTTTATCCATACAAACATAAGCTGTTACTGGGTACTCAAGATTGTAATATGTAGAATTACAACTCAAAAGTATATGCA
This sequence comes from Ciona savignyi, assembly GCA_000149265.1. Lineage (NCBI taxonomy): Eukaryota > Metazoa > Chordata > Ascidiacea > Phlebobranchia > Cionidae > Ciona > Ciona savignyi. Next base: position 524,449 of record CH003266.1, read on the forward strand.
TTGCCCACAAAAGCTCAAATTTTATGTTAACATTTTTTAACACCAAAAAGCCTCCGAGTGCTACTAAACAATGGGCATATTAAATGTGCACAAGCGTTTGCTTGTTTCCTGTTCATTGAAAAAACTATTTTAGAATGCTAAATAATGTTCTTAGGCTGATATGCAAATTAACAACCGACTAGCTAGCGACCAGTTTCGTATCTGCAACCTTTCGATTAAAAGGCGACGCACTTAACCGCCAGACTAACTGGACGGACATCAGCTGTTGCATCTGCTGCCTCCCACCCAGTTTAAAGTTTTTGATATTTATAAATGACATAAATGCGATAAAAGGAGTAATGGGCCTTTTATGGCGTGAATTCCTGGTCCCGGAGCTATCGTACACCCGCCCATACTAATGTAATATATCATGGCCTACATTCCTGGCCCAGTGCTACCACGGACTCACCTATACTAATGTAATGTATCATGGCCTAATTCCTGGTCCCGGAGCTACCGTGGACCCGCCCATACTAATGATTGAATAAAACTGCCATAAAAGTTTGTAAAACCTTAAAAGATCGCCTGATTCCTTTGCGACCTGATGCATTTCGTCCGGTTTGATGGTCATGAAGTTTCCAAGGTCGTTTCCACTACAATAATAATCACCAGCGCCTGTGATTACTGTCACTGCTGTTTCATCTTTCCCTGCCTCAGTCAGCGCCACGATTATCTCTTCGTACATCTGAATTATATGATAGAATATTCATGTTTATCCCCGTAAATGGGAAAATCAAGGCGGTTAACACAAGTGCAATCGTCAGCTTACCTCACGCCAATCGTTGAGTTACCGGAGCTATTGCAGTGTGTTATGCATGATTCACACAGTCTATAATTTGTAACCAATTAATCCACTGGGTTTAGGCAACGTCCGTAAAGTTACCTGCCCAAGGACACAACCAACTATCTAGCAACCAGTTTCGCACCTGCAACCTTTCGATTGAAAGGCGACGCACTAAACCGCCAGACTATAGAACTAATAAAGTGACTAGTGCTGTCCATTTACAGCTAATATTGTAAGGTAAACATAAAAAATATGTGGAACATTTTAAGTGTTAAGTGAGACTCATTTTTTTAAGTGTGAAATTTTCATTATCTACAAAATAAAAACAACACTGTCAAAATTCTCTTTTCACATACTTCTCTAGTTAATGCATTTTTCTTGGTTGGACGATTCAGTACAATCTTAGTAAAGTTGTTTTGCTTGGTGACAATGAGATTTTTATAGTCAGATGAAGCAGCACCAACTGTTTCCATTTCATCTCCACCTTCAGCATCCGCCATCCCCTGGATCAGCTTCACATAAGCCTCTTTTGCTTCATCCTGCTCCCAAGAATTCACCACAAACACAAAATTATTTTTCTAGTGTAATTTTCGTTTTAAATTTTTTGTGTTAAATTTTTTTATATTTTTTTGTTAAAATTACTCATTTCGATAAATTTGACTTAAACTCCAAAGAATTCATCACAATACAATTTTTTATTTTTATTTTTGTTTCTTTTGCTGCGTTTACCACCAACAATTTGAAAATACATGTCATACATATATATAATATATACCAAAACAAATATGGTAAAAATCCAACATTTAACAAAAAAACTGGCAAGATACTACAGAAAAACAGGGGCACCAAAAAAAACCAAAAGTAATTTAGTTTGCTGCCTTAAACATAAATTTAGTTTTTTTAGTGTAGTCGTTGTTTTAAATTTTTTTGTGTTAATTACTCATTTTCGTTATGATCCACTGGGTTTAGGCAAAGCCTTATTCAAGGACACAGTCGATTAGCTAGCGACCAGTTTATAGTGATCACATGCTCACATACCTGCTAAAAAACAAACCCCGTTCCAATGGTGTGTATGGAGCCTTTCTTAACCAACAATTTAACAGAAATTTGAATGGCATGTAGTCGATTGCAACACATTATTGAAACATACCTGGCTCATGGAACCAAGTCCATTCCAAGCATTCCACTTAGCTTGTCCCACGAAATTAAACGTTCCTGGTTTGGTTGTGGTATTAGCTCCAATTGTAGCCTGTAGAACAATTTTGTATCATTTGAGTTGGTCTAAAAACAGATATATCGAACAACTGTTGTAACTGACAAACATTCGCATTCGAAACTAAAAAACTCCTAATTAGAACAACCAACTTACAATTTAAACCAAAATGAGGGCAGCAAGGCGAACTAAAAATTGAAATTTTTGTAAAAAAATCATGTTAATAAGCCATCACTACAAATAAAATTGCAATAAAGAATAAGGAAAACATACTACTGCACTGACACCAACTATTACTGTAAACTAAACGAAGTTAAAACTGAAGGACAAATAAAACGAATAAGCGAGAAATTAAGGAATTTAGATTAAAGTGTACAGCGTTTAACACGCTGGCATGCGAAGACCAAGTTTGGAGTGCCGTAGAATGATTAGGGTGACTCTGTAGTTAATAACCGTATTGTAATGTTCAACAACTCAATACCCATGAAATGCAATATCCAACTGTTTTTGCATTTATTCAATATATTTTAAAGCACACAAGCACATGAAGTTATTTTAAACAGCATTTTATTTTGTACTTAATACTGAGAGAATTAAATTATTATTTTACAAATAAATGCACTGCACGAGGCTCCACAACTTCCCAATTAGAAAATTCCATACCGATTAGTTATACATGTTACTGTGATTTGGTAATAGCATTTTTTTGCTATTCAATGCTTTAACCAGGCCCAAAAATCTATTAAAACTTTTACATGCGAGTCACGTGAGTAAATAGGATTTTTGGCCCTGCTTTAACTAGTCACCTGTTCTAACAAAAACAATCATTTATTGAAATGTCTAGCTACAAGTTAAAAAAACAAGTTGTCATATGACCTGCTTAAAAAGAGCATAAATTTGTAGTTTGACATCATTTCCAGGTTCGTTCTTCAAAGTGTTTAATCTCTGTTTAGCAGCTTCAAAGTCACCATCAATTTTGGACGAAAGCATTCGACCCACGCTGAAACTGTTAAAGAAAACATAAACCGATATGTGAAACGAATCAATTTTAACCACATTCTAGGAGATTCACATACTAAATAGGGTACGATAGGATATTTATGTCTTGTAATCATGAATGGGAAAATGTCAAGGGACAATATCAAAGAGGCAATTGTCAGATCATCTTGTGTCCGTAAAGTTATCATAGGTATTGTAGTGTGTTGTATCTAATAAAGACGTTACATCAAGTTTAGAACAACACAATAATTCATTGGATAAAGACTTAAGGCAATGTCAGCCAATGGTAATGTCTGTAAAGTACTACTTAGCTGAAACAAACAACTAGTCATCTGGTTTTATATTTCCGATCCTTTCGACTGTATGCAGATCGCTTATGCTCATAAGATTAACCAATACAAGTATATTGCAATGTCGTGCACAAAAATTTTCTTTATAAAAATAACTCGTTTTGTACTTTTGTATCACAAAAATACTGGTTTATACATCCTACCCATTTAGGTTTGACCTTTGGCACTCATAATTTCTTATCAAAAAATGCATAGGCCAAACTTTTAAATTTCAGATGATTGGACTAATATGGCAGACAAAATATGTTTGTGAATTTTAATGTATACTGTAACCAATCTCAAACGACATATAGATTCTACATTTTGATTATAATAATCGATATGTGGTAATTATTTTAAGCTTTTACGGAGTTTCTCATCAACAGATTCAGTGTCAACTTTTAAATTCTTCAAGAAAAACTGCACATTGTAGCATTTCTACAAAATATACAAAGTTTACAATACAATTTTTATTTTTGTTTCTTTCGCTGCAGCATTTACCACCAACAATTTGAAAATATGTCATATTTATAGCAAAACAAATATGGCGTTAACTGAAAATCCAACAATTAAAAAAAAACTGTGGCAAGATACTACAGCAAAACATGAAGGCACCAAAAATACCAAAAGTAATCTAGTTTGGTGCCTACAAGTTTAAAACTTATACTACCTTCTGTTTGACAGTAAAGATCGAAATCCAGAAACCGAAGATACCAACATGCAAGACTGACGAAATGCCATTTTGTTTTGATGTACAAAGATTAAACAATTAGGCCTAGCAAATGTACTATGATATTCTTAATCAATGTACGTGTGGGGGACTGAAGTTTTCTGTAACAACGACGATGAAAGATTAAAAATTGAACGGGGGAATAGTGAAAAGCAAAGTCAAAGGGATTTCCCCTTTTGTAGTATGCAACTCCAGATACAAATTCCAATTTATGGGTGGGGAACAGGGTAATTAACTCCCCCCATACGCTTTAAAGTGTCGGCTTTTATGATTAGCAATTGATTTCACTTGTATAATTTTTCCCTGTTTAATTTTAGTTTTTCGATTTTACATGTAACAATCCATTGTATAATTTACGTACGTGAACTCATTCCTTGCGCGCGGGTAATATTCCTCCTGACTTACTATATCATATTCGAATCAAGAGTTGGTGACGTTTATAAACATAATAATAGCTGCCAACATTTCGCCGATGGCCTGACCTTTAACTCTAAGTATGATAGGATATTTCATATTTTATTTCCCCTATGATGGGTAAACGCAATATGGGTGATTACAAGGGCGGCTTATTGATTTAATCGTTTTAGTTGCAGTTAGGCATAGTTCTAGTAGTTTATATAACTTGGTTTGGGCAGTGTCAGCTAACTGCCCAGGGACAAAAACGACTATAGGTACACAGTGGTTGGTTTCGATCCATCAACCCTTTTACCAATCTATGGGATAAACAGTAGAATCTACTATTAACCCTTTATTAGGCACTTAACGGACATTGCCTAAACCCAGCGGTCTACGAAGTTAAAGGAACGTGTGGATTATACACAACACACTGCAATAGCCCCGGTAACCCAACGGTGGGCGCGAGGTGATCTGACGATTGCTTGTGTGTTAACCCCCTTGGTTTTCCAATTCACAAGGATAAAAATGAATATCCTATCCTATTTTATGGTTTTAAATGTTTAGTAACAGGGTATAATAACGGTGTTGTTCTAGCTAAGAAATATAATGTTTCTCAAAAAATATAATCACGGAAAATAGAGCGCATTTGCCAAATTTATGTCAACATAATCTGATAAATCTTTTCTAAAACATATTAGGTTGACAAAATACCCTCCTACCAAGCGCTTAATATAACCTATTAAAAAACCTGACAGATAAACTTTGGTGCGCATTCAAAAAAACTTAAAAAAAAAACTTTGAAAATAGAACTTAACATAGGATAGGATATATTCAGGTTTATCCCCGTGAATGGGAAAACCAAGGGGGTTAACAGAAGGGCAATCTTCAAATTACCTC